>BMAV01000834.1:0-161661 GCA_019973955.1 Trichonephila inaurata madagascariensis
GAGTATGGAATATTCTTCAAAGCACGCAGAGTGTACTTACAAAAAGCAAAATTTTGTTGTTTTTGTGATCCACCATTATGAAATAAAAAATAGTGGGAAAACTTTAAAAATTGAAAATTAAAATAAAATTCTTCCGTTTTCACATTTTTTAAGTGCTATGCAGTAAAAAATGTGCTTCTTTTTAAACATTTTGGAAAAACAATTAACCACTTAAGGTGTTCAGAGTGTGCAAGTTCTTGGCAAAAAGCTATAAATAATAATTAAATGAATTTGAGCAAATGATATAAATATTAAAAATATTTTTAATGGACAATTGTTTTAGATTCTGATGTAACTGTTTCTGGTAAATTATGGAATTTATTTATTGTTAACTGTGGGAAGCATGCTTTATGTGTTCAATATCCCAACAGCAGGAAAACATTTCACCTCCCCTCCTTAAAAGTTATTTCGTAAAACGCGTAAGTGAATAAAGGACTGTTGAAAGTATAGACTTCTTAAGGTATTTCTGAGGTACATTCTCTTTCTCTGTTGACGAAAGACATTAAAACCCATGGGAGGAGAAAATATCATTGAGTACTTCGAGCATATGATTCGCTTATGCATTTAAAAAAGATAAGCTTTCCTGAGGGATTTACATCATGAATTAATTTGTGAAAATTAGTGTATATATATTCATTATTTGCATTTACAAAAAGGTTTAAAATAATGTAATGTATAAAAGACGACAGAAATTCTTGGGAAGTTCTGACAAGAAAAATATGTTTTGAAAAATAGCATTTCTTATACACTAGGCGAAAAGAAAAAGATTGTTCAGTGTTTTCCCCCCAAGGGCTAAATAAAAATTGCTCTACTTTTTTCCTTTTGCCTCTTTTCTCCTTAAATGCCATGTTCTCAGATACACCGTTTGCTAATGAATCTGAGAAGACTTCAGAGAGGTTGATTATGAAAAATAGCTCCCATAAAAACGTCTGGATAGGTGACATTTGTAGAATTGAAATGTAAGACCATGTTTAAGGATTTCTTTTGGAATTTTTTTAAAGAAAATGAATATGAAGAAAAACTTGGAGCTCTTGTCAATTCTTTTTTATATATTAACAGAGTATATTATATACTATTTATTTCATTTTTTATATTAACAACATAAAGATCATACTCTTTGTCTTAATAATACATAAATATAGCACCAGAAAACTGTCATAAAAAGGAATTAATTTTTTCAAAGAAATTAATTATGATGCAGTTTTTATAAAGTTTTTAATTTTCATTTTATATCTAAGTATTCGTTAATGCCTTGCTGATCAATATTTATTAATGTATAATGATATGGATGTGTTTATAGTGTAATCATTATGTTTATCGTATTACAAAAAGAAACAATTGTGTAAGTCATTTATAAATTCAATTAATATTATTCACACACACTTATTTATTAAAGAGAATAAAGTAAAATATCACTCTTTGTGGATTTCATATATAATAAATAATTTCTTTCTTTTAAAAAGAAGCAAAATGATCGATATTTTCCTTTAGATCCTTTAAAAAAAATAACAAAAATTCGCCTTTGTTTCACTTTTGAAATACAATTTGATTCGAATTATTTTCAGGTCTTCTGAACCAAGTAATTTCTTTTTGGAATGAAAGAAGATATGATTTTGGTGAGAATCGTTCAAGCGAATGAAGTTACAAACTGTAAAATTCTTTCTGTTTCTTGGTTTCTTTTTCCTCATTTCCTGTCCCAAACGATATTTTTCTTGGTTATAAAAATCGATTCTTTTTCACAGCACTGGAAATTTTCGATACAAGTTTACAAACCTTAAATGTTATTGACTAAAAGTTTTAAAATGCTTCTTTTTTATAACTAATTATAGAATCTTTGCTAGAATGTTATTTAAGGTATCCGACTACGTTCGGAACCATGATTTTAAAAAAGCTCATAAATGGACAATTTTTATATTTAGTGTCACTTAGATTTGAATACATATATAAAATTGTTTTAAGGACATTATGACAAAACAATTATTAAAATACAATGTTTTGGCAAAAAATTAACTTAGAATAACCTTTTTTCCAAATGTTCTTTTTTTGTAAAAAGCTTCCATTGTATTAATTTTTTTCCCTGTATATAGCTCGGACTCTGTAAGAGGCTCAACTAAAATTTTGAAAAATTCACATTATTTTCAGAGTTACAACCATTTGAAATAATTATCGGCATTTTCTTAAAATTTCCCCCTTCTGTTTTCGTAAAACATGGATAAAACCGATTTCCCAAGTTATGTTTTCCCAAAAAATTCTGGATTAAAAAGCAAAATATTTTAAATAGAACCCTTTTTAAAAAAAGAGAAATTTGGAAAAAGGTTTTTTAAGACTTTTGTCAAAATATTTATTTAAACTAATTTTTTATTGTAATACTATTCTAACCAATTTTTTATATACATTGTCTAATCTGGTGACGCCAAATATCATAAATGTTATCCATTTACACGCTTTTGCAAAATCACGGTTCCGAACGTAGTCGGATACCTTAAAACAGTTTTCGAAATTTTTAAAATTTCTACGTTTATCATATTATTTAAATAAAAAATTATTCCATTTCGTGTAGATGTAGAAATGTTTCACGAAGCTTGCATCGCTCAATAAATTTCCTTTTGGAATATTTATTATTATTTCTTTATTTTATTAAAGCTAGCTAATTTATCGCAAGTTATGAAATCACTTAAGGGCGGTTGGAAACCTCTCTCTACTGTCAATGTTAAATTGGTTTGTTTTCGATGTACCCTTTCTCAAAATCTGTTATATGTACATGCTTGAAATCTCTCTCTTTCATACGATTAAAGTACACTTTTCTCATTATACTGAAATGAGCCTTTACCAAATTTTGAATTTTTACATGATTTATAAAATATTTTATCAAACTTTGCGAAATTTGACAAATTTTCAAATAAAAAAAATTATAAGAAATGAGTTTTTTTACAAAAAGCTCATTTTAGTATACATTAGCTATCCTTATAAATATATCATAAAAAATTTGCATACCTGTAAACAGTAGTTCTTCAGGAAAGGTACATGGAACATCAACTTTTACATTTTGAGATAAATTGATTTTAATGTATACAGTGAGGCTTCTAATCGGCTAGGAAATAAAAAAAATAAAAGGCTCAATTTACAATAAAAATTTAAAGTTTGGTTATATTAAACTTCAACTTTTTTAAACAAAAGAATCTTTGTTACAAATTTTCCCTTCTAATGGGGTTTGGGCCCCGTTTCAACAATTATTTAAAAATAGGTTTTAAGGGCTTCTAATTACTTTAGAGGTTAAATAAGGTATTTTTAGAAAGGTTATAAAATCTGTACAATTTAACTATGTAAAAATCTCAAATTGTTAAAAAAAAAAAATTAGCCTTTTAACACCTCTTAAGTTTCACTTTTTCGTTATCTTATTTAAAGTGCTAGTTTTCTGCCATAATATTAAAAATTCATTTTTGGTTAGCTCTGGACAGTTTCTATTTTCTTTCCTCTGTAGCCTTACAAAAAACTTCTTTGCAATAATTTATATTGTACGAGGTGTGACTCAAATATTGAGATTTTATATTTGTGAATTCATAGACAATATAAATAAGGTGGTGGATAGTTGTTTCAATATTTTTATAAACTTTGAAATTATATTTTTACAATTTTTGAATATTTTCTAGTTAATGGTTAAATAAAGGAAATTTTTCCAATTACTTAAAGCTAAACTTTTAATTTTATACTTACAAGGGGAAATTCATAATGAATTTAATAAAAAGAAAACCCTCCGTTAATTTGTTATTGATAGTACCCATAAACCACTGTAAAAAGTTCATTAATGAGAAGTAAGGAGTTCCTAGAAAAAGGTACATAAACTTACGCAATTTAACATGAGCTCCAATAGATGTGCCGGACAGTCTTAATTTCCTAGAATTAGAAGATGCTATTTTGTTAATGTTGTTACTTTAATATTTTTATGTATGTATATAAATGCTACTTTTTGGCTAGTGTTTGAGAGGAACTTCTTTACTTCGTAAGCCTAAGATTGCGGGTTCGATCCCGAATAGAGTCGATAGATTTAGGCACGCGTGTCATATGATTACATGGCGTAAAAGATTCCTTTTTAGTATTGTGGAGAGAAATGGATGTGCACGTTATCATATCCTTCCTATATTCACTTAATGACGTAAGGCCAAGAGAGTGCCACATAGCGGACAAGGCGGTTCGAGGATAAAGAGACAACAGACGAATAAGATGATTGCGGGGGAAGACAGAGAGAGAGACGACGCAGACTTGACGAGACGAAGGAACGAAGGGCAGCGACAAACGCCGGGGAATCCAACCACCCGATAACTTTTACAAATTTTAGCCCTCCCTTTGATACCCCCAAAAAAATTTTATACTTAATTAAACGGTCGTTGTCATTTTCTATAGGGGGGCTGGGCCCTTTTCCTTAATTTAAAATCGCAAGAAACCCGAAGCAAGAAAAAGAAGAAAAAAGGACGATGCAAGAAAAGGAATTTTTTCAACGTTTTTTTATGTGATTGGACGATTTTCTTCAATTTAATGTGCGTTCCAACGTGTTTTTTTTGGGTTTTTTCCTTTCCCCTTCCATTTTAAGTGTTGGTGAAATTTCAAGAGGAAAATTAGATTGTGAAGAAATTTATTCGATAATTTGCCGGCATCAAGTTTTTCCCAACACTATTATACATTTACGAAAGAATATTCAACAAACAAGACGTTGTGTGAAAGGCTTAATTTCCATTATTTTTTACAAACTCTCAGTGATTGTGAAAATATATTTTGAAACATAATGACTGTGATACGATTTTTTTTTTAAACTTAAACCAACTGCTACTAGTGACATTTTATCCTAGACTGTTACCCTTTTTCATGGGTATTAATTTGTTTTTCTGTGTTGAATTATTCTACTCATATATCATTTTAAGTGATCAGCAAATATTTGTATATTTTACGTATTTTGCTTTTATTTGAGTGATTTATTATGTCTTATTTAACACTGAATGATATCCCAGTTATTGCGCAAGCCTTGAAATTTGGCAATACTCAAAATGTAAAATAATTGTATTATGTTATATTTAACGATCACCCATTCAGTAGGACCTCTAGAAAACAATTGCGAAATTTTACGGGTTTCGCACCAGATTTAGATATTGAGGACTACTCCGATTTTTTAAAAAAAAATTAAACCTACCTGATTTAATCTTTTTAGCTTTTTTTACAACTGGGAAAAAAATGGAATTGCCGAAGAATTTTTGTAATAATATTTTGCTTTCACTAGCTGATTTATCCATTTTTCAGACTAAACTAAATAAAAGAGGTGTAGAAGAATGCCCCCAGGGGTTGCAGAAGTTTCCCTTTTGCTTTCCTCCCACTTTCTACAGACAGGAAATCGGCTGACGCCTCTTTTTCCCAAAAACGATCTACAGGTTTTTTTTAAAGACTTACTTAAAACCCTTTTTCGTTCTTTCAGTGCAGATGACTCATACACAGTTGAACATTTTTTCTGATGTGGAAAAAAATTTTAACGTTTTGCCCAAAACCGAAAAAAAAAAAATTTTTTTTTGTAAAACGGCTTTTGACGGGAACTGCAAAATTATTTATTCAATCTCAGAGCGGTAAAAACCCTTTTACAGTTTTATAAAAACACTATTTATTCGGGAATTTGGAAAAAAATAAATCAAGTTCAATTACATAGGAATTACAAAATAGAAAAATGCGGCCAATAAAACGGTATTCTATTTTATGCTATTGGGGAATTAGCAATCGAGGTCGGGGATTTCGACGAGACTTGAATTATGGAGTATTATATTAAGGGAACCCGGATTCTCCTTCAAAAAGTTTAATATTGATGGATGTACAACAATTCGGGAAATTTTAAAAAAAAATTGGGAAATTTTATGACAAGATTTTTCCCAAAATAAAAGCAAAAATCGCTTTCTTATGATACGTTTCGTAATCCAAACTTGAGTGACCGCCGTGATGTTGAAAGTACATTTCATAACCATCGATATGATAGATATCCAAAATTCAATGCAACAAAAATAAATTCAAAATTTTTAATTGCGGGGTCCGGTCAATTTCTAAATTTTTCCCAGAAAAAATCGTGGTCCAAAGTGTATAAATCGAAAATTTTGGACATAAATCTGATGTTGTCCTCAAAAAAAAATCCCTTCTTAATAATGTTGATGAAATCCCCTTATAACTACTATTTTAAAGAATTAAATTTTATCTAAAAAAAAAGTATCATTAGTTGATACCGAAGTCAAGTAACCCTAATGAAAGAAAAATGTATGGAATCAATTAGGCTCTCCTTCTTTTTAAATAGTGGTAATATACAACCGGTTTTGGCCTTCAAAACTCATGTAATTGGTTCATTCAACCAACTGTTAAATTGCAACCAAGACTTTCCTGTTTAAAAATTTAAAACCGTCCCCAACCACCCAATGAACTTTGATATTTTTATTGGTTGTATATATAATCTAATCAAACAAGCTAATTTTTTATCACACCTGATAGTGTTATTTTTCTAAGCCCCAAACCGAAATGTCTGACGTTTACCAGAATCATTTTTTCGCAATTACTAGAATTCCTAAATTTGATATTGGCCCGAAATTCCAAAAAAAAACTCGTAACGATGTTGAGGCATTCGTACTTTATAGGCCGAATAAAATTAAAACGACGGTATTGAGTTAAGCATTACCGTGACGGACGACAAGCCAATTTATCATTCTCCAAGAGGTTTCCTTTTCTGAACGTGATATAGTAGATAAACAAAAGATGAATGGACACAAATGGTATTATTGAACCATGTTCATCTGAGTATGCCAGAAGTCCTAGTAGTCCGCAAAAAAAACGGCAGTCCGCGAGTCTGCATTGACTTTTGAAAATTAAATCGTGTGTTAGTTAAGGGTCACTATCCTCTGCCCCTCATTGGGGATATTTTTGATAAACTTCAGGGTACTAGAGTTTTCAGTATCATTGAATTACGTAATGGTTTTTCCATGTGCCTGAACAAACAGAGTCGCCCATATCCCTTTGTTTAAAAAAAATGGGCAATTTCAGTTCCCTTAAAATGCCTTTCGGACTCTCTACATGCCCTTCGCCTTTCAACATTTTATCAATACAGGTTTCGTGACTTAATTTTTCAAGGGAAATTTTTCTCCCTTTCATGGATGATATAGTTATCCTTTTCTAAAAGAATCTGAGGCTATTGATAGACCAAAAGTTCTTAAAGTGTCCAGTTTACGGACTAGAAATAAATTTTGAAATGTCAATTTTTGCATAGGAAAATTGAATTTTTTGGCCATATTATTAAAAAAAAAAACTTTTCCCCTTTCCCCCTTTTAAAACTAAATCAGTAGTCCAGTACCCCAACCAAAAAAAAAAAGAAGTTCAACGCTTTTAGGCCCCCATGATATTTTTGTGAATTTATCCCTGTTATTCTGTAATTGCTAAGCCACTTAGGATCTTTTACGTAAAGATACTCCTTCAATTTTGATGTAAACAAAAGCTTCCTTTGACGAGTTAAAACGTTTGCCTGTCAGAAACCGTCTTAGGTTTTATCGACAAATTTTGGGAAAATGAAATACATATCAACGCCAATCGACGGACTTGCTGCTGTTTTATTACAAAGATCATCTGATGATAATTCCTTACATCCTATATATTACATGTCTAGAAAAACGTCCGAAACCGAGAGAAAATATACCAGCTACGAACTCGAAGTTTTAGTAATCATAGAAGCTCTCAAAAAATTTTAAAATGTACATTTTAGGGAAAGCCTTTTTAAAAAAATTGCTGATTGTAATGCATTTACAAAAACTATGAGTAAGAGAGATCTAAAAAGAATCGCGGTTGGGGTCTGAATTTACAAGATTATGATTACACCATTTTTCATCGCTCTGGTCACAAATGGCCCATGTGACACTTTTAAGTAGAATACAGGTCTTAAAAATCAGGGACTGATTTATTGTGCATAGGATAAAAGAATCTCAAGAACTCGACCCACATATTCTTTCCATAAAAGGTCTTCTTCAAAATGGTCCATATGATAACTATTGCAGTGTTTCTCAAACTGTGGGAAGCGCCCCCCTGGGGGGCGCAATAACCCTTCAAGGGGGGCGCGAGCATGTCGAAAATAAAAGGTTTTAAAAAAATTAATTTACTGGAATGAAAAAAAAAAAAAAATATTTCTGATATAATAAAAATACAGATTTACATTGATATGATTTTATATATCATCTGGTGAAAATGTCATCAAAAATAAAAAGATTCTACTTTGAACGCTCATTAGCTATCGTTGATCCTATAACTAAATAAAAAAAAATATTTTGTTTGCTTTGCTGTAATCCTACGATGAGAGATTTTTTTATTACGTTTCTTTTAACTTAAAATATTGTTTTTGCTGGCTTTCGAACTTACTGGTACGGCTGCCTGTATGCCTTTCTTTTAGGGAAGTTGTAAATTATATAATTCTGTTGCGCTTTTTTTTCACAATGTGAAAGAGTTTTTTGATACATGGATAAGAGCATATTGAGCACTTTGAAGGATTAATTGGCCAAGATTTATATTTATGAGTATACTGAAACATATAATACAAAAATCGTTAATTCTGTGTGTGTGTGGGGGAAAACTGTTTATTTGTTACCAATGACCTTGACAGAGAATCCTCTAATATGACAGTCTTAATGGGAGCTAAAATGAATTGATAACATATCTCCTTTTTTGGGAGTGGCAAACGTTTTTTTAGAATCTTAAGGTACTTGTTTAGACCGAGTTCCCGGCACGACCACTATTTTTCAAAATTACTTTCTTGAACATGCTGCATTTTCCCCAATGAATAACTTAGTGGTTTTAATTGTGATGTTGTACGACTGATTATGGTTTATATATGTAAATGAGCAGAATCTAAAAAAAAATTGGGCATCTGTGATCTCTCTGAAAGGAAATTGAAGCTGATAAAACAAGGGAAACACTTGCTGAAATAATACATATTAATCATGTTAGCGAAAGTAAATTTGAGAAAAGCAATAAACATGAAACGAAAGGAAAATTTTCAATAGCTACATTAAGAACTTTATCAAGAAAATATGAAGCCATAACTGTACCGCAAAATGCACTTCACACTGTCAAAAAGACACAAGCAAGAAAAAGTTCAACAGGATATTTGTCGATCATCAAAGGATATTAAAATTACAAAAACGTGAACAAAATGTGACAGTTTTGCTTGCAAATAGCTTTCCTGTAATGTTAGCAAAAAGTGTCTGTGATTTGTGTCCTTTATTAAGGTCACGCAGATTTTGAAAAATTAATTTAGTTTTATTGGATATTTTCTCAAATTATGAAATACAAATAGAAAAATCCTTGAAATAGGTAAGTATATTTTCTTAGTTAAATTATTCACTGAAATTATGATTTTTATCTTGTATATTGAAAATAATTATAAAGAAAAAGAATTGGGGTGCATCACTCCCCGCGACCATTAACGTTAGTATCGAATGCACACCTTATCCCGGGCTTTCTCGCTTTAAATATTAAAAAATAACATATTGTTATTCATTAGAATTTTATATTCGTTTTTTATTACTTAACATTTATCCTAAATGCTAATTCTGCGAGGCTGAAAATTACAGTTCATTCAAAACCGTTTATAATATGAGTATTCATTTCAATAAATCATTTTACATTTTTGTATACATTGTCATGCATTTGGTTTTACTCTCCTTACAATTAAGCTATTATATCAAGAATAATATATTATCATTTTTTAAAAAATAAACTCGTGTTAAGAGTGGGTACTTCAGCCAGTATAAGAACAAGTTTAATATTTATCAGTGACTTCCATGGGCTTGTCTTGCAGAGCAAAGTTTTTCAAAGGAATTCTAAAAATTAGAAATTGACACTCAGAGTTATTTTTTTGATATTTAGCTCAGATCTATATTTTGTCTTCAAAGTAGCCATCGCAGAAAATCCGGATTCACAAAGGTATGCTGTTAAAAATGGTAATAGTATACGAAATGCTTTTGTGTTTTCAGTGCAGAAAATTCAGCATCCACCTCTATCCAGAATTCAAAGAGTGATTTATTACAAAATTGCACTTTAATTTCGCAACTGGATGTGAAATCTATGAAGATCTTTTTCCTCAGTTGAGAGCCCTTCTGAAGTTTTTTGAAATGGATCCCTAACCCATTCGTAACTTGCTATCAATTTGCCCTCGTCTGTGTACTTGTTGATGCTTTATTATTGTCGGATGCTCGCTATGATTTAAAACTATATCTATGATTTTGTTTTAATCCACTGCCGTAAATACTTAATACCGTGGATTATAATTAACGCGTGGATTATGAAATGTACATTCAAGAGAGATTCGGTAGCTAATCGATTCGGCCAAGACTGACTAGAATTGTGCGAAGTACAGCATTTTTTTACATGTTTGTGCAGACGTCTGTTAGGTTGCCTAGACTCACAAGTACGTTCGCGAGAATGCCAGATGTAATGGATATGATAAAGAGCAACATAGATTAGGCTATTTTTTAATGACATTTGTACTTTTAGAAATGGATCTTGAAGGAAATATATCTTTAATTAAATATTATTTCTCAATCTGTTGCAATTTAAAAATTAGAGAGAGAAAAATAAAATAATTAACCTATTACTTAAAAGTATATAATTTACTTAAAATATATATTACTTAAGAGTAACATATATAAAAAATTTAATACTTATCTTATTAATACTGAATTAAGAACACGTTTAATAAGTATTAGCGACTTCCATGGGCTTGTCTTGCAGAGCAAAGTTTTTAGAAATTGACCCTCTGAGCTCTTTTTCTATATTTAGCTGATATCTATATTTTGTCTTCTAAGCAACCACCGCATTTTGCAATATGTTCCAATTTAAAAATCAGAGAAAGGAAAAATAACAATAATTATTCTATTACTTAATTTTTTTTTGCTTAAAAGTAACATACAAAATTTAATACTTATGTTATTAATTTGTACGGTTTATAATTAAGATCGTGTATTGTAGCTTTAGCGTCAAAGGGCATTATTGCATTCAGTAATTTATTAATGTATAAGGGGCGCGATAAAAATTTTGATTGAAAAGGGGGCGCCAGTATTAAAAAGTTTGAGAAACACTATACTATTGTATTAAAAATAATATATTATATAAATTTATTGAGACGGTGCCGAAGTCCTTGTTATTCCCGACGAGATGCAGCATCACTTTATCAAAAATGCTCACGACAAAGGACATTTTTCAGTTAAAAGAACTCTAGAACATATAAAAATAATTATTTTATTCAACAACTTCAATCCAAAATTGAAAAATATATTTCTAATTTTGTAACATGTATATTGAAAAATAAAATATCTGGTAAACAAGAAGGATTTCTCCATCCTCTTGTCAAAGATGATATACCTCTAAATACATACCATATTGATCATCTTGGTCCTTTAGCAACATCGCATAAAAACTACAAATTCATTTTAGCTGTCATTGACTCTTTCACCAAATTTGTTTGGTTATATACCCCACTAAAACTACATCTACTTTTGAGGTAATAAAAAAATTAGACATCCAAAAAACTACATTTGGAAATCCTCGTTTTCTTATCACTGATCGTGGAACTACATTCATTTCCGACGAATTCCACACTTATTGGTCCAAACAAAATATTTCACTTCATCATATTACTACAGGTTTGCCACGCGCAAATGTGGTCAAGTAGAACGCATTAATCGAACAATTATTTCTGTCTTATCTAAGATGTCAGAAGACGATCCCACGAAATGGTTCAAACATGTTCCTTCACTACAAGAAGTCTTAAACTCAACATTCCAACGAAGCATTAACACCACTCCTTTTGAATTACTCTTGGAACACAAATCAATAACAAGACTGATTTGCGCATTCAACAATTAATCGACGAACAGCTACAACTCGAATTTAATGAAAACAGAGAACTCCTACGTAAAGCGGCAAAAGCGCAAATAATTAAAGTGCAAAATGAAAACAAAAGTCTTATAATCTTCTACGAAAATCTCTTTGTTTATATAGTGTTAAGGACTTAGTTGCTATTAAAAGAACGCAACCTGGAGAAAAACTCTGCAATAAATTTATTGGTCCATATAAAATTACTCAGGTAAAGCTTAACGATATCTACAACGTTGAAAAATGTGGAAATTTTGATGGCCCAACCAAAACAAGTACTTGTGCCGAATACTTGAAACCATGGACACACAAATGAATGTTACATTACAAACGAAAACTTTTGCATCTTTTTTTTGACATTATCACCATACTCAAGATTACTTTGTCTTGTTTGTCTTCTTTCCATCTGTATACCTATTTTTTATTTTATTTTTATGCTTTATTATTAGTTTTGATTTTCTGATACATATTTGACTGTTTTAATAATTGTTTTATTCGTAAGTTTATTTCCTCTAGCTTTTCAATTTTATTTCATGACATTTTGAAATACATTGTATCTTACATGCGAGGACGCATGCTTGGTCATGATGGCCGATGTAGGAATGGATGTGCACGTTATCATATCCTTCCTATATTCCCTTAATGACGTAAGGCCAAGAGAGCGCCACCTAGCGGACAAGGTGGTTCGAGGATAAAGAGACAACAGACGAATAGGACGATTGCGCGGGAAGACAGAGAGAGAGACGACGCAGACTTGACGAGACGAAGGAACGAACTCGCAGCGACGAGACGCCTGGTGGAATCCAACCACCCGATAACTTTTACTAAATTTACCCCTCCCTTGTAGATAATTCCCAAATAAATGCATATTTAAATTCAATCTGGTCGTTGTCACTCTCTATAGTATCAATTTGGATATGATACTCCTGGCAAAATTAAATTACGGTAACATTTAGTATCCCACTAGAGCTTTGTTTAAAATTCATTCATGCGACAAAAATTTGATAGCGAGAGTCGCTACTAGATTGTGCCACCATGAAATGGCCCTTAGTTTCGAGAGCTTGCCGTCTTTGTAAAACTTAGTTGCCAATATGTTGCTCATTAAAATACATAAATATAACTTGTATTTTTCGTTTTGAACTCTTGCATTATTATAAAAAAAAATTTTTTAGTTTGAATTTGAAAACTTTTATCATTAATTGTAGATATTTTACTTTATCCGTTATCCGTAAAAACTTTAAACTGATTTTTTAAAAAAAATCGTTTCTTGTGTAAACCTAACTAAATGACATAAATCCACAACTCAATAAGAAATCCTTTGATAATCCATGTATTAATTGCTCAGCAACGTAGCCTTTGGTTTAGGAAAAAATCTAAAACATTATTGTAATATATTTCTGTATTATTTTACAATGATTCCAAGCACAACCTATCGTTTTAAAGAGACAGTACTCTCTTTTATTTAAATATAGAAAAGTAAGCGCTGTCATTCGTGTTACAACCAAGGGACTTCTTTTCTTCAACTCTCATGTTTAAAAGCCAATGCCTTTTCTCCCCTTAACAAATAGCAACCTTCCCGCCTTTGTGGAGAATGGCGCTAAGCACTGAATAATACCCTACGAACAGTAGTCGAACATTGCAATTTTACTAACAGCATAATAAAATATATATCTCTCTCAGCACAAATTTAACAATTATATTAATTTATACATTACGAAAAAATTCTACGAAATGATTACGATTAGTTACAATTTCATGTCATTGCGATAAACAAAAACGTTTATCTTCCACTACTTTCAAAGCTCTGTTGCCTCGCACAAATAAACTTCCTTAAGCATATTCACTTAAAACAAATAGCTGCTTGCATTTTTAAAGCTATCTTTCTTTGTGCTTTCATTTGTTTTTTTTCCCCGCAGTAAAATTTGTATTCATAAAGAAGTTCATCCATAATTTATTTTCCTTCCGTGTTCCTGCACTTGAGCAAATAAAACCAAAGATTTATAAAAACAATTAATTCCGCTGACGTATTGTAAATCTTTGAATAATAAATTGCATTCAGCCTCACAAGTGACGCCATTCGCGCAGAAATAGAATAAAGCCCTTTGTTTTAAGAAAGAATGTTACTTCAGCTCAATAAATAGAACCATTTTTATTTGTTTGTAAGTACTCGTCGTATTGGAACCGAATGGGTTCATTAATAATTGTTTGTATATAATCTAATTAAATAATTATAGCAGTAGACTCGCGTTAATTTGTAAGCAAGACATGTGGTAAGAAATCAGCTATTGCTCTAAATAATGATTAAATGACTAAATTAATGAAGAAAATTTCACGTCTAAAATAATTAAGGTGTAGCAAGTGCAGTCATTTTTATGTTAGTGTTGTGTAATATTAATGTTAACGGAAGGCTGTCCGTTGGAATAACTTTCCCAACATGCCAACAAAAAATACATTGGAAATTTGTAACGGGTTCTATTCGAGCTTCTACTAAACCTCCTGAGGAAAATACTCTTTTTACAGCACGCTTTTATAAGCTACACTTGTATGTAACGGAACTTTTGAATTCGATTTTTAACCACTTTGAAAGGTCAGATTAATTCGAAATTTGGCACACTTGTCCAGGACTGATGACAATACAATAATTTCATAATTTTGTTCCATTGCCCTGAACAAAAATCTCAGGAATAACGATTTCCAGATTTGGCGACTAATTCATTATAAGATTTCAAGATTTGGTGACTAATTTCATATACCATTTCCAGGTTTGGCGACTAATTCCATATACTATTTCTTGACTTGGTCATTAATTCCAGATCCCATTTTTTGGATTTGGCGACTAAAAAATTAAGTTACAGCCCTAAAAGCGAAACACGTCAACATTTTCTTATCATAATATAAACAATTGTTTAGTTTTTCTGAAAATGGAAATAAAAAAAAGACTTCTGCATGTGAGAAAATTAATTTATGTTTATGCTGCTAAACTCACAAGGGGAGGGCATGACTAAGGAAATCATTTGGAGTAAAGACGGTGTAATAGTAGTACTCCTTTAGGGTGTTCAACCCCCAATGTAATTCCGCTGAATGGCCAGTCAATTCGGAGAAAATAGCCTTCAAAATTCGTGCTTAGCTTTTATACAATTAAGTTTTAATTTCCTCCAACGACTCCGTAGCATGGTTTAGAGAACGCCTGCTTACTATGCGGAAGGATAGGATTCGATTCACGCGATCAACTTTTTTTTTTAAAATCATTTAATTATTTTTCAGTATTAAAAAAATTTATTTAAGAAAAAGAAGCGTTTAAACATTCTGAATTTATTGGAATGATTTTGGTTGTGTGGAAATTTAAGTTTGAGAAATAATTATCTTTTAGTGGGGATGGAAGGGTTTTCAGAATCATCAATTTTGTCAAAAACTTGATTACGAGTTTTTTGATGGTTTGCCTATTGATAGGGATTTTGCTAGCAACTTTAAAATTTAGTGGTAAGTTTTGATTTTTAATTTCATTTTACCGTAAATATTTCTCGTATAGCTTATAGCTTACATTACTTACTCTTAGTTAAATGTTTCCTTGGATTAATGGAATCATAGCAGCTGCATTAAGTTATCAAAGTGAGTGAGGGATTATTAACGCCACACTATTAAGCAAAACAAGGACTATTGGAGACGCACCTCAGAATCTTGAACAATGGTCAAGTGAAGTGGACTGCACTCTTTCCCTCCTCTCCAACGTAGGAGAACTTTGAACCTTGACAAATTTAACATGCAACAGCTCCTATGCATGGTGTTTCTTCAGCAATGATTGGGCTCGAGCTCATAACATGCCCACCACAATTTCGTAACCACAGCCACTACATTAGCACCAACACTTATTTATAATGGTATACTAACGATGTAATTTTACATTATTTATATTCTTAAGGTATCCGACTACGTTCGGAACCGTGATTTTGCAAAAGCGTATAAAAGGATAATATTTACGATATTTAATGTTACTTAGATTAGAAAATGTATATAAAATTGTTTCAAGAATAGTATTACAATTAAAAATTATTTAAGTACACTATTTTGACAAAAAATGAACATAGAATGACCCATTTTCAAAATGTTCTCCTTATGTGATAATAATATTTTGCCTGTATATAGCTCAAACCTCTCTACAGAGGCTCAACTAGAATGTTTGAAATATATAACTTAGAAGTGGGTTTATCCATGTTTTACGACAACAGAGGGGAGAAATTTTAAGAAAAAAACGCCGATCATTATTTCAATGGGTTGTAACTCTGAAAATAATGTGAATTTTTCAAAATTCATAGTTGAGCCTCTGTACAGAGGTCTGAGCTATATACAGGCAAAATATTATTATAATAGATGCACATTAAACAAAAGGAGAACATGTTGAAAAAAGGTTATTCTAAGTTAATTTTTTGCCGAAATATTGTATTTAAATAATTTTTTTGTCAAAATGTCCTTATAAAACAATTTTATACATGTATTTTAATCTAAGTGGCACTAAATATCATGAAAATTATCCATTTATGCGCTTTTTTAAAATCACGGTTTGAACGTAGTCGGATACCTTAAATACCAGACTATAGATAAGAGAAATAAGAACTTCAGATAAAAATTATTATCTATGAAGAGGTATTGTTTGAGAAAACAATAAAACTGTCATACCTAACCACTTTTCTTCAAATTAAGAAAGGACATGTGATAAAATCACCATTCAGCCAACACTGACCAATCTCTCTTTATATGTATATATATATATATATATATATATATATATATATATATATATATATATATATATATATATATATATATATATATATATATATATATATATATATATATATATATATATATATATATTTATATATATATATATATATATAAATAAATGTGTGTTTGTATGTATGAAATCGCATCACTCCAATACCGTTCAACCGATCACTATGAAAATCTGCATGTATATGTATATTTTTATGGAGAGGGCTTTTGTGATATTTTCTTGGTTGCAGCTCCCCTCCAGGTGGCGCTACAGCATATCAACTTTTGCACCGTTCAATTCATCGTAAAGTGGCCAACGTGTTCGCCAAACAGGACGCCAACTTGGCTCTATTGCCTACATTTCGCTATGTTTCCGTTGAACATAATGTAAGGAACGGCGTTGCTGGTGCATATTACAATTTTAACATAAAATAAATATAGCAGATAGTAATATTAACGTATTACACATCCAGATGTAAATTATTTACATTCTTTTAAGTGTTAATTATACAAAATGTGTAACAATGTGTTACTTTTGCTGAGCGGAGATCAGCTCAGGAAGGTGTTTTCAAAAATCAACCCTCAAGAGCGTTACGGGGCTTTATAAATAAATAAAAAATCCTTTTTATCAGTTATTAGATCTAGAAAATTAAAATTTGACAAATATGTTTTTATTGTTTAATTAAGATACGCGAAAAGCGTTTTTTGCTTAACTTGCAATTCCCATAAAACTTCTTTATCCTTCAATTTGTATTGTTTAATTTTTTAATTCACCCGTTCGAAGAACGGGTATACCAGCTAGTATATTATACACATACAGAGTGATTTGGTACTAGACCTAAAAACGTGCAGGGTGTGTAGGGGGTACAAAGAATGTTGGGTCACAATTGCTGTAATTGCGAGCTATGGTGCAAGGAAGCAGGGAAAAGAATAAAAATAGCAATACAGTAATGATACATAAAACATTTTACTAAAACTTCTACTACAACAGGTATTCAAAGTTACCACCAGAAGGTATTTGATAGGCCTTACAGTGGCGCTGTATGGAATTCCTTACATTGTCGATGATTACCGTCAAGTCACTTATTCTCCAGAGTGCTGCAGATATTAGAGAGATTAAATCTTCAACTGAAGGAGAGAACGAGCATCTTGTGCACAAAACACTTCATGTGACCATATCTAGACCCGTGTCATTTTCTGTTCACACTTGCAATGGTCGTGCAATGTCCAAACTCCTGTTCGGGCAACATTCCTGATACAACACTGAGCGAGGTACATAATACACTCCTTAGCTCCATACATGATCATCATGTCTACCAGTTCTTCATTTAAAAACGTTTATCTTACTTCCCAGGGAAACTGATCGCAAATGACGATTTCAGGCAGTATCGGTGTTCAGAAAATCTTCCGTTCAGCGCCACCTACGGCAAGACTGCTCGGTTTAATCTTCCAGAACGTAAAGCATTCCATGCATCACCGTTGTAAGTCATACCACATGGCTTTTGGTCGTAATTCTAACACCTGTTGCAGTGCAACCGTTTAAGGTATCCGACTACTTTCGGAACCATGATTTAAAAAAAACGCATAAATGTATAATTTTCATAATATTTAGTGTCATTTAGATTAAAATGCATGTATAAAATTGTTTTAAGGACATTATGACAAAATTATTTAAATACAATATTTTGGCAAATGAATTGAATCCTTTTTTCAAAGTCACCTTTTTAAAAATGCTTCTATTGTGTATTAATATTTTGCCTGTATATAGCTCAGACCTCTGTACAGAGGTTCAACTATGATGTTTGAAAATTTCAAATTATTTTCAGAGTTACAACCGTTTGAAATAATCATCGGCGTATTTTTTAAAATTGCTCCCTTCTGTTTTCGTAAAACATGGATAAATCGACTTCCGAGTTATGCATTTCAAAAATTCTAGTTGAGCCTCTGTACAGAGGTCTGAGCTGAATACAGGCAAAATATTAATACAATAGAAGCATTTTTTACAAAGGAGAACATTCGGAAAAAAGGTTATTCATAGTTAATTTTTTGCCAAAATATTGTATTTAAATAATTTTTTTTTGTTATAATGTCCATAAAACAATTTTATACATGTATTCTAATCTAAGTGACACTAAATATCATAAATATTATCCATTTACACGCTTTTGCAAAATTACGGTTCCGAACGTAGTCGGATACCTTAATAAAATGTTTTCTGTTCCATTTCTGGATTACTGGCTCTGTGCCTTTTCTTTTCCTTTGCGCCATAGTTCACAACAACAGCATTTGTGACCCGGCATTCCTGTTTGATTCTACATCATCTATGTTCCCCTTACATATACTGCAAGTTTGTCGGTCTGGTAGCGCACCATACGTATATATATATATATGTGTGTGTGTTTGTGTTAGATAAAAAATAATTATGAAATTTGAGTATTAAAAACATGTACTATTGTCAGTATCTATTAACGTAAATGACTCGGGACTTCACCATAAGTTTTCGTAACTATATGTATATGTATTAAATAACTTAGCCTCTCTTTTCCTTAAATTTATTTTAATAAAAAATTAATTTGCCATTTTGTATAATAAATATGTGATTATTATTTTTTATTTCTTAATCGAATATTAAATTTAATGCTTTAGAAGGAGTTTCAGTTTTGTTCTATTGCAAATTCTGAGTAACATTTTAATTCAGGAGGAGAGTACAATTAATAATGTTGTGATACAAATGACCTAGGTGAAAATGCTCTCCAGTATAACTTTCATTTAACCTCCGTATATCAAAACTTTTGGTTCTAAAGAAATAAAGAAGAAAAAAAATGCATATATTCCGAGGCAAATTTTAACCCATAATTTTCGGATTGCGATTTCGTCTTTCAGAGATTAAACGGAATAATTAATCAAGCTTTTAAAAGGGTTTTAGTAGAAAGTACAATCGACGTGATTAATGAAAGATTAGTTTCAAGCCTTGCCGTCCGTAAACCTTGGGATAACGATCCTTCTGGTTGCAAAATCTAGTAGATTTAAAGAAGTTTCTTGAAACAGCTGATTTATATATATATATATATATATATATATATATATATATATATATATATATATATATATATATATATATATATATATATATATAATATATATATATATATATAAAATGTATAAATGATTTTGTTTTGATACCTCATTATATCCTATTGCTGATAAGTAAGTGATTGACTTTTAATTCTTTCATATTTTTTCTATTGTGTTTTGTGTTACCCCTTACAGGACTATAAGGCTTCTTAGAGTAAATATTAGTATGAGATTGTTTAGAGCAACCTTTTTCATTCTAGGAGCATGATAACTTTACGAGGGGAGCACGAGCGTATTGAAAAAAAGAAAACAAAGGATTATATTTCTTAAGAAAATATTAATTTACTGAAGTAAACAAACAAAAACATTCTGACTTAATAAAAAGTAAAATACTCATATTTACGCTGATATAATACACTTATAAATGTATCAGTAGTGTGAGATGTATTTTATGACTAATTTAACAATTTTAACTAACAAGTTTAATAATTACCAATGACCTCATGGGTTTCTCACAATACAAAACTATTTAGAAAAATTATAAAACTTATCTTAATAATTTGTACAGTTTATAAATTATCCCTTACGCAATTCGCTCCTCAATGCCACCATTTTCCGCATAGGCGAGTTTATATGATGTATTGGGGAGAGGAGAGGTTAAATGGAATAAAAATAAGCAAATCATCTGAACTAAGTAAATCCTTCGCAAACACTGTCTAGGTCCTTTTAGTGCATTTAAAAGTCCTTGGAATAAGTTTATGAATAGCAATGCAAACTTAAGACCGTACATCAGAAAGACGTATATATACGTAAGGGACAATTAACATTTTGCCTAAGTGAAACGTTTATATACGCCAGTGGCACTTAAGAGGTTAAAGTAGTATGGTAGATTTAGTGTCAAAGTATAGTTTTATTGTATTCAATACATTGTTATTGTATGGATGGGAGGGTGATGAAAATTAGGATTGGATATTGGGTCACAAATATTGAAATTTTGAGAAGCACTGGCTTAAACATAAAATAATTAAAAATATTAAGAAAAAAATTATGAATAAGTGTAGCCTTTTTGGATCAATGAGTCAATAGAATTTGGATCAAAGAGCAATTTTTTAACAGGTTTTTGGGTTTCCGTTTGTTCAAATATACTTCAGTACTACACAAAATTATACTTACCGAATAACAAAAAATTATATGAAAAAATATAGTAATGCAATATTAAAGGACACAATAAACTGAAATCAGTAATGAGAATAAAAATACTGAGCGCGAATGATTTATAATTGATTTTACAATCTTTTCCCCCTAAACATTTCTGTTTACGTAATTCAGCGTAATCTTTAGTTTGACATTCTGTATGAAAAAGTCAGGTAAGGTATAATTAAATATGATAATCACGAATATTAAAATGGGAAGGGGATATTCGTCTTAGTCACAAAAGGGTTAAACGAATTTTCATCCCATTAGTCACTTTTTTTTACTAAAGCACTTGAAACTTTGACATTTATGTACTAAAAGCTATTTTAAGAAAAATATTCTTAAGCGTTGTAAAAGTTAAGTCTTTTTTTTCAGTTACTTTCGAAAAAATATAATGTAGGAAAAGAGAAAAACAGTTAGTGGGAAAATTGTATTATTTATTTTTCTCTGGAGATTAATTAGTTAAATTAGATTTATATATAAGGTGCATAAAAACTATGACTACACTATCAAAAATAATTGAATATAAGCAAAGATTTTCACTTATGGTTTTTATGTGCCACGAGGAAATTATTTAAAGTTTCTTTTCAATGAATTGCAAACTGGAGAGAGCAATGTCCTCATTCTTCAATAATCTCGTTTCGAAATGACTTCATAGCATGAACAAGCGCGAGTTGTAGCGTAATTTATAGAACTTAAATCTGCAATACATATATAGCGTAAATGGGGTATTTCTACACTGGAGTTTGGAAGTGGGAAAATATTCCACTGGAAAAATAAATAAAAACAATACATTTTTTGGGGGCAAAGTAATTGTTGCAAACTTACGAATTTTTATATTGCTAATAGATAAATCAATTTGAATCAGAAACTCCGAAGTTGAAAGGTGGAACTGATGCATTTATGAGTTTGTAAGAAAATAATTACACATATAGTTATAATGTTTAACAACGACAACTGTTTCATTGCATAGTAACAAGACTTGGAAACTTATAACGACGCTTCTCTAACTGTGGAATGCACCCCCCCTAGGAAGTCAAGATATCCTTATGGGGAATATTGAAAAGTTGAAAATAAAAGATTTAAAATAAGTATTAATTTACTGAAAGAAATCAAAACAAAATACAAACTGACATAATACAAATTAAATACACAGACTGATAATATGTATCAATTTTACACAATGTTTTGATAGTTAATTTATCTATACATGAAAAACAAGTTTAATAATTACTAGTGCCATCCATAAAATTGTCATATACAAAATTTTATGCTTATGTTTGTATGGTAAATAATTTATGGCTTATATTTGTATGGTTATAAACAAAAGTAATACTTAAGCTTTAGCGTCAATGTACATTTTTAATACATTCAATATACAAGGTTATTGTAGAAAGGGGTGGGGGGGAAGCAATGAAATTTATAATTTAAAATTGGGTCGAAAATATTTTAAAGCACTGCTTTATAAGCAGTAAGCCATGTAATTTTACTTACTTATTATTGTCAATTAAACAATTTTAGAACTTTTCTGAAAGAAAGCATGATACTTACGCATTATACTCTCGAAAAATTTGCTAAACAAAAAAAAAAAACATCGCCAAGTTAAAAAATGTAGCCAAAGATTGTCATTATTATTATGTTCAAACGTGCTCGGGAACGTTTTCCACTTTTGACTGTATATCACGGACTTATGCAACGTTTATTGATTCGGCGAAATGAGTCGATGGTAAAATACACAAGTACTGAAATGATTATAAAAATGTATACATTTTAATTTCGTTACAAGATGTACAAATTAATACTTGGTAATATAAAAAAATGAATATATTTAAAATAAAAATTAAAAATTTGTGAAAAAGAGTAATCTATTTACTTTTAAAGGTGTTGGGAAAAGCAGTACATTTTCCATAAATATATCCACAAGATTTTATCATATATTAAATGTGTTTACGTAAAGGTTTTAGTTTTCTTGACTCCCCTCCCCCTCCAAAAATCTTAAGCAATTCTTTTATATTCGCAAAGAAAATGAAAAACTCATTGAAAAGAAGTAAGGGAAAACAACAAAAAATAAAGGTGGTCCTACATCCTTGAAAATTCAAAAGCAGGAAGAAAGATATATATTAAAAAAGTGAAATAAAAGGACTTCCAAGAAAACAGACGGAGTTAGAAAAGAGACTAAGTTGTTTTACTGCTACCCTGGAGGCTTAAAATTGTCGTGTTCGAGTGTATTTTGTTCCATTTTTCCCTTCCCAGGCCTTTTCACTTTCTAACTTCAGAGTTTTGTAAAACACCTATAAATAATCGAAGAAGTTTTAAGAGAGGCTATTTGTGAAAAACATGTTTGAAAAGAGAAGAGGTAAACGGTCTGCGCAAAAGAAGAATAATGTTCGACTTTTGTATTCCACCGAAATTTTTCTTCTAAGAATATTAAATATTCAAGAGAAATGAAACGTTTATAGAATATCATGCTTCAAAAAAAAAAAAATATTTTTCATTTGCTTCAACAACAATGTTTGTTTTTGATGCTAATGTAGTCGCAGCATTAGCAATTCGTAATTTCGGAATATACGATGCTGCTTCTGTTAAATCTTTCTCTATCTTTTGACGAATTGTTGAAAAGCCTGCTAGTGCTGCGATACTTATTAAGATCATACATTCTTTCATTACAGGGTTATTAATAATTTCCTTTCGAATGTCGAAACAATATAGTAAAAAAGTATTGTTAATTTTTGTTCTTAAAAGTCAATTCCTACTTAGGTCAACACAAAGAAAAAATAGAATTTATAGTTACTTTTATTAAATAATTACAATTAATATAATTTTGGAATATACGATGCTGCTCCTGTAGAATTTATCTCTCTTTTGACGAATTGTTAAAAAGTCCGCTAGTGCTACGGTACTTATTAAGATCATACATTCTTTCATTACAGGGTTATTAATAATTTCCTTCCGAATGTCGAAACAATATAGTAAAAAGATTATTAAATTTTGTTCTTAAGTCAATTCCTACTTAGGTCAACAAAGAAAAAATAGAGTTTATAGTTACTTTTATTAAATAATTACAATTAATATAATTTTGGAATATACGATGCTGCTCCTGTAGAATTTATCTCTATCTTTTGATGAATTGTTAAAAAGTCCGCTAGTGCTACGATACTTATTAAGATCATACATTCTTTCATTACAGGGTTATTAATAATTTCCTTCCGAATGTCGAAACAATATAGTAAAAAAAAGTATTATTAAATTTTGTTCTTAAAAGTCAATTCCTACTTAGGTCAACAAAGAAAAAATAGAGTTTATAGTTACTTTTATTAAATAATTACAATTAATATAATTTTGGAATATACGATGCTGCTCCTGTAAAATTTATCTCTATCTTTTGACGAATTGTTAAAAAGTCCGCTAGTGCTACGATACTTATTAAGATCATACATTCTTTCATTACAGGGTTATTAATAATTTCCTTCCGAATGTCGAAACAATATAGTAAAAAAAGTATTATTAAGTTTTGTTCCTAAAAGTCAATTCCTACTTAGGTCTAGAAAGAAAAGAAAATAGTTTAATTACTTTTTATTAAATAATTACGATTAATATAAAATAGTATATACATATGACAAAATCACAATATTAAGTGGCAAAACAGCTTTTAAACTAACTTTTTAAAATCTTATTAATCACAATAAATTTGTAATTACATTTTTTAATAACAGTTGAATATAAATGTAAAGATTTATCTAAAAATCAGTGTAAAAGAAATGGGGACGTCTAATTAGCATATGATTTTCTTCAGGTTACGTTAAATCTTTATCACAAATTCGACAAATGCTGTTTTATCCAATAATGTTGCTATCTAGGGAAATAATATCGACTGAAATATATCTCTTAAACTATAATTAATTAATTAAACTTAATTAATGATTTAATATTTGAAAACTGTATTAACATCAAGTGTCATCCACAACAAGTTTACAAAAATGTATTTGAACTTGAGTGAATGAATATAATATTTAAAATTGGATAATATTGATAGCTATATATATATATTGAAAAACCAGCAAAAAAGATAAATCATTTAAAAGCATATAGAAACAATTCAAGTTTTATTTACATACTTTACATGTGTTTTATGTGCAAAACCTTGGTTAAATGGTATAAATCAACGTGATAGTCCAGTTGCTCCCACGCTCTACTCAACATGGTAGCTATCAACGCTATTGATAGCTACCATGCAATATATGCCCGAAATGATAGCACGCGTTATCATTTCAATGATATCCATGTTGTCAGAAAACTTGATCTTTTATATAAGATCAAGTTTTTGTACCCTCTTTGTGACGTGATGTAGCAGAACCACATGAAAGAGCAACACGTGCTATCAATTACGTTGATAGTACCATGCGGAGTAGAGTATGACAGCAATTGGACCGTCGCACTGATAGAAGCTGTATGACCAAGTTTTCGCACATAAAACATTTGTAAGGTATGCAAATAAAACTTTATTTATTTCTGCATGCTTTCAAATGATTTTTGCTCGATTCGTCTTAGGTTCTTTTTCCTACTATTGCGCTTTGAAATCCATTAGTGATTTATGAGTAAACCTGTACTTACATTTGGGAATTTTTTAAAAATTTCAGAGATGATGTTACTTTAAGAATGAATCTTCAGATAGTTTTTTCTCTTTTAAATTTTTACTTATACACACATCGAATTTTATGCATCGTTTTTCTATTCATTAATTAAAATTTTGAAAATGAGATATTATATTACAGCATCTTAATGGATAGATTTTGACTGAGATTTTGAATTATATATATATATATATATATATATATATATAATATATATATATATATATATATATATATATATATATATATATATATATATATATATATATATATATGTATATATATATATATGTATGACTAAATATATGTATATATATATATATGTATATATATACCATACAAAGGAGAAAAGCTAGACTCCCTCTTCAAGAAATCTCTGAAACTGTTAGATCTACAAATTTCAAATTTGATAGACAGTTTCCTTTTTAGGAGTACAAATCCTCTAAGAATGAATTTTGTGAAAACCGACCACCAAGGAGCACTGGGAACTGAAGCTAATAGGATCTGAATAATCTTATAAGTTAGATTAAGTATTAGGATTTAAGATAGCTGAGAAAGTTAAACAATAAAGTTGTATATTATTCATAAAGTGTTAAAGCTAAACTAAACACACGACAAATTTCGGGGCGTCGACAAACTTAAGCACACCCAGCTACCCTTGGAGGTTGATTTTTGAAAAACTGTTTTTGTAAGTGTTGTCAATTTCATAAAAAGAAAGTGCCTAATAAAGTTTAAGTATGTTGCTATAATAGTTTAAAAATGGGAATATCTTTCTGTAACTCCCCTTAGGTATCCGACTACGTTCGGAACCGTGATTTTGCAAAAGCGTATAAATGTATAATTTTCACGATATTTAGTGTCCCTTAGATTAGAATACATGTATAAAATTGTTTTAAGGACATTATGGCAAAAAAAAATTATTTAAATACAATATTTTGACAAAAAATCAACTTAGAATAACCTTTTTCCAAATATTCTCTTTTTGTAAAAAACGCTTCTATTGTATTAATATTTTGCCTGTATGTAGCTCAGACCTCTGTACAGAGACTCAGCTATGAGTTTTGAAAGATTCACATTAGTTTCAGATTTACAACCATTTAAAATAATTATCGACGTATTTTCTTAAAATTTCTCCCTTCTGTTTTCGTAAAACATGGATAAACCGTCTTCCGAGTTATGCATTTCAAAATTTCTAGTTGAGCCTCTGTACAGAGGTCTGAGCTGAGTACAGGCAAAGTATTATTGTAATAGAAGCATTTTTCACAAAAGGAGAATATTTTGAAAATGGGTCATTCTATATTTATTTTTTGTCAAAATAGTGTACTTAAATCATTTTTTATTGTAATACTATTCTTAACCCAATTTTATATACATTATCTAATCTAAGTGACGCTAAATATCATAAATATTATCCATTTATACACTTCTGCAACATCACGGTTCTGAACGTAGTCGGATACCTTAAAATTTTTAAGCCACTATCTTTTTATGAAGTTGACATCCCTTACAGAAGCAGTTTTGCAAAAATCAACCTTCAAGGGTAGCTGGGTGTGCTTAAGTTGTTTGCAGCCCGAAATTTGTCGTGTGTTTAGTTTAGCTTTAACACTTTATGAATAATATACAACTTTATTGCTTAACTTTCGGAGCTATCTTAAATCCTAATACTTAATCTAACTTATAAGATTATTCAGATCCTCTTAGCTTCAGTTGGAGCAGCTTATGACAATCCTTTTTGAACTACGATAGCTTGTGAAATCCAACGCTATTTCCTTCCGCCAATCCCCTTGGATTCTAACAGGAATATTGATTTCAGGCCACGTAACTTCCCAGTTGAAACTCACTTCATGTTATTTCTACATTTCATGAATAACTCACACACCCAAACGTCAGGATTTAAATAGTATTTACATTTGCATAAAATCAAGTCATTTGTTCAGAAAACAGTTTTTAAATTAAAATCACAGTTTAAGAATAATTTCCACAAGAGTATTAGTAGAAAAACCATGAGTAGAATGTGTTACAAGTTGTTTTTGTATTGAGCCACAGAAATAAAAAAAAAATATCTTAGAAAATTTTTAGTTTTTCGGAAAGAATGGAATATTTTTTAAAAGAATGTTATTTATTCCTTCTGCTTACGCCTATGGGGCTCTTTGTGTAAATTAGCTTTCTGTATAAATGGCTCTTTGATGCCTTAGGTAGCTTGTTTTCGTCACAACTTAACTTTTCTCTCCAAAAGTTTGCCGACTTCTACAATAACACACATTCAACTTAAGTACTGTAAAATCTAGCGTATAACGCGCACCTACACTTTAAAGCTGCTTTTTTTAGTTTTAAGCTATTATCGCCGTATAACGTGCACCCTCTTTTTTATGAAGTAACCAAAAATGTACATATGCAGTGCTCATATTTTGAAGTAATTTATTCGAGGTATTATCCCAAACATTTTTAAAAAATAGTACATCTCTAGAATTACAATTCTCTCTCGCGCGCGAAGTTTTTTAGGTATGTTCATTTCTTTATAATAAACAGTATTTTGTTCTATGTAGAAGTCTAATTTCTTTTTTTATAAATTATCTCTTGGTTTTATTTTTAAAGCTATCATTTTTATACCTGGTGTATAACGCGCACTCGTAATTTTCGATCTTATTTTCCGACTACGTTCGGAACCATGATTTTTTAAAAAAAAACGCATAAATGGATAATTTTCATGATATTTAGTGTCACTTAGATTGAAAGACATGTATAAAATTGTTTTAAGGGCATTTTGACAAAAAAAATTTATTTAAATACAATATTTTGGCAAAAAATTAACTTAGAATAACCTTTTTTCAAAATGCTCTCCTTTTGTGAAAAACACTTATATTATAATAATATTTTGCTGTATATAACTCACAAACCTCAGTACAGAGGCTCAACTATGATTTTTGAAAAATTCACATTATTTTCAGAGTTACCACCAGTTGAAATATTTATCGGCGTTTTTTTCTTCAAATTTCTCCCCTCTGTGGTCGTAAAACATGGATAAACCCACTTCTAAGTTACATATTTCAAAAATTCTATTTCAGTCTCTGTACAGAGGTTTGAGCTGTATACAGGCAAAATATTATTATAATAGAAGCATTTTTCACAAAAAGAGAATATTTTGAAAATGGGTCCTTCTATGTTCATTTTTCGTCAAAATGTTGCACTTAAATAATTTTTTACTTTAATACTATTCTTAAAACAATTTTATATACATTTCCTAATCTAAGTGACACTAAATATCATAAATATAATCCATTTACATGTTTTGAAAAATCACGGTTCCGAATGTAGTCGGATACCTTAAAGGCTTACGTTATACATCTGATTTTACGGTAACTACTAACAAATTCAATTAAAAATATTGGCTGTTTGTATTTATATGACATTTCTATTTTTATTCTCTTTTAGTAATTAACACAAGATTTTGTTTTTTTATAAATGACAAATTATTCCATAACTTATTACATTTCCATGTCTTGTCAGAGCAAACAATTTTCTAAAAACAGTTTATTCAACCGACAGTTTTCAGACCTCTGAGTCATAAATCACATCTACTCATCATCTCAAATTACACTCTTCGTATTCAAAGAAAGAGAACACACACTGAATAGAACTCTTTAAGAAAGAAAGCCCCTTCAACTCAATAAGCTGAATGCTTTTTATTCGTGGGTAAATATTTGTCATATTTAAGCCCAGGGGATTTCATTAATAATTCAGCGTTATTGTTTGGAGAGATTCTAATTAAATAAATATTGTGGTATCTGATTAATGCTTGGTTTGTTAGTGTCTACCGTAGTGTGAGAAATCTGTAAATATTTCATGGCTCAGAAAGTATATTAAAGCAAGTTTTTTTAAAATTTAAATGACACATGATTTGATTATTGTGAGTCAAACTGTTCGGAATATTTCTCCCTTGAAATGGAGATAAATGCTCAGTTACAATCGAATGTTTTAAGAAAATAAAGAATGA
Organism: Trichonephila inaurata madagascariensis; assembly: GCA_019973955.1. Taxonomy (NCBI): domain Eukaryota; kingdom Metazoa; phylum Arthropoda; class Arachnida; order Araneae; family Nephilidae; genus Trichonephila; species Trichonephila inaurata. The sequence continues at coordinate 29,629 of BMAV01000834.1, forward strand.
CTAATAAACAGAACTATATGAATTGTGTTATGAATGGGAATATTTTAAAAGAAAACTCAAGTTAAGCTCTGAAATTTTTTTTGAATAGAATGAAAAATGGCTTTAACAACAAAATAACACTTTTCTAAAGCTTATTTATTCAAGAGGTCTTAAGGTATCCGACTACGTTCGGAACCGTGATTTTGCAAAAGCCTATAAATGGATAATATTTATCATATTTAGTGTCACATAGATTAGAAAATATATGTAAAATTGTTTTAAGAATAGCATTACAATAAAAAATTATTTAAGTACACTATTTTGACAAAAAATGAACATAGAATGACCCATTTTCAAAATATTCTCCTTTTGAGAAAAATGCTTCTATTAGAATAATATTTTGAGTGTATATACCTCAGACCTCTGTACGGAGGCTCAACTAGAATTTTTGAACTATATAACTTAGAAGTGGGTTTATCCATGTTTTACGACAACAGAGGGGAGAAATTTTAAGAAAAAAACGCCGATAACTATTTCAACTGGTTGTAACTCTGAAAATTATCTGAATTTTTCAAAACTCATAGTTGATCCTCTGTACAGAGGTCTGAGCTACATACAGGCAAGATATTATTATAATAGAAGCATTTTTCACAAAAGATGAACATTTTGAAAAAAGGTTATTCTAAGTTAATTTTTTGCCGAGATATTGTATTTAAGTAATTTTTTTTTGTCAAAATGTTGTCCATAAAACAATTTTATACATGTTTTCTAATCTAAGTGACACTAAATATCATGAAAATTATTCATTTCTGCGCTTTTTTAAAATCACGGTTCCGAACGTAGTTGGATACCTTAAAGGTAATCACATGAAGTAAAATTTTCCCAAGGTGTTATACAAGCAAAAGTTTTATTTATTAATTTATTTTTATTAGTATTTGCCTGCCAGTTAGGTTTAGCTCATATGGTAATTTTCTGTTTGACATTGGACTGTACCTTTATGTAAATCAAAATAAAAGATTACGTTGATATTTCTTACATAAATTGTAAGACCATAAATTTATACTGATATTTATATTTGTGTTGAACAAAAATTAACTTAATATTTTAAAATTGTGCTGAATTACAAATTAAAGGAATTACCAATTGAATAACCATACACTCCTTCCTTCCTCAGTGGCTCGACATCCCAGGGTGGAACTTTGGTTTCTCAAAAAACCTTTTCCAGGCCCGTCTTCTTCCTGCCTGTGTTCTCCAATCTTTTGTTCTCAAAACTAGAAGATCCTTTTCTAGACCTTCAATCCCTCTAAGATTTAGCATGCCCTTTCTTCGCGTGTTATTTGGTTTTGCATTGAAGACTTTTTAGTGGTGCGGTCTGCATCCATTCTCATAACGTGACCTACTTACTTAAGTCGTATTTTGATGAAGTTAACGATATAAAATTCTTTATATGAGTTATAGAGCTCGAAATTTGATTTTCTTCGCCACTCTCCATTTTCCTGAATTCCTCCAAAAACTAATCTTAAAATCTTCCTTTCGTAGGTGCTTATTATGTTCTCATCTGTTCGAGACATGGACCACGTTTCACATGCATAAGTTAATACTGTTCTTAAAAGACTTTTATACAATAGAGCCTTTGTGTTTTTCTTTTGATTAAGTTCGATTTCATATATTTTTGTATTCCATTAAGGCATTTATTAGCCATAGTAATTCTCTTTTGGATTTCAGTAGTACAATCGTTTCTGTTGTGACATCTCTCGCGTTCTTCTTCTAACATAACCTCTATGTTCTTTGATGGCCACGATTAAGGGCAAAACTTTTCCAACCCAAATCCAAGAAGTGAAACGAAGCATAGATGCAAATAAGATAACCTTTAAAAGGATAGAAATTTTAGTGAGCAAAAATGGCAATTTAGAGAAAGTTCAGTGTCGAGAAGATAGAAGTGTTGATCGACGGCTTACTTAGAATCAAGACGCTCCCTCGTCTATTCAACCGAGGTACATACCATTGTACTACCCTAGGCGAAAGATTTGATTTAACTTGGACGTTGAGCATTCAACCAAGGTAGGAAGATTATATTCTGAACGCTAGTATATTATTGAGACGAGATTAGGCGGATATAATATAATTATATTGATAAGTGATCTAATTGCGCGATCTGAGTTAGTTAAGACTACCTGTATTGGTTTATTCTCACTTAATATAAGTTTGTTCGATATCTAAGTAATCTAATTTAAATTCTTAATAAAAGTCATATTAAGAATTCTAAAATGTCTCATCTCATTCCGAGAATCCCACACCTCTAACTTACGCTGAAACCCCACGACATGGCTATCGAACGATGGCCACATGTCGCACTGTAGTTAATTTCCGAACCTAAATAAGTGAAACTATCAACAACTTCAAAATTATACTCTTCAGTTTTAAAGTGGGAATTGTTAAAACATGATTTAGTGCTAGGCATGTATTTGGTCCTATTTTCATTGGTTTTCAGTCGTAATGGTACACTAGTGGGAAAAATATGCTCTTTCAGTGTTGTTTTTTTGTAATATTAAATTTTTTTATTTATTGATTGATAAAGAGTGTTAATTAACTTCTCAGTGTAAAGCAAAAGGGGGCTATTCGCGACGGATCTCATAATTTTGAATCCCTGTGAAATGGTGAAAACGATACCTGATTAGTAACCTCATTTCTTAACTATCGCACCGTGCCAAAGGGGAGGACTTAGAGCCTCGACAGATTCAATGCGCAACCACCTTTCTGCACGGTGGGTCTTCAAAGGCACTAGAGCTCGAACTCATGACCATAACACTAGCCAGCATTTTTCAAATTGTAGGGCGCACCCCCTAGGAGGGGCGTGATAACTCTAAGAGGTGGGTACGAGCCTACTGAAAAGTCGAAAACAAAGGATTCTGTAAAAAAATTATTAATTTACAGAGAACAAACATTAGCAAAACATATTCTGACATAAAAAAAAGAGTATTTACCTTGATATAATATGCTTATAAATGTATCAGTATTGCACAATGTATTTTATGATTAATTTAACAATACTAAATTATGAATAAGTTTAATAATTACCAGTGAACCCATGGGCTTGTCATAAATAAAAGTATAAGCAGAAATTAACGCTCATCTTGATAATTTGTACTGTTTAAAAAACGCGATTCGCTACCTAATCCTCTGCTTTCTACGTAGGAGCGCGTATGTGATGTAATTGGGGGGGGGGGGGAAAAAGGAAATCCACTGATATAAGTAAATCCTTCGCAAAAACTGTCAAGGTCCTTATATTACATTCCAAAGCTTTCGGGATAATTTTAGGGATACCAGTGCACAGAAAAGATCGTACTTCAGAAAGACGTATATATAGAGCTGGGGCATTTAACGCACCGATTGAGTGAGACATATATATATAATCTGGTGGAACTCCTGAGGTTAAAGTCGTATTATAGCTTTCGTGTCACAAAGTATAGTATTATTGAACTCAATGCATTGTTATTTGTATGAAGGTGGGGCGCAATGAAAAATATGATTGAATATTGTGTCGCAAATAGTGAAAGTTTGAGAAGCACTGCACTAGGCTACCAAGGCCATTGATTAATAAGCAAGAATTTGATTTTTCCAACAAACAAAGTTTTTATATAAATGAACTGCCTCCTTGTGGTAACTATTAATTTTTCCAACTAGTATACTATATATGAGAATAGATTCAAATATGCTTTAAATATTAATATATTATTATAGTGAATGTATGCGTTAACAATAATTTTTTAAAATTAATTAAAATAAATTCATGACAGATGAACAAATTATTTGCCATGTAAATCAATTCTTTAATAATTGAAAAAAACTGCAACTTTGTAATATAGTATATGGTAGTGTTAAAAGGGTAGAATTTAAATAATGATTATATTATTTAAGTTTTTAAAAGTTTGATTTCTTAAATGTATGCCCTTTTTCTTCATGATTTGTATTCAATTAAATAAACTATTATTTCTGAGGTAAAATGGCTAAACTTTTCATGTTGTTTTTTGTTTAATAGGGCTAGGGTAAAATGTAAGTAATCATCAAACAATCATTTTTAATAAATAATAAATTTCCAGAATATTTTCTTCCAAACTTCTTCATAAAATTCATACACCTTTTATTTGCACTATAAAAATTTTATTGGCTTTAACTGAAGTTTTGATACATATTTAAAAAATAACACCGAACTTAAAAATCTGCATTGAAAGATGATAAAAAGAATATAAAGATCCCCATTGAATTCCTTTAACAAAAGAATATTTCTTCGGTCGAACTACCCCCTCCCCTTTAATATGTCATCTTTCATCGTTCGCAACAGATGTTGCTGACACGATGTTATAGTTCTTGACTTCTTTCACTGAAGCGTGGAAGAAATAATTTCCTCTAAAATTAGAATGGTAAAACCTTCAAAGCTTTTGAATAATATATTAATGTTGTTGAGTATTATCTTTAAATGATCACATGTTCCTCATAGCAATAAATTTTTTTGTGAATTATTTGTCATTCGAGTAATAAGAACGGAATAACACTTTTTTTATTTATGTCTTTAGAAATCTAAAATATGTTAAATTTTAAATATTTAAGTTTTTTTTTTTTTAATACATATGTGTTGCTTTTTATTTAAAAGCGAACGTTTCAATATCAAGAGTTGTTGATAATACTAAGAAACTTCAAATTTTTAAAATTTTTTAAAGGTCAAAAATAAGGTTTTTATAGGACTAATGTTTAAATGAGCAAATACCAAGAAATATCTTCAACCTCAGCTAATGTTTTCTTTTATACTAGTAAAGAATTATTATAAAACTAGTAGTTATAGTTATATGCTAGTTAATCTAACATTGGATCGAATTAATAAGAAACCTACAAATCGACTTTTGTTTTGTTTATTTTCATTTGTAACTTAAATTCATTATTGGAACTTGGCTATAAATTTTTACCTTTTTTTTTTTTGTTTAAATATGAACTAACACTTTTAAAATGAAAGTATAATTTATTCAATGTCAAAAGAAACAAAGACTTCTATGGAACTAGTTTGTAAAAATAAATAATTTAACTTTGAATTACAAAATGCAATGTAAAAGAATAATGTAATTACACTAATTTTTTCTGATGTAAAACTGAAAACTAAAACAGCGCTATTGATCAAGCCTCACAGTTTAATTTTTTATTTATAAGTAGCTCAGGTTTGTTCGTGATATAATTCAATATTTAAATCGTTTTGAAATGTATCGTTTGGTATGCTGTGCAACTTATTTCGTACGATTAGAAAAAAAACAAGTAATATAAAAAATAGTTTTTAAGTCAATTCCTACTTAGATCAACAACGAAAAATTTTATTTTAGCTACTTTTTATTAAATAGTTACAATTAATATAAATATGTATTTACATAGGACAGAATCACAACATTAAGTGTTAATTAGTTTTTTTTTTGATTATCATTAAAGTATCGCATTGTCCTTTTAATTTCCGTCCAACTGAATGCTTTAACACGTGAGAAAAAAACCTTTTCAAGTTTTGACACAAGACACCAAAAGGGTCGCAAAGTCGCCAAAGTGGCTGTATTTGTAAATCTTTAAATAATTAGTTTTAATCAATTAAAATTTTTATTAATTATAACTAAATTATTGTATTGTCATCCAAAATGATCCTGTATATAAAATTTCAGCTCAATTCAGCGCTTTAAAATGTATTTTATAAACGATTGAAAATTCCACCAAGATAAATAAATAAATATACAAATATATAAATAAATAAATATATAGACAGTGCGAGCTAATTGTAGGAATTGAAAAAGAATAATATTCTGTTTAAATTTAACACACAAAATTGGTGTTCTATCTTATCGTTTCATCTACAATTTATTTTTACCTGTTTCGTCAAAACAATCCATACATTTGTCATCTCCAGACGTGATTTGTAAGTATTCTTTTGAATTTTTAACTCCAATTATTATCAATATTTTAAAAAAATGTATAAAAATGAAAGAAAAAAGAAAACCTGATATATTTTAAACATTCATCTACCGCATTATGATTTACTGCAATTTTTTTCATGAAACATTTTTTTTTAATCATTACATTGAAAATTAAGGGATATACATATATAAAATACTCACGGAAAATTTAATCCATTAAAGCTCATTAATTAAATTGGTACCTTAAAATACCATTAGTTCACAAAGGTCTAAAATATTCTCATAGTACGAAAACACCGAATGACTTCTTTAACGCAGTTTAAACTCTTAAAAATGCAAAATATAACCAGAGAAAACCAATATTTTACAGCACAAAATATTTATTCTGAAAGATTATTAATTTATTTACTTTTTAACACTTAAATTTAATTTGATGATATTCAAAGAAACATTTTTTTATTTTTATTAATACCTAAAAATTAATTACATTTGTGCTTTTTGAATGAGGTTTGGAATGGAATGTGTTTTAGAACACTGTATCATGGGGTAGGAAAGGTTTTATTTTCTGAACATGAACTATTGTACCTTGAGTCTTGTTCAATCGCTTCATCGTCAAGAATCTAAAGAAAATTTCAGCAGGTATTTTTGCTGAGACTTCTTCATCTGATGAATCATCTGTCAGTACATCACTGACTTCAGATTGCAGGTTCTGTAATAAATTCAAAGCCTCTTGAAGACTGAACTTCTTATTTTAGACGTTCTTATAAAAAAGGAGAAATAAGATAATATTAGCACCTTGAAAATATCCAACTATTGTTAAATCTCAGTTTCCCATAAAGAAATTAAAATGTTGTTCATTTTTGCAATAAGAATAGATATTCCACTTAATTGTGAGAAAAGAAGAAAGAAAAAAAAACCTCGAATCAAATTTCAAGATTTTTTGAAAACGTTAAAATAAAACAATAAAAACGAAAAATAAATAAGCTAAAAAGAAAAAAAAAGCATAAGTCTATTGCAGTATAGTGATGACTCTACAACACAACAAAAACAATAATCCACACGGACGTAAAAACAAAACAAAAACTTCTTGCTCTAACACCCAGTGTGCTGTCGGTACTTATAAGTACCACAAAGGTATTCAACATTAAAATTCATTATATACACTGTTTACTTAAAATAAATACTAAAATCATTTTCTAAGTTCTTCATTAACATACAAAAAAAAGACACGTTTTGACATTAACTACTTTTTTGGAGAAAAAATGACAATCTTCGCCATCCGATCAAAATGTCAGCTGAAAATTCAACTTCTATAAAATTATTCGATTATGCTTTTTGTGGACATTGCCAAATTCTTTGACAAAATTTGGCTTTATGCCTTGCTATTCAAGATGATGAGACTTGGATTTTCGGACCAACTCATCAAAATCATACACACCTACCAAAACTCCCATGAATTTAGGGTAAGAGTTGAAAACAGCCTTTCCACCCCGCTTCCAATTCTCAGTTGGGTACCACAAGGATCTTTATTAGGGCCCAAGCTTTTTAATCTATACATCAACGGCATTCCGAAGGCTGCCGATGTCCACTTAGCGATGTACGCGGGTGACACTGCCATTTTCACCCAAAACATTTATAACCGCAATATAATTGAGCGGTTACAAAATTCTGTTATTCGACTCCAAACCTAGCTTAACGACTGGAAAATAAAGGTTAATGCATCTAAAAACGCATGCCTTCCCTTTACGAGACAGCGGTGCTCGTTCCTTCCACATGTCAACATTTTAATCAGCCTATCCCCTGGGTTACTGAGTATAAGTACCTAGGGTTAATTCTTGACACTAAATTAAACTTTGCTAAACACACCCGTATCACCCACCAAAAGGCGGCTGGAATGAGAAGCATTTTAAATCGCTTGATTTCTCCCAAGAGCAAGCTCGCATTAAGGCACAAGGTTCTATTATACAAAGCCAGTCTTCGCCCCATCATGCTGTACGCTTCTCCCATCTGGGCAGGGGCGGCAGTTACTCACCTAAAAAAATTAAACACTTTTCAAAACATTCAACTGCGTAGAGCAGCAAACGTACCTTGGTTTGTCAGGAATGAAGTCTTAAGTCATTAAAGATCTTAATGTTCCGCCGCTTCTTTTGATTTCATCAAAAAACAATCAGAAAATTTCTTCAACCGATTAACACAAATTTCAAATGAATCTATCAGAGAAATCCAGGCTTACGACAATTCTATCCCTATCTCTTCTAATAGACCTGGAGCAGTTCTTAACCACTCGTATCAACACTTCCCAGTTCTGAAAAGGATGAGAATGTCTTGATATGAATGAAAAATTTCTTATGTATTTATTAAAAGACGAAATAGAACGCACATATTTATATGCATCAAAAATCTCTCACAATCTCGTCTTACCTTTTCCAAATATATCTTACCCTGATTTTTTTTAAAAAAATATCTCTTAAAGAATTTAAGAAGAAAACATCAAAACATGTTTACAGAAGATCACGATGAAACATAGTAGATGAAAGAGAGCTGTTGGCAAAAATGCATCTGAGCTTTGAAGTGAGAAAATGAACGAGTCAAAAAGGATGAAATGTATATGTATGGAGGATGATAAGGTGCAAAATTTGTTGCTGTAAGAAGTTTCATTGATATTAGTGCAGATATAGGTATATATTTTAAAATTTGATGCTTCAAAAATAAGAATGTTATATATTGAGATAGCAATGCAGTCTGAGTAAATATTCTGATGTTGTGCCTTTTTAGGAAACATGGTTCCTAAAAAGGTGGTGTTTATAAAGAAGTGTAGAAGTCAATGACTTGAATAGTGAGTCATTCTATCCTGACCAGAACACGAAATCACTAAGCGTGATTGGTGGATTCGAGTGAGTCCACAGCACTAATAATCTCACTATAAGAATTACAAACACGTGGTAAGATACAAAGAAGAAAATCAGTGACTGTACAGCGTACGGGCTAACCAGTTGCGACCAGCTTTCGGTAGTCCTTACGGTGTATGGCAAACCATTTTAGGCAGTGATTCCCGAACTTTTTTCACCCATGGACTCTCAAAAATTGCCCACGGACTCCTTTTTCAAGTCAAACTTTCCCAAGAATCCCCTAGTGAAAAAGCTACATAAATGCATAGTATAAAAATTAAAAATAAATAAATAAATAAAAACCTTTTGTTGAAGAATAGTTTATTAAGATTATAAAGTTTCTTTAAAATAAAATTTCAAAAAGTTAATGACTTGGATGAACTAGGTGAGATGTTACGAGTGCATCTATATTTACCTAATGTTTGTGAGTAGCAACTGCAAATTCCCACGAGTACTAATTTTTACTCAGTTTCTTTTTTTTCCTCAATTAGGTTTATAACGGCACCGAATCCCCATCCTACCAAACTGGAAGACGTGTAAGTAGTCAACAACTTCTGTACAATAACCCATAATGCAGGATATAAAATTGGGATCTGCTTTTGTAACCAGAATTTGTGGTATCTTTTTTCAAACATTGGTTAAAGTCCTTCACTTGTGGAGATTTCAATATGTTCCTGTGTATTAGTATGAACTCATCTATGTTTGGCATCGCAGTTAGTTTACGTGTAAAGTGGTTCAACATCCAGTCGGGAATTTTTAAGTGAATTCTTGTTATTTATTTAAATTTCCAATCCCGGGCTGAGCAAGGTCGACTCAGCATTTTATCCCTGCAGTGGGTCGATAAATGAGTACCAAGCTTGCTTGGGAACTGAACACTGGGGATTTCACGTGGGGCTAACCAATAGACCGAAACATTTGCAGATGCACCCCAGTACCTAAGATCACGAAAACTGAGATAGGCACAGTAGATCTTGGCCCTGATGAGCTGTTGCGCCAATGAGTGCAGTTCATTATTTAAATTTCCATAAAAATAAAAATGTTAAATTTTTTAAATTTTATATTAAACCTTGCGTGGACTCCCTGACGATGTTCGGGGACCCCCAAATCAATTTTAATTTTCCACGGCCCCCTTGAATAATATCAGAGACCCCTGGGGGCCCGTAGGGACCACTTTGGGAATCACTGATTTAAGGGTTTAAAACACCAAAGAAGTAAATGGCAATCAATCATTTATTCACAGAATATTAGTAAAGTTTCTAACTTTGAACACATTGTACTAAATTCAGCAGTTCAGGCAACCTCTAAATGTTTACCTCTTTCAGAATTTATCAGGATAAGATATTTATCGGAAAAGAGATTTATCACAAAGTTTACGGACCGCAAGACCTGAAACAAATCTTTCATTAATCACGATAGCTGCACATTCCAATCAAGTTCTTTTTTTTTAAAGCTTGATTAATTATCACGTTTAATCCCTGAAGGACGAAATGGTGGACTGAAAATTTGTGATGGAATTAATTCCTTTTTCGTCTTTTTTAACTAAAAAGAGATGGAGTGTCTGATCTTTTGTCGAATGATTTAGAAACTGTGTCGTGAAAAAAGTGAAATCCAAATCACACGTCGGGAAAGAAGAAATAAAAATAAAATCATTTATTTATTTATGTTTTACTTTTAAAATATTATTCTCTCATAATAATACTTTAAAACTAAATTGAGAGGTTTAAATTGTTCGAAAGTCGTGAAATAAGTTCTACGTAAATGGAAATTTCATTTACCTTTAGAAGATATTATGTTGGTGTTAAGTATTTATAGCGTAGGTGTAAAAAATATTAGACACACAAACAACACAAATTAATACATATATTATGATATCAATATTCAAAGGAATTTATGTTAATGTGTGATTTCATTGTTTACATTTGTGTGATTGATAATTAATTATAAAAATTAACTGATATTTTTATTATTTAGGATATGTTTCGATAAAATATATTTAAAACAGTAATGAAGATATGTATATGGATATGGCATATAGGAGTATATGTAAGTTAAATATGGACAAGAGTTACACCTTGAAGCTTACTATGGGGTCGCTGTTGTCATTAATATCATTTTCTTCACTTCCGGTTGTAGCAAAATCACCATTGATTTGAGCTAAAAAATTAGCAAGGTATTTTAGAGAAGATACTGAAATATAAATAACATAAATTCCTGTATCTGTGAAATCTACAGATCATCTTCTAACGTTATAGTTCTAAAAAGTTTTAAAAACTTGCTTTAAAAGTTTTTTAAACTCAGTGGAGTTTTGATGTTTTCCCATAGATTAACATTACATCGGAAGTAGGATAAGAAGCCCTTCGGTTTCGGCTCAATGTTGTTGTTTACAAAGCAGAATTTTTCCATAAGGTACTTTTTATGTTACTCAAGTTGTAGATTGCATGGTAATACTCAGAAATAATTACAGTTAATTTTGAAATTAATTAACAAATTAAGCAACAACAAATTAAAATACACAGAAGTTGATATCTTCTTTTCACAAGAAAATCAGAGTCTGAGTCTATAAAACAATAAATACATATCTTTCTTGATAAAAATGTGTATATCATAATAACGGATGTTTTATTAATTTTAGATGAATATCAATATATTGTTTTCATAACTATCCCTTTTTATCAAATGTCGTAATTGATGTAATAAAATTTGATGCAGCATCAAAGAACTAAGTTAAATTTCTATTTTGATTTTTACTTTACCAACAGAAGCAAATGTCAAATTAGACTTTAAATGTAAGTACTATTGAAAAATCACTTTAAGGTATCCGAATACGTTTTGAGCCGGAATTTTGAAAAAGCGCATAAATGGATAATTTTCATGATATTTAGCGTCACTTAGATTAGAATACATGTATAAAAATGTTTAAGGACATTTTGATAAAAAAAATGATTTAAATACAATATTTTGGCAAAAAATTAACTCAGAATAATCTTTTTTCAAAATGTTCTCCTTTTGTGAAAAATGCTTCGATTATAATAATATTTTGTCTGTATATATAGCTCACACCTCTTTATAGAGGCTCAACTAGAATTTTTGAAATATATACCTTAGAAGTGGTTTTATCCATATTTTACGACAACAGAGGGGAGGAATTTTAAGAAAAAAACTCCAATAATTATTTCAATGGGTTGTAACTCTGTAAATAATGTGAATTTTTCAAACATCATAGTTGAACCTCTGAACAGAGGTCTGAGCTATATACAGGCAAAATATTATTATAATAGAAGCATTTTTCACAAAGGAGGACATTTTGAAAAAGGTTATTCTAAGTTAATTTTTTGCCAAAATATTGTACTTAAATAATTTTTTTTGTCAAAACGTCCTTAAAACAATTTTATGCATGTATTTAAATCTTAATGACACTTAATATCATGAAAATTATCCATTTATGCGCTTTTTTAAAATCACGGTTTCGAATGTAGTCGGATGCCTTAACATTCTTATCTGCTACATTTGAGTTCCCTTTCAAATGATTTAGCTACCTTTTTTACTTCTATATTTAAAAACTGTTTCAAGTATCTCCTTTCGCTTTTGAATTCATTCGCTATTTTGAAAACACGCCCAATTTAAGTAGAGATAAATTTTATTTGTATTCTACGTGACCCATAACTTAAAATTATCTTGATATCTGTTTCTTCCTCTTTCTTAAATACTGTGTGATTCGATACCGTACGACAAGGGAACAAAGAATCACATAGGAATGCAGGGTCGCAAATGTCGTAGTTGCAAGGTACGGTGCAAAGAAGCAGAGAAAAAGAACATAAACAACAGCACATTAATGGTGCATAAAACATTTTATTAAACGGTTTTATTACATCTGGTATTCGAATTTACTGACAGAGGTCACTTAGCAAGTCTGACAAAGAAGCTTCATGGAATTCCTGACGTTCTGGAAGATTTCTCCAGGCAATCCTTCAATAGATGGCGCTAAATGGAAGGACACTTATCCTGCAGGAAGTCGTCATTTGCGATCCGTTCTCCGAGGAAGGAGGATGAACTCGTATTCAAACGAGACCAATGATCAATATGTTGATAGTGTATGACAAGGATGGGCAGACTTTTCCAGGGTACGAGTTCCTTCAAATATTTTTACGGTATTGCGGTCCACTCAGTGGCGTAGGTGTGGCTATTCTGTATTAAAATTGCATGTTTTCTTTTCTTAAGACTTGTTTTTGACATTGTACAACTGTTTTAAAACATGACATCTTACTATTTTTATTACAAAAACACAAGTAACACAAAATTGTCCAGTTGAATACTTGAACAACTACAACCAAGTGCTAGACCGTGGAGAGAGGACGTATTTAACGCGTTGAGCAGAGAGCATATGTGAGCCGAAGAATCTAAAACCGACTTATGTACTTAATTTGTTCGCAACTGAGTCCTGCGCCATTGCGGAACATGACCACAACTCGAGAACCCAATCCCGTGGAAGCGTCGGGTGTGACATGATGTGTTAAAAACCAATCCCGTGCTATCACGGGAAGAGCTGATCTTCGACATTTATTCTCCCCTTCAGTCAGCGTTTGGGGAAAAATTCATTTTTATGGCTGGCATTGTAGTGATCACTTTTTCCCCTACAGGGGCAGTGAATGGGTCAAGCGTCATCGTTCTCTTCCAATGAAGGGACATGTATCGTCTGTACATTTATCGAAGCATTTGCTCAAGTGAACACAGTTACATTGATTATGAAAAGCTGAATCTGCAGTCTAGCTGGCGTCGATGCTCCATAAATATTTTCTTTTAGTAAGCGCCTCTTAGGTCTTAGTGAAGGTGGTCAGCCCTAAATGTCTTGACAGTCCACTGGTTGATCGCGATAGACTTAATGCCCATCCCTGGTGTATGGAGATGTGGATTGTAATGGGCACGTCACTCGTCGGTTGTACCAGGAACGTTACCCGAACAGGCGTACATCACACGACCTTTGCAAGTGTGAACAGAAGGTTATTTGATACCAATTCTTTAACGAGTTTACTCGTTCTTTTTGGTGTAAGAGACACCAGTTCCTTCAGTTAGGACCTAATCACTCCAATATCTGTAGTCCGATATGTGACATGCCAAGAATTTTTCGGAACATAAAGAATTCCATGCAGCTTCGCTGTTAGGCTAGCCAGACGTTTTCTAGTCGTAATTTCGAACACATTGCAACATGTTTTAAACACATGATGTAACACATTCAATAAAAGTTTTTTTGCCACATTAATGTGTTGCTGTTTCTGTTCTTTTTCGCTGCTTCTTAGAACCATTACTCACAACTATGGCATTTGAGACCCTGTATTCCTATGTGATTCCAAGGCGTCTATGTACACTCTACACACCTTGCACGTTTGTCGGTCCAATAGCGAATAATCCTGTATAATAATAGACCAGGGTCAAGAGCTTTCTCATAGGATAGGAGGGTAAACACTTTATTTGGAAGAAACGATTACATTTTTTGAAGGATTTTGAAGAATTTTTCCTGACAGCAAACACATGAAATGTTTTGTGATAAAAATCGTAAGAATTCTGACCACTAACTCTACAGAATCGTTTGATGCTGTTTCAATACTTCAATTAATATGTAATAATATGTTATGATTTAGGATCTGTGAGAATAATAATTAAGTTTCAGAAATATGGAAAGAATAACTCTTCGAGAAATTCATTCATGTAATACAGGGTGTCTAAAAACTAGTTGGGAGAAAATAATTATTTGTTGCAAGTAAGTTATAGGAAAAAAAAAATTATAAAGTACATAATATTGTACGATAGAAAATAGTCCACATAAATCAAATATTCCCAAAGATTTGTTCGCTTGTTTAGTTCGATCAAATTAATTGGAGAGCAGATTCTTGATTTCAATACAGAAATGGATGCAGGAAACGGTGGAAGGCAATTAATAATTTGCAAAATCCTATATATTGAATTCCAACGGCGAAAGTCATGATAATTTGGGTGGTAATTGAATGAAATCTCTACTATCAATTCAGATCGCTAAGATGTAAAGTAGTTGTGGTAGTGGTAATATTCTTCCCTGTTGAAAAATGTAACCTTCTGGTATTTTTCAATTCTTACCATTAGTTCTCACACTCTCCCTATACATATTTATATGGTGCAACAGCTAATGAAGGCCAAGACCTACTGCTGTGATGTCACCCCTCTAGGGTGCCCTTCTCTTTGATTATCAGCGTGAGCTAGAGGTGTAGGATTAATGAAAGAACTAGAAGATTCCATAATCTTAATTTGGCCTTATTAAGATTTTACAACTTAAACCTCTAACAGATTAGATAATAATAATATATGTGAGAGAATCTACGATGATAAACACACATAATATATATAATACCGAATTAGTTTAACCCGGACCACTATCAATAACTAATACGCCTAAACTCAATTCCAATAATATCTCAGATCCTAATAGTAAACAGTCAATCCTACCTTAACTTCGATCACCGATCTAATCTTAATGGAAGTTGCGTATTTACTTGAGTGCAGTGGCATGCACCTTGACCTAATGGCTCTATCTCCGGAATAACTTCTGTTGGCTGTCACTTCACAATTGTATCACGCTCTATCATAACATTCCCCAAATTACCACACCGCTTTCTCTAACTTCTGATATTTAAAAGTTTTCTAATTTGCATCTTTCATTCATGCTTCACTTCTTGGGTTTTGGTTGGAAAAGTGTTGCCATTAATTCTGGCCCCAAAGAACCCAAAGGATATGTTAATGAAAAGACGTATGTGACCGTCACACTGCGCCTACCTCAGTATACGTGATCGTTGAGCGCTGAGGTGCATGAGCAGATGTACTGATCATGTGGTCAGTTTGACGAGAAACCACAGTATATAGTCCCCAATTATAAAGCAGTCAAAATGACTTCCTTGGGCAATCTAGTGTGAAATGCTTCAGAAAAAAAAATCATATTTCACAAATATTTTGAAATAAATTTGTCCGTGTCGTTAGTCAATTGGCGTCTATTTACTTTTTATTTGTTTGAAATCACGTACATGTACTAAAAATATTCATTATTTACTGTATTGAAAATACGTTTTTCTTTTAATACGCTTGAAAAAAAAATGAAATGGAAATACGATAGAGAATATATTTGTAAGAGCGTTTTTCTTGGAAATAAAAAAAAAAGAAGTTTTCCTTTTTCACTGATTCTGAAAATCAATAAGAACTTTTATTGGAAATTCCAGAGAAAAAAATAAACAAACACATACATATTATAAACAGAACGAGATTCGAAAAGTAATTTTATCAGGTTGTATTGACGATGCTTTGCAAATACTGCATCCAGACGTTCGAGTTCTTCTAATTCATGCATAAAAAAGCAAATTTATCAATGGAGTCACCGTCATTGATTATATCGCACGAAGATGTAAACCTTTCAGAATACTAATGGAAGATGATATTAAATATTCAGAAAAAGTATGAATATAAATTTAATATTCTTCAGGAGAGGAATATACAAATATTCCCCTTTCACTAAATTTATAAAATTAATCTCATTTCAATTTCACTGAAAGAAGCTAGAAAATTCATTTCGGGTATTTTATTAAACTTCTCAATGCTCCTTTATGAAATATTCTTTTTTTTTATCTAGTGTTTGATATGCTAATGAAGTCAGTTTCTTTTGCTTTTCTGTTTTTCAAAATGTCTAGTTAGATTATTTATAAAAGGTTTATGTAATACTTTCAGCTGAGATCGATTTATTTTGTTTTCTTACATTTTCCTATGCAAGCAAATAGGATTACGATATGATTTGTGTGTATAAAGAAAGAAACTTTCAGTTGAAATTAGGGTTATTCACCTTACTTGGGTATTTTCAAATCGAATGGTGGAGGAAAATTATTCTTTTTAAAATGAATAATCTAAGAGTAGATAATTTGATGTTTTGGAATGAGTCAAATAGGGATATTGTTACGAATTTTGTGTAAATAATTTGTATTTGAGTGTTTAATGCATTTATATCACTCTATGTTATGTTTATTTCATGTTAAAATTGTACCATTCACAAGCAATGCCGCCCCTTACGTTATAATGGCGATCCAATGAGAACTTGGCGAAATCTTGGCGGTAGAGCCAAGTTGGCATCATTTTTGCCGACCAAGTTGGTGGCCAATTTGGCGTCATTGGCGACCATTTTGGCGTTCTTGGCGACCATGTTGGCAAGTTCAGAACCCTCGGGAATCTTCTAGAAAGTAGTAGATCTCTCCACTAGTGTCACGTTCAATGACACGAGCTGTTATATTTCTGAAAGTTTCTGTCACGCCTATAAATGAGAGGCTCGCCGGGACGGCGAGGAGTCTGGATCAAACCAGCGGGAAGTGAGGATTGTTTTGACTAGTGATTACATAGCTCGGCTGTGCTTGTGAATAATCTTTACTTACGTGTATTTTTAAACACTGTTATTGTGTTTGATTGCTGTTGAAGGTGTGAAGACCTTTGAATATTTACTCTGTGAATATCGCTGCTGAATCCTGTATTTAAAGGATTGGAATTTTGATAATAAATTCGCATCGCTCTTAAAGAACTGTTTATTTTCCTTGTGATTGTTTTGCATAAAATCCACGAACCCTCGGATCTACATAACAATATATATATATCGTCGAGCAAAAACATTATGGACACCTTCACATTTTTCAATGAACTCGTCTGGATGACATGGAAGCTTCGTGATTAATCATCCGTTAGGCACGCGAAAGTCTCAGATGCACAATAAAAATAGTTTAAATGCTGTGACCACATGAAGGGTTGAAACAACACACCCTCCTTCTTCTATCTGTCTTTCGTCAATCCCTCAAAAATTCAATGTCAAGGATGGGGGCGAGATTTCTTCATATTTCGGGTAGCAGGGACCATTGAATCTGATAGATAAAGCGCATCCAACAATGTTAGTTTTCTTAAGACTTTGTACAATTTAATTAATTTTGATTTTTTTACTTGTAAAATAGTATGCTTTTCAGTTTTATAAGAAAATAATTCGAGACAAGTATTTTGTAACTTCTGTTTGATAGGGTTTTTTTTTTGCTGTGAATTGAGATACATCTAAGAGATACCACGCGCGTAGCCAGTGACTGTATTTTATTCAATCCTCAATGTAGCTGGAATAAACCAATATATATATATATCTATATGGTAATCAAAATCACTCAGATCATCAAGCACATATCTAGGAAAACTAAGTCACAAAAACTTTTGAAAAAGCATCTGAGTGTGACATTCAAATGACTCGTTCATTTTGACTCAGGATTGAAAAAATATCTGATTACAATGCCCTATTCAAGATAAAAAAAAACTAATAGAGAAACATGTCCCAGGAACTTGGAAAATAAGGTGCTGTTTCCTCTTGTTAGGCCCTTGAACATTGTAAGATGATTTGTAAAGACTACAACAAGGCATATTAAAATGTAAACAGTTATCGGCAAGGTGATAACTAATACTTATTTTTTTGATGTTTTTTCCTATAAAAACGTCTCAGTTCCTGATTTTTTTTTAAACATTATTTTATGTCAAATTTATTCAAACGTCAAATCTCACCAAAAAATGGTTTAACCTTTTAACTGTCACGCCCGAGATAATCTCGGGCACAGCACTGGTGTTCGAAAATGTCACGCCAGTGTATTACTCGGGGTAATTTTTTTTGAGTGTATCATATTGTTTTACCCGAATATATATCGGGATACGTTTATTTCGGCTTCATCTCTTTGTCAAACCCGACTGATTCTCGGGAAAAGTTAATGTGTGCTCAATTCAATAGATGGCAGCACATCACTAAGGACTTCAAAGGTTAGAGGTTAGAAGTACTTTGGTTCAAAAAAATTTGACAATTTGTGTACCCAAATCATCAAAATAATCCATTAATAATCCATTGACATATAAAGGGTTAATCATCTTCAAATGTAAGAATGAGGTGATGTATCTGAAAGATGTTACGCACCTGCGGATGGAACTTCATGACGCGCGTTTAGTAGAGATTTACGAGAGAATGGTATTTAAATACTGCTGGAGAAAGTAAACTATCATTCTTGCACTTACTTTTTTGCAGGCGGCTGTTTTAAAAGAATTTGAAAGAAGGCATATTTTAATGGGTCGAAGACTCAGAAAGAGTACCTCCAAAGCAGCCAGACTGGTAGTCTTTTCACAGATCTCCAGTTTTTAGTACTTGTGTAAAGTGGGTAAATTGTGATGAAACTAGCAGTATACTCCAAGAGGTAGGACACTCATACATAATCAAAGACAAAAAAACGTCAAAGACTGCTTCGCTTAGTGAAGCTTATTTGGAGCCAGATTGTGAATCAGATGACAGTCCAATACAATGCAGGTCCAAGTACAAGTTGTTTAGGAACACACACCTCAGCATTCATTGTTCGCTATTGGGTTTCACAGCAAACATCTCACTGGTGTACCTTTGCTAAACACGCTTTATCGGCAACTACACTTGCAGTGGGACCAGGTACATCGAGACTGGATCATAGACAAATGGAAGAGAGTTTGTCTGATCAGATGGCTTACTATTTGTCATTCATCGCGTCAATGGTCGTGTCAGGAGAAGCTGTCTTCAAGGCAAACAGTTTCTCCATTTTGTTCAGCAGGTCATGAACAGGCTAGATGTGGCCGTATTACGCTTCGGAGATTATTTCTATGGGCGACTCTGGTAACCTTAGTCCTGGTGGAAGGGACCGTGAAAGTTGTAATCTATCTGAGCATAACTGCGGATCAGTTGCACACTTATATGGTGTCTGTTTTCATAACTGGAAATCGAAAAAGGCTAGAAATGTGTTAGAATGGTTCGAGGAGCATAAACATGAATTTCATTTAATGCCCTAGCCACTTAACTCGGCGGATTTTTATCTGGTAGAACACATTTGAGTTTGACACATTTTGTAAAATTAAAAAAATATGTATATGTAAAATACAAAATATATAGGAGAATTACTAGAGAATTTATTCTATATAAAAATCCCTTGTCGTTACATTTTAAACACTCATTGCAAGTGTAGAGAGCATTTGAAATAGAAAAAAAATTGCTTGAATATAATGAAAGAAAACATTTAATATTATAGAAAAATATTTGTTGAACAGACTCCACTTACTTGATACTTTGCCTCCGTGATAATCTTCTTAACATCTGTTGAAGATGCAGAAAAATAAAAAAAAAGGATTTTTAAAATATTTTAAAAAGACTCATTAAGGGAAAAGGGATTAATTTCACACAATGCTGTAGAGGATGTATTAAAAAATCTCCTTTATAACCTTTGAATATAGATAAATAAATTCTAACAAAATACATATTTTATTTAGCTTCTTTAGTAATTGTCAAAATCATTGTGCTAAGACTTAAGCGCTCTACAAAATTTACTTAGCCACATAATTACCTATCTATGTATTTACGAATTAATTATACAAAAAAGAATAACACAATTATCCAAATTAATTTTCAAAGGACTAATTTTGGAATAATCCTTTTTAATAGCATTAAAAGCAACACTCGGTTGTTTTTAATATTTTAAGAATCTGGAATGTGACTGATACGTGTTTATTGTAAAGAGATATTTTTTTTGGAAAAAAGTTAAGCGATTAAATTATTAAAGGCGTTTATTTAAGAATAATCGTCTTTTGATGATAATATTTTTTTTTTGTAATCTCAGTATATTCGAGATTAATTAAAATCTTTTAAAACAGACTCATTAGAAATAGGATTAATCCCACAGCATTTACAGCAGAAAATTTTTCACAAATGTTTAAGAAGATAGAAGTGTGAAAATAATATAAACGGTTGCTTAATCTTCTTAGTGAACAAAGTATTTATAAACGGAAATTATCACAGTCAAAGAATTTTTATATTACAACAGCTTTAATTGCAAATTTAGATATTTGCGCTAGGGATTTTGAAAAAAATTATTACTGAACTCAATTTTTAAGGCACTCTTTATAGAAATAAGTTTGTTTTTCAAATATAATTAAACACCTTAAGGGGAGCGGTTCTTAAGCTTTCGATCGCTGTGGCCTTTTTATGTATTAGCTTAACATCGCGGATTCCTAAGATTTTGAATACTCCTCCCGAACTCCCAACACATGGCTGAATGATTTAGATCGTCCAGGATTTTGATTACCCCAGTGCTTCTCAAACTTTCAATACTTGCGACCCAATATTTAATCATAATTTTCATCACGCCCCCCCCTCCATTTAATAACAATGTATTGAATTTGAAAATACGATACTTTAATGCTAAAGCTACCATACGACTTTCACCTCTTAAGTGTCACTGGCGTATATAAACGTCTTGCTCAACCAGTGTGTAAATTGCCCGCACGTATATATACGTCTTTCCAAAATACGATCTTTTCTGATCACTCCTATCCATAAAATTATTCCGAAGGTTTTAGAACGCAATATACAATTATCTTGACAGTATTTGCGAAGGATTTACTTATTTCAAAGGATTTGTTTATTTATTCCCTTTCTCGCCCCCCCCAATACATCACATATGCGTGCATACAAGCAAAATGGTGTCATTGGGAAGCGAATCACGTAACTTTTAAACGGCAATTACGGGATTAATTATAAACCGTACAAAATATCAATATAAGTGTTAATTTTTGCATATAATTTTATATATGCAAAATGTCTGAATGTATTTAGTTTGTTTACTTTCAATAAATTAATAATTTTTTTAAATATGCTTTTGTTTTCGACTTCTCAATATTCCCGCGCCCCCTCCTAGGGTCATCAAGCCCTCCTAGGTGGCGCGCCTCACAGTTTGAGAAGCGCTGGATTACGCTTAAACTGGTGTCATTTCGACACCGCGATAAAAAATACGTAAAACAATTGTAATAACTAAACAATTGCAAGACTCGAGTTTTGTAGGCTTAGCTTTAAAACATTTTAATGTTACTTCATGTAAATATTATATATTAAGATCTTTTATATCAAGAAGAAACTAACATTAAAATTATGTTTCGCGAAGCTTGTGGGACCAGTGCTTTATCCCAAAACATTTCTAGTCACAAATCTTCTAGAAACATTACTATTATGCGGTATCCATTATGTGCCATCCATAGTGAGATATGCATCAGGATTTACTAGAATATTATCAATTTCATCAGGACTTTTTTCAGATTCTTCGCAGACGCTTTCATTCAATAATACGTATTCATCGGAATCTAAATTGGAGCAAGACTGCTCACAACCATACAATTCATTCTCAGAAAGCTCTCGCAACAAATTAGCAATTTCATCAGGGCTTAGACCTTTTCTACGAGTCATCGTTTCAGGGTACCTGCTCTACACAAGGTACGAAAATGGAATGTTTTTTCTTTCTTTTATGAGCAGATGAGCAAATTCGATGCAATGAAACACTTTCACACAACACAATTTAGTATAACTGACTCATTTCCTATGTGAACCCACTAACACTGAAGGTCAAATAAATTTTCGATATTACTTTTGGAAATTTGTTTTACTGTGGTATCCACTTAGTGAATTTTTTTTGCTGAACGACAACTATTTATAATGATAAATTGCTATGGCGTCAAAACGACATCCGTGGACGTTCTAGGTATATTTTGTTGTAAAATCTCTCCTAATTAACCTACAGCTACAAAATGTTTTCTGTGTAATCACGATGAAAATTGATTAAAAGTCACAAAAAAGTTTTAAATTCCCTAGAAAACTGCGGAAAAGAGAACACACTGTACAATCAAACTGTCTAATAGACACCGGTGAACATTCTAGCGATAAAAGTCCCTCAATAATCTTTAAACTCCTCTGCTACCCCTTACCCCTCCCCTCTTCGTGCTGTAACAATGTATTGAATTCAATAATAATGTACTTTGTTGCTAAAGCTACAATATAACTTTAATTATAAACTATACAAATTATCACGATAAGCATTAAGTTTTGTATATGGCAAGCCCTTTGGGTCACTTGTAATTATTAAACATGTTCTTAACTTAATATTGTTAAATTAATTATCAAAGACATTGTATAGTACAGATATATATATATATATATATATATATATATATATATATATATATATAAGTGTATTATATCAGTATAAATGTATCTTTTGTAAATGTATTTTTTGTATAATATACACTGGTGGCCACAGTAAATGCAACACCAAGAAAGACAAGAGATAGCACAACAAAATTTATTTTGTAGATAACATGTTGACCAAGTATATCAAATGATTAAATTTATAGACCTGTGAAGTGTGGTTCTTGCCAGAATCAGTAGCCAGAGTAGCCACAATTGTTGCAATTCACCTCTGCCACACCCCTCGGCATTGATTCAAAGAGACTTTGGATGTGTAGGGGTACAGCAGACCAAGCAGCTTCCAAACGTTGCCAAAGTTTATCTGGTGTGGCAGATGGGAGTGTAATCTGGGTCTATCGTTGAGCAACCATGGTCCCATGTTTTCTATCGGCGAAAGATCCGGAGAGCAAGCGAGCCAGGGAGGCAATTCAATCTGGTGATTGACAAAGAACCTTTGGACAATGCGTGCCACATGTAGTCACGCATTATCCTGTTGAAATATGGCTGTGGCAAGCCCTGAGGGTAAGGAAGGACAATTGGCTCCACCACCTCGGAGATTTAGCGCTGGCTGTTTAAAGTAACGGCAATACGTACTAGAGGAGTGCGAGAGTGATATCCAATACCACCCATACCATAATACCCGGTGAAGGACCAGTGTGGCGGTGCATAACGGAGCTGTTCAGCATCCTTTCTCCACGGTGACTCCAGACTCGAATCCGATCATCGTGGTGTTGCAGACAGATGCGTGACTCGTCAGTAAAGACAGCTTCATTCCATTCTGCCGTCCACATCCTTCTTTCATCGCACCATTGGCGGTGGAGACGTCTGTGGTTCTGCGTCAAGGGTTGAAAAGGATTGTATGTCTTGCGGACAGACCTCTCTGCTGTAAAAGGCAGTAAATGATGCGTTACAGACTCAATGTGCTGTGCTATGGTTCGTGACGTGACTGAGCGATCCGTCACTGCCATGCGCACAATTTACCTGTCCTCAAGTGAAGTGGGGCACTGAGGTGGATGTGATCGACCACGTAAGTCCGTCGTACCTTCCTGCATCCAACGGTCACATATCCGCATTACAGTTGTTTGGTTTTGTCCAACACGACTTCCGATTTCCCTGAAAGAAAATCCACAATCTTGGTAGGCCACTATCCTTCCTTTGTCGAACTTGGATACTTTATCAAAAGCTGATCGCTGTTTTCTACGAGACATAACTGATCGTTTTTTGAAAAAAAAAACCCACAAGAAAAACACAATTGCCGAACTTGAAATCGTCGAAATCTCCAATCCTTAAATAGCGCTTTGAGGTGGTACCACAGGCGCTTGTGATGTGTGTCTGCTCTGAAATTCTAATCATTTGCATATTTCACCTCCGCTAATGTATGTTGAAAATTTCGTAATATTTGCATGCTTTCTTCAGGGTGTTGCCTGCTTCCTTCAGCAGTGTATATATTATGTAAGAATGTATTTTTTGTTCTCTTTCATTAAATAATATTTTAAAATAATTTTTTTGTTTCGACATTTAGGTAAGCTAGCTTACAAGGAGGGTTTTTTTGCCCCCTGGTTGGGTGTCCCACAGTCTGAGAAACGCTGACCTATGCAAATCTTTTTACTACTCCCCCCCGCCCTGTTTGGGCTATGTTTTGGAAATATTACAATGTAGTAATGGTTATGGGATTGCAAACAATAAAAAAAACTAAATTAAGATTTTTGTTCGAAATACATGTTCTAATACAGTTTTTTTCATCGGGTTTAGTGTTCTAGTCTAGGATCTACGATGAAGAAAATGTTTCAATTTTTCAACAAGACCTTTCAGAGAGAGCCTGTAAAAGAAGGAAATCTTTACACTAAAAGAGAGACCTTCGCGGACTCCCTAGAAGGGCTCTGAGGACCCACGGTGATCCATGGAACACCGTTTTAGAACCTATGCTTTAAGGTATTGTTCACTTTTGATAAATCTATATTATAAATTTTACAAATTAAAATAAGTTCCTATTTTAAATGCAAAGACAATTATATAAATTAAAGGTATTTATACGAAAAAGATAATTCTTTGCATCACACGAAATTCTAATAAATCCAGAAAATTCGGATTTTCTAAAGCTTGAATTTAATACGGGATTTATAAATATATATTTAGTAAATATACACTGCTTGTAACCGTAAATGCAACACCCTGAAGGAAGCATGCAAATAGTATGAAATTTACAACATGCATTAGCGGAGGTGAGATCTGCAAATGATTAGAATTTCAACGCAGACACACATCACCCGCGACCGTGGTGCCACCTCAAGACGCTATTTAAGGCTTGGATTTCAAGTTCGGCAACTGTGTTTTTCTTGTGGTTTTTTCAAAAAACGATCAGTTATATCTCGAAGAAAATAGCGATCAGCTTTTGATCAAGTATCCGAGTTCGACAGAGGAAGGATAGTGGCCTACCGAGATTGTGGATTATCTTTCAGGGAAATCGGAAGTCGTGTTGGACAAAACCAAACAACTGTAATGCGGATATGTGACCGTTGGATGCCGGAGAGTACGACGGACCTACGTGGTCGATAACATCCACTTCAGTGCACCACTTCACGTAAGGACAGGCAAATTGTGCGCATGGCAGTGACTGATCGCTCAGTCACATCACGAACCAAAGCACAGCACATTGAGTCTGTATCGCATCATTCAGTGTATGCGCGTACCACTCGACGCCATTTACAGCAGAGTAGTCAGTCCGCAAGACATCCATTGCTTGGTCTACCCTTGACGCTGAACCACTGAAGTCTCCGCCACCAATGGTGCGATAAAAGAAGGACGGGGGCAGTAGAATGAAATGAAGTTGTCTTTACTGACGAGTCACGCATCTATCTGCAACACCATGATGGTCGGATTCGAGTCTGGAGACACCGTGGAGAGAGGATGCTGAATAGCTGCGTTATGCACCGTCACACTGGTTCTTCACCGGGTATTATGGTATGGGGGTATTGGATTTTACTCTTGCACTCCTCTAGTACGCATTGCCGGTACTTTAAACAGGCAGCGCTACATCTCCGAGGTGTTGGAGACAGCTGTCCTTCTTTACCTTCAGGGAATGGCCACAACCATATTTCAACAGGATAATTCGCGACCAGGCGTGGCACGCATTGTCCAAAGGTTCTTCGTCAATCACCAGATTGAATTGCTTCCCTGGCCGGCTCGCTCTCCGAACCTTTCGCCGATAGAAAACATGTGGTCCATGCTTGCTCAACGATTGACCCAGAGTACACCCCCAGCTGCCACATCAGATCAACTTTGACAACGTGTGGAAGCTGCTTGGTCTGCTGTACCCCAAGAACACATTCAAAGTCTCTTTCAATCAATGCCGAGGCGTGTGGCAGCGGTGATCTCTAACAATGGCGGCTACTCTGGCTACTGTTTCTGGCAGGAACCACACTTCACGGAAGTCTATAAATTTAATCGTTTGATACTTGGTCAACATGTTATCTACAAAATATATTTTGTTGTGCTATCTCTTGTGTTTCATGGTGTTGCATTTACGGTGGCCAGCAGTGCAGTTCCTGAATATTATATGGATAAGTTATTTATGAGTTAGTGTGTATTGAATTAATGAAAAGAAATATACTAATAATCGCAAAATAATATTATTTTGAATACATCTGTTAACCATGTATTATTTTATAAGTACGAATCATTTGAGAAATAATTATGTGCCTTTTATTTTATGAATTTTTATAACGCATGAAATCTTTCTCATAATCCATAAAAATATAGAAGAAAAGGGACTGTCACAGACATTCACTCGCTCCTTCATCACGAGATCTTAAAAACTATAGAAAGTACAGTCTTGAAATTTGGTAACAGTGTATCATTTGTTAACTAGCGATTGGCTAAAGTCGGGTTTTGTGGAAATTTACTCCCGAAGGGGCTTAAGAGATCGTTTCAGATAGAAATTCCTGTTTTTGAGCCATTAAACCTATAGATTTGAAATTTAACAATTATGTTTTTTTTTAGTTGAGATACGGATTTTTAAACGCTGGTCTCTATGTCTGAGCGCTATAGAAGGTGTCTAGACCTGGGATTTATTAAGAGTATTTTAAGTTTGTATCCTTTATTTCTAGGATTTTGTTTTCTACAGTAATTTTTCATCATTCCCGAAGAACTGTCTTAGCTCAATCTAAGTCACAATATATATATATATATATATACTCATGGACAAAAAATTAGCGCACCAAGAAGGAATCTTCAAAATGAAACGAAATTTTACATACGTAATGACTACTTTGATATAAATAAATGATTAGAAAATCACAGAAAAAGGATCATTTTTCTCTGAGAAAAAGACAAAAGAATGGAGGATTTAATACACTGTTGAACTCCCTCCGCGCGCGCGCGATGCAAATGCACGATGCAATACGATCGGGCATTGAGGCATACAAGTTCTGTATGATATCTTGAGACATTTCCTTCTATATTTGTTGTAACATTTCCACTAGTTCGTTCAAACTTGTGGGATGCCCAACTCGTCATCTGAAAGGATCCCAGATATGCTCAATTGGAGACAAATCTGGGGATCGGGTAGGCCGAGGCAGGGTAGTAACAGTGCTGAGACAGTTTTGTGACACCCTTGCCGTGTGAAGCCGAGCATTGTCTTGTTGAAAAATGGCTCCTGAGAGCCGTTGCATGAGTGGCAACACATTTTGAAGCAGGATTTCATGGATATACCGCTGAGCTGTCATAGTGCCACGGATTAATACCAGGGTGATCATGTATTGAAGGCAATGGCACCCCATACCATCACATCAGCTGTGGGAGTGGTGTGTCGCTGTAAAGCAAAGGCAGGATTGAGGCATTCATCCCGGGGTCTCCACACACGAACACGATTGTCATCACTACTGAGATTGAATCTAGATTCGTCGCTAAAGACGACCTGGTTCCAATCCACTGCAGTCCAGTTTCCTCTTGCGCGGCACCACTCCAAACGAAGGTGTCGATGGGTGGGCGTCAAGGGCAGCACAAGTAATGGACGTCTCGATCCCAAATGTCCTTCGGCCAGGTGCCTTAGTATGGTTCGAGAAGATACATGGGCCCCTAGAGAAGGTGCTGCCTGTGCCTGGATAGTGGCCGATGAAGCAGTTGGCTGTACGTGTGCATTTCTAATGATGCGGCAGTCTTCTCTGCAACTGGTTCGTCGAGGGTGTCCTGAGCCTGGTCTGCATGTAAATGACATATCTCGGATCCATTGGTCCCAACACCTCCTCGCAAAACAATCAGAGCGGCCTAATTGACGAGTTACTCGCCTAGCTGTCCACCCATCTTCCATCATGACGATGATTCTCTCTCTCAAACTGCGACAGCTGCTCATATTGACTTCGAAAATAGCGTAATGGCATGTCTACCTCAGCTCTTTCTTTGTAAACGATTCAGCACACTCAAACAAGTTTTGGTTAACTGTCTTATACTCCACGGAGAACGACGTTAAATGCTTTCTGTCGGCTGTACGTAATGCTCAATTACGCTGTGTTTCTATTCATGTAAATATCTCTCCGACGTGTACCTTCATGACAAGTTTCGTTACGATCCTGCAATTATTTCATGGTGCGCTAATTTTTTGTCCATGAGTGTATATATATTCGTTAACACTCATGCTGTACTATTATAACTTGAAAAGTGGGTGGAGATGACAAAATTCCAGTAAGTAATACAATGGCTCTTTGGTGGCTAATAAATTATTTTCCAACTTTAAAATACTATTAAGCGTAGAAGTGATGCAAGTTGTTATGTAAACTCATATAATCATATATATATATATATATATATATATATATATATATATATATAAATTCATGTAATTAATTTAAAGTTTCTCTTAGAATGTCATTTCTGCCAGATCTGCTTACAGAATTGAATAGATGTAGAACATTTTAGAGAGACATAACGCTTAAATTGTAATATTTAGGGTGTTTCTGTTTAATATATAAATCTGATTTTTCAAATTCTTTCTTGTACATAATAGCACAAATTAGCTTATAATTGAATGCTTATGGAGATTGGGCGAATGTTATTGAGTAATTGATGAGTTTTTATTAATTTTTTTAAATCAAATTGAGAATAAACGTAAAACATAAAAGTCTTATAGAAAATGGTGGATGGAAAACTAATCGAAAATTAAATATATTCCACGAAAAAAGAAATTACTCCGCTTGAGAGTAAACTTTCAGAAACATAGAATAGCTTCCAAAATGAATTGTCAAAGATAGAGCCTCATTAATCTTGTAAAAAAGTATGAAATTATGTTTTTCCATTATTTTTACTTTTTCTGCCTCATTAAATGAAGTGAACTACTTTATAAATCTTTCACGAAAGGCATACAAATTGCTTTTAGCTAATATATTAAGTAAATACTCCCACATATGATTTTATACCGTTATTTAGCATATTTTTCTATTTAATAGAATGATCTCATTGTCAGATTGAAGTTAATCTTTAAATAAATATAAAGCAAGTATTGCAAAAAAAAAAAAGTTAACTCCTTCTTAGGTAAACAAAGAAAAGTTTTATTTTAGTTACTTTTTATTGAATAGTCATATATTTCATATAAATATGTATATACATAGGACAGAATCCTACTATTAAGTTACACAATAGGAAACGATTTTCCTTGCAATTTTCCGTTTTCCTTTCTATATGGGTTTTAGACTATTTTTTGTTTATTTGTTACTATTTATTCGTTCTTTAAATTTAATTATTTTAATAAAATGGTATAAAGTAAAAAAGAAATCACATTCTCAGAAATTAGGCCATTTTAGATGATATTGGAACCCACGACCTTTAAATTAGAAGTCCAAAGCGCTATGCATTGCGTTACAGGGTCACAACGAACAACTTTCCTTTCTATATACACTGTTGGACTATTTTTTGTATTTTTACTATTAATTAATTTTTTTAATTTAATTTCATGAATTAAACTAATGAATTAATATTTGAAAAAAAAAGCTACATTAACATTAAGTGACATCAACTACAAGTTTAAAAAAATTATTTGAACTTGAATGGGTGAATAGAATGTATTTTATTGACGATTGGAAATTTGAACAAGATATATACATATAGGAAGGGAGTGAATTAATAGTAGAAAGTGAAAAAGTATGTATAGGTAGCTTCATAAATTATGTTAGATTCAAAATATGTTTCACAACTAATGGATTACAATTACTCAACTCATACATTTTTCTTCCAGTAATAATATTTTCTGTGATTTAACCCTTTATCGACCGACGGTACTTATACGTACTCAACTCACTTTAAAATTACATAGAATAACCATTTTTACAAATACTCTGACTTTTGCAGGAATATTCTTTGAAATCCGCTCTTCTATGATGAGTATTTTAGTGGAGAAAGCGAATTGTTTTGTAGAAAAAATTGCGTTTTCACCGAATTGCGAAGATTATCATTTATGTCCGAAAAAATAGTTAATGTCAAAATTTAAGTATCTTATTTTTTGTATGTTAATGAAGACCTTAGAAAACGATTCGATTATTAATTTTAAGTGAACAGTGTATATAATTAATTGTACAGTTGAATATCTTTAATTAATTAATTAGCTGTAATGGATTAAATTTTCCAAAGTTGAGTATTTTGTTTATGTATATCCCTTAATTTTCTATGTAGTGATCGAAAAAAATATTGCATGAAAAGAACTACAGTAAATCATAATGCGGTCGATAAAGGGTTAATCTGAATTTCAAATTCATTGCTTTTAAAACTTAATGATTAGAATAACATTATTGTATGCTTTAATGATAAAGTTTAATTTGTGTGTGTCATATTCACTACTCTTTGCACACGCAAAGCGTGTAATGGATTTCGAACAGAACTTTTGTAAAAGAAATTTAATATTATGATCATTACATAATATACAAACGGTAGATCTCAAAAACAATTATATTGTAGTGTAAAGGAATTAATTTATTACCTTAAGTAATATGATTCGTTTACAGGTGAAGAATATAAATTAAGTGAATAATGTTATCACTTGTTTATGTTCCAAATTTTGATAAAGTTCAATGAATAATTCCGTTGATTTCCAGTAATATAATTATAGGACTATATGGTTGTTTGGTGTCTTGTCATGGGCAATAATTTAATAGGACCAAAGGTCCTATAGACAAGATCGAAAATCTGGATGCTGTTATCTTCGTATAAATACTCATGAGAATTGTTGCTAATGTGTTGCAATTTTATCAGAATGGCAGGATAGAAAAAAAGATATTCTGTGTTAAGTTTCGTGTCGAGAGAGTGTTCGCAGAAATAGAGCTTTCTTGTCGGCATTCTGAATTTTCTTGCCCCTACAGTGTCCTGTTATGTTGTTAGTTATGCCACCTGATCGACAGTAACATCAGATCAAGATCCACGAAATTCATCGCGGCTAAGGGCTAGAATTTTACGCCAGACGTCAGCCTTAGCTTTGAGCACCCTGCAGGTGACGGTATGATTTTGCTCGTTTCCACCCCAATTTTGAGGAAATACATCCTGGGGATGTTCAGGGGCTTCCATGTCTCTTCCCCTTCCACCAACCTCATGAAAGGACTTGCGGCTAGAAGGGGCTTTTCGAGTACCTCATGCCGCGAAGACACTATACATTTACTAACATCCGTGCCTTCTCCGAGATTCGAACTCAGGCCCTACGGCAACGCAGTCAGCGTGTCCTGTTCTAAGCCCTGTTAATGTGCATGCCTGGATTGTAATTATTTTCAGGAATTTGGTGTTTCAGACTGATTTTTCTATCGTTAAGGCTTGATTTTGCTGGGTTTATAAGGATTAGGGTGATGAGCATTGCTGATTTGACCTTGCTGTTAAGTTGACTTGCTTCCTTAGGAAGGATATCGGCCACTTCATTTTCATCAATATCAACAGGCGCAGGAACCCATTGCATGATACACTGTTTTTTCAAACTAAGAAGCTGTCGAAGTGTATAAAGCATGGGTAGGCAAACCTTTAGCTATGGCATGCCTAACCAGTCTACCCAAACGATTCAGAGTGGCCTACAGTAGGACATTTTTGAATCAGTTCAGTCCCTGCTATAATACATGCAGAGTTAAATAATATACATTTAATAACAGAGGGCAATATATAGATTTACAGTTTTATTATATATTAAGGCAGTGCTTCTCAAACTTTCAATACTGGCGCCCCCCTTTTCAATCACAATTTTTATCGCGCCCCCCTTATACATTAATAAATTACTAAATGCAATAATAATGCACTTTGACTCTAAAGCTACAATACACGATCTTAATTATAAATCGTACAAATTAATAACATAAGTATTAAATTTTGTATACGTTACTTTAAACAAAAAATTAAGTAATAGGATAATTATTATGTTATTTTTCCTTTCTAATTTTTAAATTGGAACATATTGCAAAATGTGGTGGCTGCTTAGAAGACAAAATATAGATATCAGCTAAATATAGATAAATTAAAAGTAAAAAAAAAAACTTTTAAAAACAAGCTTTTATTTAAATGCTCTAAAAAGAATAAAATAAACTTTTCTTTTAAAAATATTTTTGCTATCAACTTATAAAATCGTTACACAATTTATGATATAAAAGCTGGTCGCGAGATTTAAGTACTCGTTTTCACTTAGATTGAAAATTTTAAAAATTTAAATCAATCAGATCAAGTTATTTAATTTGCTTGTTTATCAACACAGGTAAATCTCGCGACAAGCTTTTATATCATAAATTGTGTAACGATTTTATAAGTTGATAGCAAAAAAATTTTTAAAAGAAAATTTATTTTATTCTTTTTAAAGTATTTAAATAAAAGCTTGTTTTTAAAAAGTTTTTTTACTTTTAATTTATTAACATCATACTATTGTGAATCCGGATTTTCTGCGATGGCTATTTTGAAGAAAAAATATAGAGAGAGAGATCTGAGCTAAATATCAAAACATAACTCTGAGTGTCAATTTCTAATTTTTAGCCTTCCTTTGAAAAACTTTGCTCTGCAAGACAAGCCCATGGAAGTCACTGATAATTATTAAACTTGTTCTTATAATGGCTGAAGTACCCACTCTTAACACGAGTTTATTTTTTTAAAAAATGATAATATATTATTCTTGATATAATAGCTTAATTGTAAGGAGAGTAAAAAAAAAGTGCATGACAATGTATACAAAAATGTAAATGATTTATTGAAATGAATACTCATATTATAAATGGTTTTGAATGAACTGTAATTTTAAGCCTCGCAGAATTAGCATTTAGAATAAATGTTAAGTAAAAAAAAAGAATATAAAATTCTAATGAATAACAATTGTGTTACTTTTTTTAATATTTAAAGTGAGAAAACTTCAAAATGTTTTAGCCCGGGATCAGGTGTGCACTCGATACTAACGTTAATGGTCGCGGGGAGTGATGCACCCCAATTCTTTTTTTTATAATTATTTTCAATATACAAGATAAAAATCATAATTTCAGTGAATAATTTAACTAAGAGAAAATATACTTACCTTTTTCAAGGATTTTTCTGTTTGTCTTTCATAATTTGAGAAAATATCCAATAAAACTGAACTAAATTGTTCCAAATGTACGTGACCTTAATAAAGGACACAAATCACAGACACTTTTTGCTAACATTACAGGAAAGTTATTTGCAAGCAAAACTGTCACATTTTGTTCACGTTATTGTAATTTTAATGTCCTTTAATGATCGACAAATATCCTGTTGAACTTTTTCTTGCTTGTGTCTTTTTGACAGGGTGAAGTGCATTTTGCGGTACACTTATGGCTTCGTATTTTCTTGATAAAGTTCTTAATGTAACTATTGAAAATTTTCCTTTCGTTTCATGTTTATTGCATTTCTAAAATTTACTTTCGCTAACATGATTAATATGCATTATTTCAGCAAGTATTTCCCTTGTTTGATCAGCTTCAATTTCCTTTCAGAGAGATCACAGATGTCCAATTCTTTTTCATATTCTGCTCATTTACATTTATAAACCATAATCAGTCGTACAACATCACAATTAAAGCCACTAAATTATTCATAGGGGGAAATGAAGCATGTTCAAGAAAATATTTTTGAAAAAAAGTGATCGTGCCGGAAACTCGGTCTAAACAAGTATCCTAAGATTCTAAAAAAACGTTTGCCACTCCCAAAAAAGGAGATATGTGATCAATTCATTTTAGCTCCCATTAAGACTGTCATATTAAAGGATTCTCAGTCAAGGTCATTGGTAACAAATAAACAGTTTTCCCAGAATTAACGATTTTTGTATTATATGTTTCAGTAGACTCATAAAAATAAATCTTGGCCAATTAATCCTTCAAAGTGCTCAATATGCTTATCCATGTATCATAAAACTCTTTCACATTGTGAAAAAGCGCAACAGAATTATATAATTTACAACTTCCCTAAAAAGGGAATGCAGATAACATACCATTAAGTTCGAAAGTCAGCAAAAGTAATATTTTAGATTAAAAGAAACGTAATAAAAATCTCTCATCGTAGGATTACAGCAAAGCAAACAAAATATTTTCTTTTATTTTTGATGACCTTTTTAACCAGATGATATATATAAATCATATCAATGTAGATCTGTAATTTTTTATTATATCAGAAAAATATTTGTTTTTTTCATTCCAGTAAATTAATTTTTTTAACCTTTATTTTCGATATGCTCGCGCCCCTTAGATATCGCGCTTCAGGGCGCGCCCCACGGTTTGAGAATCACTGTATTAAGGTATCCGACTACGTTCGGGGAACCGGGATTTTAAAAAAGCGCATAAGTAGATAATTTTCCTGATATTTACTATCATTTAGATTAGAATACATGTATAAAATTGTTTTAAGGACATTATGACAAAAAAAATTTATTTAAATACAATATTTTGGCAAGAAATTAACTTAGAATAACCTTTTTTTCCCCCAAAGGTTCTCCTTTTATAAAAAATGCTTCTGCAATAATAATATTTTGTTTATATAAAGTAAGGCCTTCTCCAGAGATTCTGAACTAGGAGTTTTGAAAAATTCACATTATTTTCAGAGTTACCACCAATTCAAATAACTATTGGCGTTTCTTCCTTAAAATTTATCCCCTCTGTTGTAGTAAAATATGAATAAATCCACTTCTAAGTTATATATTTCTATTAATAAAGTTTAATACTACATTTTA
This sequence comes from Trichonephila inaurata madagascariensis, assembly GCA_019973955.1. Classification (NCBI taxonomy): domain Eukaryota; kingdom Metazoa; phylum Arthropoda; class Arachnida; order Araneae; family Nephilidae; genus Trichonephila; species Trichonephila inaurata. The sequence goes on from BMAV01000834.1 coordinate 64,690, forward strand.
AAGTTTTTAAAAAGCAAAACACTTATTCAGTTTTTGGAAAATTATCTGATTTTTTTTCTTTGTGTTGCCTTTCTTAGCATTAAGTTTTCAATAAAATTGTCAATGCTGTACATTTTATTATTCATTTCACCACCGCGTCTAAGTAATTGCGCATACTTTTCATGATGTTTTTCATTTCGGATGAAAAGAAGTTGAAAGAAAAGAAAAGATGGGAAAAGAAGTTGCATTATTCCTTCCCTTTTCGTCACCGGAATCTGTCTCAATAATATTTTTTGATCTTTGAAGCAACTCCAAAATGTCTTTGTCTACCACATTTGCGGCTATACACACATCATTACTATTTACTGCAACAAATTCTTCCGATGATACAGCAAGGCAATCCAGTAACACAGAAACTCTCTCAAACATTTCATCCCCAGAAGTAAAATATTTTCGTTTTAAGCGATTTATATTTAATGTTAGAGCAAGAAAAAAGCATGAAAATATATATTAGTATTTCGAGACCTTTGTAATAATTCGTGATAACTGATATTTCGTCTTAAGAACTTCCTCTTTAACCGTATTTCAATGTACATAAATTAGACACAATGATTTTAAATTAATAATATTATGAAGGAAATTAAATTTATATATATATTTAAGACTATGGTAATACATTCTAATAAATAAAATCTATGAATGACAGTTATACAAAGCCACTTTCAATAGAACAAAACACACAATGCTACAGGTATTCGAAACATCTCACCTTGTTTGAGTTAGATAAGATATTCATCTAATATGCATTCGGTGAGATCTAAGCCCTTTGAGTTGGAGTATTCCAATGACTGGTTCCGAGTTATTATGAAGGTAACTAGAGTGATTGACAATTTATGAAGTAAACACTCTCTGCACATCTGAAACTAATACAGTAATATATAATTCATTCTATAATGTTTACTCAAAAGCCTCTATTAATATATATTAATAAATTAATTGGATCTGTATTCAAGGATTGACAAAGTTAGTATTTAATTGTGTTTACATTAAATACTTAAATTAGGGAAAATTTAGGAGTTGTTTTGATGATAGTTTGTGGAAAATACTGTTTTTGAAATACCTCTAATAAAAACTAATGTATAATAAACGCAAATGTAAACGTACATACAAATAAGTCAAAGCTATATGTATTTTCTATAATTGCGCAAATTGTAACGGGTCTATCCTCAATTCCATTAATCCTAATGGGTAAAATATTTTTAACTGTGATTTCAATTGAAAACCACGTTCTGTAAATAAAACTTGATTGATTGAATATTAACGAAGAGGGCTTTTTACGACGGACCACGTAATTTTAAACCATGGTCAAGTGGCGTGAATTACACCTGAGCTGGTACCCCCTCTCCAAACTACCACACCAACGGGAGGACGTTTCAGCTCTTGACAGATTTAACGTGCATCGCTGACCTACGCTGCAGGTTCTGTAAAGTTGGCATGGTGTTTATGTAAATTAGAGCTATATCGCAGAAAAATGATGAAATTAAGGCTTTCATCAAATCACTAAGAGAGATGATCAATTCTCGCAAATTCTTAAAATAACGTCGCTTGGAGGTAATTTCCCTGATGTAAATGATTTGATTAAACCCCCGAACTGTTTTAATGAAATGATGAAATGAACATGTCAGCATTTGTAGAGCTATGTTTTCCCTTGTTACCCCACACTCCCTTTACCTCCTCTCTCTCTCCTCGTCCGTGCCAGGCAGCACTTGGCTTCTGACGTGACGAACCAAAACAAAATGACCTAAATATCATTTTTTAGTTTTATTTAGCTACATTCTTTGCATTATTATCATTCGATTGATATACAAATTTTGTATGCCTGAAAATTAGAAACTGGATAAAACTTCATTTGAAAAATGTAAACAAACGAATTAAGGAATTCGACCACGCATTCTTTATAGCTAAAAAAAGCTTTTTGATAATAAAAAAAAGCTGTTTTAAAAATAGAAATAATAACTAAAAAAAAGATGTTACAATTAAGATGTTACAAATTACTAAATTAATGTATAATTAAAAAAAAATGTTTGAAAATCTACTATAAATATATTTTTTAAAAAAAAATATCAGCTTTAGTATCTAATTATTTTGTTAATTAATTTCGAATAAATAATTTGTAATTCAATGATTATTGTTGCATTAATTACTCTACTTTTAATAATGCACCCTATTTGCTAAATAAACTCTTCTAAACTCTCGACAATATTATTTCGTCATTTCCCTGAAACAGGTTAGAGATTTGATCAAATCACTTACTTTCCTTAGGGAAATCCTCTTACAGAGTTCTCCTTTTAACATCTTGCGTGAATTGGTCAGCTCCCTTAGGGATTTGATGAAATTTCTAATTTAATCATTTCCCTGCGACAGAACTTCTATTTAAGTGTTAGTCGTAGAGTAGTCAAGTTGATGTTTGAAGGCTGATATAGAATAAAACACACACATAGTGTTAGGACCGGAGATCGTATAGTTAACTCAAGTATAAGATTATTCAAGTATTAAAGAGAAGAGCGTTTAAAAGATAAAATACTCGTAAGTGACCTTATTTCTGTTATATTTAAATTGATTACGATTGATTGCTCCTTGAATTTAGTGATTTAAGTACATTCTCCATTATGTTACTTAAACCTATTAAGTGAAATAGTAAGTAAGAGTGCGTTAGTAGTTAAAATGATTGATATTTACTCGAATCCCCCAACGATCGCATCCTCTGGGACGCGACACAATCAGTAAAATCATCAGGCAATATATTTCGCAATAAAATGCTTAAATTACCAGCAATATGTAATATCAAACCTTACAGAACACGTAAAATCCTGAAATATTCTTAATGATTTAAAATTAATCTTTTTGAATGATTTTAATGAATTTATCGCCTAGGTATGTTTCATACTACAACATTAGTAAAATGCTTGATTTTTTCCCTTAGAAACGTACTTATACTTAAAAAAATACCGATAATTATATTTTTTTTAATTTAAATACAATACGATATAGAATTTTTTTATTTAATTATAATATTTTTTTAAACTTATTAAGTTAATAAAATGTCGTTATTTACATAATTTCAAGTATTGTAATTAGGAAATTAAAGCATGTTATTGAGAATATCGGGGTTCGTGTATTTTAGACTGTCATTCTCTCAAAGAGCAAAACTGTTCCTTAAAAACGGTGAATTTTATTGCAGAAAAATAATCTTTAAAGTGCAGGATCCAGCATTAAAATTCCAACAATAAAGGAGGTGGGAAAAGATTGGCCTTTTTTCGCCCATCGGTAAATTCATAATATGTCTTTTTTCATAACACTAGTTCTCAGTCAAAATGAAAATGTTAGGATTTTTCAAAAAATCTTTTATTAAATAGAGAAAACTAGAAAAAAAAAATAACAATGTTAAACTATTTGTAACAAACTATTTGTATTTTCAGTTACATTTCCTTCTCGTTTTCATTGGCTGAATCGTCACTGGACTCTCAAGTAGCAGCGTCTTGAAGTGTATCAGCATATCCAAGACTGTGCATATCTGTCAAGCATATCTGTGAGTGTGATTATTGCGCCAGTACCCAAGTACCAAAGTACAGATGCAACAGGTGCACAACAGCCAACAACTGAGAAATCTTCTCGATATACGTAAAGAGTGTACAGGCCCGATTGTTTAAGGTGTTCATAAGTGAATGAATGGCTTTACTTAAGCTGACTAATTGAATATCATAGCGCCTTCAATGTTAATTGTGGAAAATTTGGAAGATCAGAGTCAATTAACAAAGTTCCATATCGCCTTTTTTTGCCCAGCCATTTTCTTCAAAGTTTTCTTGTAATTAGGCTTCTTCACTAAATTCACAATTCCTTAGGCAATTGCATTATCATCCTCAATATTGTTACGTTTTGCTGGGAGGAAAACATTAGAATTACACAGACAATTTTAACATAATCTCCGACACATGGTATTCGGACATTTAAGATAATATTATTTTTAACTCTCCAGTTCTTGAGCCAGCCGTTTAGTGCTTCAACTACCCAACGAACCGATGTCCCCAAACGTGTCTCGTTAGCATCTTCTGCAGACAACTAGGCTTATTTGTACAGGAGTACAGTATTTTAGATACTAGGTCCATTTCTTCTAAGAGCTACCAAACAGTCTGACTGATTCGCGGACAAGTTATTTTGCTTCGTATCCCATCAATGCGCTCTTTGCACCAAAACAAATGATTGCCAGTTTAAAAGGCTTAATATTGTAGTATTTGAGAGACCAAAAATTATAGGGGTGCTCAAAGCACTTAACAATCTTTTTTTTAAAATGAAAGTTAGAAAAAGCGCTTAAAATAATAAAACTCAACGAATTTGCCATGTTTGATGACTTTTTTTTATGTTACTTGCTATTTCTTTCTTTTTACTATTTTAGAATAAAAGTAAAGACCAATACCTTAAGTTTACACATAAATATAATAATATAGCTCCAATAAATACTTTGAATTTCCATGACTATGATGGGTGAAAAAAGGACTATCTTTACCCACCTCCTTTTAGGAATTTGCACACCTTTTACAGCGCTCAGACATATCAGTATCTAAAAACACAACTACGTAATGATATAGTTTATCCGCAAGCAATTGCTTGATCGTTGCAAGTGAGTTTTTCAAAAGCTGAGTTTCTGCGATCGACTACTATTTATATTTTGAGCGACTTCTTACCACCGCTTCCTCGAACAATCTAATTATTTCATGGACCATGATGTTATAGATTTCTCCAGTAATTTCCAGAAGCCAAAAATGATGCAAACTTAGCTGTGTCTCCAATATAGTTCCCATTGAAACGTCATTATAATATAAAGGAATGGAGACTAATCAAAACAAGACTAACTACGTTTCGACGAGCGACTCTCTATTCATAGGTCTCACGGATCTCTCGTGGAAGATCCGCTTACGTCATGGAACATGATATAAGTAGATTTCTCCACTAACTTCCAGAAGAATCCATATGCTTATGATCTCACCAAAAGTGGTCGTCAAAGTAGCCAAAATGGTCGCCAAAAAGGATGCCAACTTGGTTCTTTCGCAGAGATTTCACCAAGTGTCCATTGAATCACCATTATAATTGAAGGAACCACTCTGCTTGCGAATATCACATTTCTTATTAGAACAGTTTTAACAGAAAATGATATTAAGATATTAAAAATGCAGATTTGAAATATTTACACGATATTCGTAACAATACTGTTGCAAAAGTCTACGAACTCGGTTTCTCCTCCGAAACAACGGTACTGTGGTGGAAATATCATTTGCTGCTCATAGGGTAATATGAAACACTTATTTACTCCTGAAAAAATCATTTCAGATAAAATAGTAAAATATCAGACTTTTCAAATTATATTGACATTAATACTTTGACACAATGGTTTTTATTTTGAAAAAATAAAAATGTTGCACGAAATCATGATTATTTGAAGCGATAGTGAATATATTGCATTCGTATACTAACATAATTTTGCACATCCACACATTAATCTGAAATAGAATATCAATTGCTTTAATTAAAAATATACAGAATACTACGTTTTATATTTAGGCACTTGACTTGTATAGACGCTATCTCTGACCCCGAATGGATTTTTTTCAAAATTCTTAAGAAATTCATAAATAGGTGAAACACTGTAAAGTAAAAACCATCCGAAAATCTTGATTCATCTTATCAATGCGTTTACACTGACATATAATGCTGAAAAATGTGAAACATTTAAAATAGAAATCTGAACAATAAGTATAAGAATATGCATAAATGAAGAAAGTATTACGACATAAATAAATATAATATACATTTAAACACCTATTTCTTGCTTAGGTGTTAATATGGACAAATATTTATTATTAGTCATTATTAAAACGTTGGTCTATAGAAGTTACTAAACAATTCTCTTATTATGTAAAAAGGTCTCGTAAACAAGCGCCTTTAAAAACAGAATCGACGAGTATTTATCTTCTCTGTAAAAATGTCTATACCCATTTTTTCGTTCAAGTTTTTCATACACGTCTAAAAAATCTTGTCTTTTTCAACATTTCAGTATGCTTTTGAACTCAAAAGCTTCGAGAAAAATGTCGTAGAATGGGAAAAAAGAGTGAGAAAAGAAATCAAACGGGATATTTTTCATACCTACATGTCTTTTTCATAGGTTTGGCAACCTTTTTTTCCTCAAAATATGTCTTTCTTTGTTTTCAGCCCTTATATTCTGAATTTTCTTTCTCTTTTTATTGTTTTCTTCTTTACTCGCTTTAGTGTTTCGTGTTTGAATGCAACTATATTTTTATTGCCTCAAAAAACTACATGCAGCTGGAATGTGAAAGGAATTTTAATTTTCAGAATTGAACTTGTGCTAAATTCTTATAGCATATATGTTCAATATATATATATATATATATATATATATATATATATATTATATATATATATATATGAAAAAGAAAAACTAACATTTTAGTTTTTAAAGATCCTTAAATCTCCATTCATCTTTTAGGATAAAAAAATATATTTACAATTGAAACAACATATAAAACCTTAAATTTTAAAAGTTAAATTTTTTAAAATTTTTCCGACTACGTTCGGAACCACGATTTTGCAAAAGCGTATAAATGGATAATATTTACGATATTTAGTGTCACTTAGATTAGAACATGTGTATAAAATTGTTTCAAGAATAGTATTACAATAAAATATTATTTAAGTACAATATTTTGACAAAAAATGAGCATAGAATGACCTATTTTCAAAATATTCTCCTTTTGTGAAAACTGCTTCTATTATAATATTATTTTGCTTGTATATAGCTCAGACCTCTGTACAGAGGCTTTACTAGAATTTTTGAAATATATATCTTAGAAGTGGGTTTATCCATGTTTTACGACAACAGAGGGAAGAAATTTTAAGAAGAAAACTCCGATAATTACTTCAATTGGTGATAACTCTGAAAATAATGTGAATTTTTCAAAAAGTTCTAGTTGAGCCTCTGTAGAGAGGTTTGAGCTGCATACAGGCAAAATATTATTATAATAGAAGCATTTTTCACAAACGGAGAACATTTTGAAAAAGGTTGTTGCGTTCTCTCTTTCCGAAATATGACTCCTATGTTCTTTGAGGCCACGATAATGCTAAAACTTTCAACTAATACCAGAAGAGTAAACGGATCTAAAGTGAATGAGATATCTATAAAGATAGCGTTGGCAAACCTAGATATCGCATAGTGTACATAGCATAGGTACCAACATGCATTGTAGTTTGGAATCATTCTGACCATTTGTACAAAGGTAGTGTATGAAAACTTGGGGAAAAAGAATACTGTAGTCTTAAAATTGCTCTTTTGTGATAAAAATCTTCATAGATATATTTTAGATTATATTCTCTATAGGACCAGAATAATAGGTAATATTAGTATATATTATATATAGGATTATTTAGGTAATTGAGATAGAGGATCTAAATGTGTGGTCTGACTTAAATCAAGATTTAATTTTAAGACTTACTCCCATTCTTATTAATAATGGGCGATGAATTTAGATATAAGTTACTCAATAAAAGTTCTTTATAAAATATGTCTCATTTTTGAAACTACACTTAGGGTTAAATTGGAATCTTGTGGTACATCATCATGGTGGCTATATCTAGAAGTTATTTAAGTTAAATTTTGCCGAAATAGATTTACCTTTTTAGTGGCGTAACTCTCCTTTAATATTTTATATTGGTATCTAAGCAGTGCAAATATTTGAAAATTATCCATTTATGCGCTTTAAACGGTTCCCACAGTCGGATACCTTAATACAGCATTAATTATAGGTTTTTGACCCAGTTTTCTCTTAATGGATATTTGAAAACTCGAAATATGTTAATAGTTTATTTTAAACTTTTATATACATATATATATATATATATATATAGACTTTATTGTACGTTTCACGCTGCAGGCACTTAAATAGCACTGTAATACCAAGATTATCATAGAACATATATTCCATTTGTTATATACTGTTCTGATGCTATTAATAACTAAGTAATATATTTACCACAAAAAAATGTATATATAATTATACTTGTATAAACTATTATTATATTATTACTAATCCCAAAAAAGACATTAGAAATTGAAAACAAAACAAATATTTAACAATTTTCACTTTTTTCAGTGGCTGTTACTCTCGTTTAATCTTTTACAATTGGTATAAGCACGTTTCCAAAGTTTTTAAACTTTCATACTATGTGTGCAGCGTTTACAACGTTAACACCTAGTCTGTGGCAGACATTAATAGACATGTAAGCATTATTTCAGATGTTTCTGCTTCAATTAACATTTGCACTTCTACAGTTTCCCAAGTTAAAATAGGTCAAACTATATATATATATATATATATATATATATACTTACATACATAAACTATATATATATATATATATATATACTTACATACATAAACTATATATATATATATATATATACTTTCATACATATAAATTTAAGGATAATTAAATTAGATCTAAAACAAAATCCCCCTATTTATCATTTAACTTTTATTTTCCGTATAATCTTCCACTCTTAAATTAAAGATACAATTATTTCTCAGCAAAGATATTCCAAACATAGGACTTTTAATTCCCAGCTCATTATTTTTATAGTCTCCATATGCTGCCATTCCCTTTCAAATCGAAATCATAAACTAAAAAAAGTTATTGAAAATTTCTGAACATAAGTATTCAGCACGATTAAAATTTTCACTTGGCGTCAGTCTTTTCTCAGCGAAAATATGTGTCGATTGATCGCCATATAAAACTGCTTTTTCTTTTTACAAAAGCTTGATGTTGACTCGAAATATTTCATATAATTCTTCCCAGGATCTTTGGGATATACTTTTAGGGGAGATAGACGACATCACAAGGATTCAGATTTCCATAGCAACCCATGGTTCTAATCATCTTTCTGCGCTAATTGACGTTGTTCACAAGAGCATTTAACCTCTTCCTTCTCCCTGACGTCAAAATCACACGGTGAAAAAAATTCTCCCTTTATTTCTCGTGCCCGTTATATTTCGGGCTGGAGTGTTCAAAAGTGCCAAAAAGAATAAAGCTATTTATTTCTCATGTCCAGAATCCTGTTTATTTCTTACCAGATTATTAGTAATATGTTTATTGTTAGATATTTTATTTTAAACTAGATGCTGGCTTAATCAAACCTATATATTAGCGAAATGTTTTTGTAACCATAGTTCAGTTACTTAGTTCCCTTCTTCTTGAATACACGTGGGTTGCATTCTGTGATAATATACATATATAAGAAAACTTATAGTTGGTCGTGGTGAGTGGTTGATTTTAAATGTGGCGAACCAAAGTTAGGGCGTGGTACGATAAGGTTGATCATATTTTATGGAATTGATGAGGCAGTCTTGAAAGTTAATCTAATTTATTGTACTTCTGGAAACACATGCATCTTACAAACAATAAGGACTGGATGGCACGACACAGACAAAGGGAATACACACAAACACACAAAGCGCGGCAGCCGGTTAACTACATGATTGCAGAGAAGAGCAGTGAGCAGAAGAGGGACGCGATTTCCAAATCTTGGTATTTATAACCAGCGGGACGTCACGTAATTTTAGGAGGTGGATGGAGATAGTTTCAAAGTGCAACGGTAGGCGGATAACCAATTAAAATAATTACATGGTTGTCCTGAAGGACTGGACATTAAATAATGCAAGAGCTATTACAAATAAGTTATTGGAAGTTATTAGATTCCCCTCCTCCACAAGAGACGTGTGTTCCAAGCCCTTGGTCCACACCCGTATGTACAGTGGTACCAAGTTTTAAATTAAAATATTCAGATTAACATTATTTTTAAAAAAATTCTCTTCACTTAAACATTGACATAAAATATTCAAAAATTGGCAAAAATATAATTTTAAACTGTGAAAAATATTTAAACAACCACCCACCACCTTATTACTATTGACTATGAATTCAAAAATATAAATTCCTAAAATACAGAAAATAAATTTTCCCAGAAATAGATCCAAAATTGTATATAACAAAGAGCACTGAGGGTGAAAACAGGCTAGAAAAAATAAACAATTTAAGAGATTGACCCACGCTTTGCACAATCATTAAGACAAGTTTTCCTTCTTATCGTGTATACTGCACAATAACTTCAAAAACAGAAATTTCCCAAGACTGGAAAAATTGCAAGTCAACCGAAAAAAAGATAAGATATATTTTTTTAAAACTATTGATGATTTATTTATATTCATATTATACTTTAATCTGACAAAAGGTACAAGTTAGGAGGCAATTGTATTTTGACAGTCAAAGGTGTAGTCCTTTGAAGTACTCACTATGCACAATCCTTACACAAAACCCTTCTTATTTATTATTTTTTCTATATGTAAACATTTGCTTGTACTTTTATTTATTCATTAATATTTTCTCAGCTTAAGTGCTCTCACAAACCATTAATTTATACACATTTGAAGTTGCTCATTTTCCTTTCAGATAAATTGTATCTTTGTAATAATCGGCTGGGTTCATGTCATATAATTAAGACTTACCAAATATTTTTTTTCCTTTAATGGGGCTGCGAATTGGTATTTTTACTTTTGCAGACCTACGATATTCTCCAGGAGCTAGTATCACTTTTTAGTGCGACATCATATAGGCTATACCAATTGCCGTAAGTCATTTTGACAATTAGTTTCCTACTTAGATGAAGGCACATGAGTTCTGATAATGCAAAATTGTACTTAGGAATTAAATTTCACCAAGCTCCCAATCCAAACAGATATACCCAAAGGATTTTTTACATGGCGCATAGTCATATGACATGGACCCAGCCGATTCTTCTGCATCGTGAAAATCCACCGACTTGTGCCGGGTTCGAACTCGCACCCTTGCGTGCTGATGGCCAGCGACAAACCAACTACGCCACCCAGCCGGCCCCAAATATTTTCTGCGTATTTATATATACTCTGAATATTTAATTCATATTCTTAGGCAGAAAAAGTACATTTTGAAGTATTTATATTCCTTAATAAATAAGTATACATACAGATTGTTTGAAAAGACTTAAAACGTCAATACAATTGGGAATTTACCTCTCTCAGTGTCTTATCCATGATATTTCAACTCTGACATTTATAAAGAAAATTGCGCTTCCAGATATATGTACGCTTAATAAGGGGATATTCCTCCAAATTGAGAAGTTTGCGTACATTACTTAAGGCGTTTCAGAAGCATTAGAAAAAACTTAACACTTTCTTTGTAATTTATGTCAATACACCTCTATCAAACTTTCTTTTCATTTTGAATAAATTTGCTTAGAAAAAACACTACTTACCCTTAAAGATCTTTCGTGTTACAAAGAAACCTGAAATGCTAAACCTATTTGCCCTCAAGCCGCCTTTGACAGAAGGAGCTTTTCATTGCCTAAATAGTAATATTTTAACATTTGTTTCAAATTTTAATGAAATAGAATGTGAGATTAAATTCGAGTTAAAGAAACACTTCCACTGAAATACCTCTTTTAAAGTCTCTTGCAATTTCCGGCTAAATTTAGCTTATTCTATCTTAAATTATTTCTAGTTTTTTATATGCTTTTCAATATAAGTAGATTTATTGATTGAATGTAAGGTTTTTGATTTTTTTCTTGTAATAGATTCCTCCATTTGGAACAGGAAAATATATTTGTAAAGTTATTTCAAGTGTGATACACAATTTATTACGGTTTTTATATCATTTGATAAAAAGAAGACATTTAAAAAACTAATTAGACATGATAAGGAAAATTTGAATACTTTAGAAAATGTAATAAATGTAGAAAATACTTAAAATGAATAATCAGGACTAGATGTTAGGAAAAACCATCAAACAATTCAAAAAATATATAATATCACATATAAATAACAATTATATATATATAAAAATAACAATTTTACCATAAAAAGTCATATATATAGTATGTTTCAATGTATTAAAATAAATACTGCAATTGTGTTGTAATTCTTGTACAATGTAAAATACTGCAATTTAAATTGATTATATTGCAAGTTTTTATTAACTGAAATAAATATATCAAAATACACAAACAAAGATAGTAAAAAAAAATATATAAGTACTACTTTTTTGGAAATAGTAAATATTGGAATCGCTTCTTTTTCTTTTAGAAACACTTAATTGCAGTTAAATAATTCAAGTTAGCTGCCAGTCGGTGTTAAAGTAATTAGAGTTAAATTATATTGCTTGGATATTTACAATATACTACCCAGTATTGTAAAGGTTAATCAATTAAAATAAAAAAAAATCGGTTTTGATGCTACAAAAATGAAAGGCTTCTCGATTCACTCTGTCTTGATAATTTTTTAAGCTTTGCCTTGCATGAAAGATGTAAAAAGAAATTACTATGCAATTTGCCTGACGATTTTTCTCACACTTTTATTAAGCTACGGTGGCTTTATAACATAAAATTCGAACATCATGGAAAAGATGAGCTATGCGCTGATATCTTACTCTTAGTTAATATCTTTTTAGTGAAGAGAAGTTAAGAAGAATGTCTTTTTCATACGATAAAGTTTTATTATAAAAGTATTTTTACGAGCTTCTCACATATAAAAATCAAAACTGAAATTACTGTATATTTTTTTTAGATTTATTAGAATCCATATTGGAAATTTAATGGTAGAAAACTATCCACGCCAGTAAAATATGTTGAACTGATATCTAAAATGGAAGGCAAAATCGAATAGGAAAAATATAAAAAGGAACACATGGTATTTTCAACTTTTACTATTAGTATTGTTAAAAATAACTTCCAAGTTTGACACAGGAATGTGAATCAGAGACTAGAAACCTAACAAATTCGTTTAAACGGTTTATTTAAAGAAATATTAAACACTGATTTTGGCGTAATAAAGATAAACTTATTCTAATTATTTTTAAAATGAAGAATTTAGTTACTTTTGCAAAGATTACCTACTAAAAGTAATTGTTGAGATTTTCTGCAGATTCATGTTAATATTAAATTATACCTACAATGAAAAGCTGACAATGTTTGATATGAATCTTTATGTATCAAACTTTTGCACAACTAATTGTCTGGTATTGGCAGTGTCACATTCCTACAAAATACAACTGTAGTTATAAGTTATATTACATTTTCAGTACTAATTAAACATTCCACACTTAGAAGAATTCAAAAAGGTTTTGTTAGAAACTTAGAGAAAACTTAAAAATCAAGCAATTCAAAAAACCACATTTTTAACTATTTTTTAGAATAAAATACGTGAAATACTATAGCATTTGAAAAATATAGATATTTTTTATAATATTACAATATATAATATTACAATAAATTTATTCAAATGTTATTTTAAAAATAAAATTTTGACATTAATGGCAATTATGCAAATTTTAATTTTTGAGATATTTTTTCAAGTGGACATTCAATATATGATTGTTCTGTCAGATTCAACAACTAATACTTTTCAAGTTCTATGCACATGGTATAGTTGATAGTTTTTTCCCCCACGTTTTTACTTGATTATATTCTATAGTAAAATGAGAAAAATGCTTAGATTTGGTTTTTGTGTCTCCTGCGGAATTCATATAATCATTATATTCCTTTATAGGATTTATACATATTTTTAGAGTTTAAATATTCTTTTCTAAAACAGAAAATATTTTTCATGTATAATGGTTCATAATTTTATTTCTAAACCAAAGCAAATTATTTTTAAAAGTTTCTCTTTAAATTGATCATGTATATTTTATATAATATAATATATGAAATTTTTATTCAAAAATACTTCGCATATGATTCAATTTCCAAAGAACTAGATATATATAACTTCTTGAATCTGTTTTCAAAAAATTATGTTATTAATTTACGAACAAAAAAGAACTCTCATTCAAAATATATAAATATGGTTTTTTAATAATGTATAAGAAAGTTGGAAAATTTGAGTATTTTATTCATTATTTTTTTATTTTAAATGCAAAATATCAAAATAAAAGTCATTAGGGAAATCAGCAACAATCTAGGAAACATATGCGATTAAATACTTGTTACAAAAAAAATAATTTTAAGCATATTTTACCACTTTTATCATGAAGTAAGTTTGGTTTTAAAAATTCCTAAGATTGTAACTTTTCACTGATGTATTTCACTTCATTTTTGCAATTGAAGAATACATCTTTGATACAAGAAATAACAATATTTTGGTTTCTGTAAAGGTTAATATACTATGTGGTTTTCATGCGCTCTTATATAATCATGACACCGCTTACGGGTAACAATTCTTGTCCTAATTGTCCTGATATTCATCTCTTTCCAAACCATATTTTTGATTGTCCATCTATATTGTCTAAACTCCACAACATCTTGCACACAGCTTTCTCATGTTTAAATTTTCAGATAGTATGTGTTGTACCGCAATTTTTGAAAGACCTACTATGTCTGCTAGCTCGCACACATTCAATCGACTATCATCCAGTAGCGCTTTGTGTATTTTCTTCGCCATTTCGCGAGTCATCACCTCATTTGGTCGACCACAGTGAGGCTCGTCTTGGCAGCTCATAAGACCCCGTTTAAACTCTGCTACCCAATATTTTACTGTTGTGAACGAAAGAGAAGACTCACCCAGAGTCGAATCTTGTTAAACTTTTATATTGATTAGACCACAGTGCTTTTCAAAGTTGCAATACTCGCGACCCAATATTCAATCATAATTTTCATTGCGGCCCCCATACAATAACAATGTACTGAATTCAATAATACTATACTTTGACGTAAGAAATACAATACGACTTTAACCTTTTAGATACCCCCAGTGTATATAAACGTCTTGCAAAGCCAAAACATTTATTTCTCCATACGTATATATACGTCTTTCCGAAATACGATCTTTTCTGTGCACTGCTATCCGTAAAATTATTCCGAAGATTTTGGAATGCAATAAAATGACCTTGACAATGTTTGCGAAGGATTTACTTATTCCAGATTATTTTTACTTCTTTATTCCCCACCCTCCCCAATACATCATATACAAGTGTCAACGTGGAGAACGTTTGGCATTTGGAAGCGAATCGCGAAACTTTTGATCGGCAGTCAAGGTTTAATTATAAACCGTACAAAAATTTGTAAGGTAAGTTTTAATTTTTGTTTTAAATTATATATATGGCAAGCCCATGGGGTCACTGGTAATTAATAAACTTATTTTTAACTTATTATCGTTAAATTAATTATAAAATACATTGTGTAGCACTGATATATTTATAAGTGTATTTTATTTTTTTATTATGTCAGAATGTATTTTGTTTGTTTACTTTCAGTAAATTAATAATTTTTTTTAAAATAATCTTTTGTTCTCGACATTTCAATATGCTCGCGCCCCCCTTGTAGAGTTGTCGCGCCCCCTAAGGGGGGCGCGCATCACAGTTTGAGAAACTCTGGATTAGGCTGAAGCATTTCAAATAATATTATTGTACCACTAAAGGATGACAAATTTTCTCCATTTCTTTAATTCACTGAAAATGTTCTCTCTCTCTTTATTTATATATATATATATATATATATATATTGATGGCTGCTAAGCAAAAACTAAACAACGTGACGTCTTGAAACCTGAAACATATGCTTTTTAGATTGCGTTCTTTCTAATACAGAGATATTTTTCAAACAATCACTGCGATCTCTAGGTCAGGCTGGGTACTTATGGGACAACCCTCGTAAACCTCAAGGGCTATCACCTTCTTTATCCGCATAAGGTTGTAGACATAGCAAGGGCTATTTTGGACGAATGTGGAGCCCTTTGATTTCACTGCATGGACAAGACAACAACAACAATAATAACACGCTGACGCTCAAATATTTTAACTATTCTTCAAAATGAGAACTTTTAGGTTTTAAAAATGAGCTGGGATATGGATTAGGAGGTGGAAATTGTTGGCAATTATTGACCCTATGCATGCATAGGAAGGATGTTGGCTATTACGAATGGTCACTATCCTCGTATTGAAGGCAATCTCTCACCATGTTTGTTTGATGAAGACGTGCATTACCATCAAAAAGGAAAAAAAAAGAAAATTTGATCCCCATGCACATACATCTAGACACATGTGTTTGTAGTAGAATAATATCTCAATAAATTGGAACTTTTATGGCAATTGACTTTTACGGTAGTTGTGAATTAATTGTTTCGTCGCAACAATATATTTTAGAAACATCAATGACTTATTTGCTTCACATTGCATCTGGTGGCAAACTTCAAACTCTAATACAAACATGTTACTCCTGAATATGCAATGTCTTCTTAAAGTACACTTTTATTGAACTGCAAAACTTGTGTGTTATTTTTAAAATATTACTACAATTTTCTAGGATTTTCTGCAATTAATCGCAAAAGAGCAAGACATTACTTCAGGAGCGATGTAAATTGATTGTTGAAAAACAATACTTGAAATACAGCAGCTATATTTACACAATAAACGGAATTCTTCTACGGAATTTCATTCTGAAGTTTTAAGAACTGGCAACACCCATCCATTTTTCTGACGTGCTAAGATTAATACACAACTTCCACTCCTACTAACTCGTTTTGAATAAATGAGTTAATTTTAAATATTTCTTAACTCTCTTTACCTTGAAGAATAATGTTGAAGGACTGGTACGCACTTGAATAAAGAGGGCTTAAAATAGAAATATTTTTCCCTCTATTCTTTGACTTTATTATCTACAGACTCTAAACACTAGCTTACTCTGCTGCAAAGATAATGTTCCAGCCATTCACCAACCTTTTGAGAATGCGGTAATTTAGAAGAGTCATGAAATATATAATTTTGGCTTTTCGAGTTCGGTAATGATTATTTTTATCACACTTCTTTCATTAGGAAGACTTTCAAAAAACGAAAAAATTTAATAATTTCATTTCTTTTGTCATCGACGTCATAGCAATTTATTCTACTTTTCAGTAATGATCGAATTCGTATCCACAATGGACCCTTAAATTTGAATAATTCAGTGATTTATTTATCTTTATGTCTTCAATAAAACTTTATTTTAAAATATCTAGGTGATGAATTAAAAAAGTTAATTAATTATAGTTAAACCACAATTTATAGTCATAAATATTTTTTTTATCAACAGTAAATTAATTTTTAATTTAAAGTACGTATTTATGTAATAATGCCCAATGATTTTAACCAATAAAATCAAAGTAAAAAACACAAATAAATAATAAAACTAAAAAAACGCATGTACATGCACTCATTATTTTTAATATTTTTTTATGTTTTTAACTAAAGAAAGGACACTATCTATATCAGTGTTTATGTCGGCTCATACGTTGAACTTAACCCTCCGTTCGGCACGAGAAACTCTCAAATGCATAATAAAAATAGTTTCGGTGCTGTCTCCACAAGGTGAGTTGGAACACGCCTTTCCTTCTTCCATCTGCCTTTCGTCACTAGCCCTAGGATTCAATGTCAAGGACGAGGACGATTTCTTCATATTTCGGGGGGCAATGGCCTTTGAATCTGATAAATGCAACGCGTTCAACAAAGTCAGTTTTTACGACTTTGTATAACTCCATTTAATTTTGATTTTTTGCCCTTGTAAAATAGTATAGTTTTCAGTTTTATACGAAAATAATTCGAAACAAGTATTTTGTAACTTCTGTTTGATAGTTGTTATTTTTTTATGGCAGTTGATGTGCTTCTGATAGATGCCGCGTGCCTAACCAGTGACTACATTTTATTCAATCGTCAATGCAGCTGGAATAAACCAAAATATCTATATGGGAATCAAAATCACTCAGATTCTCGCACACGTATCTAGGAAAACTAGATCACGAACTTTTGAAAGAGCACCTGCGAAGACGGTTTGAGTGTGACATTCACATGTCCCGTTCGTTTTGACTCAGGATTGAAGAAATATCTAATATAGCCCTATTGAAGACGAAACAATTAGAAACACATCACCAAAAACTTGGAAAAGAAGGTACTGTTCCCTCTCATCAGGACCTTGAACATTGTAAGCTGATTTGTGAAGACTGCAACGAGGTATCTTAAAATGTAAACAGTGCTAACACGGTGAAAACTTACCATTATCTATTTGATGTTTTTTCTTATAAATATCGCATTTCTTGATTCAATTTTAAATGTTATTTTATGTCAAATCTCCCTTCAAAATAATAAAATCGTCTTCAAACGTAAGATTGAGGTGAAACATCAGAGAGATGTCGCGCACCTTGTGATATCCCTTTGAGTTGGTGGTATCATCTCTTCATCATCCACGCGACCTATGTTTGAGGGAATGAAAAATAGACCACTAACACCTTCCATAATTAAAATTAGTTTATTATAATCTCAATTTATATTTAGCAAAACAACACAAGTCAAGGAGGATTATGATCAAGAGTGATGAGACACAAACTGTAATTCTAACAAATAGCGAAATAAGCCACCAAATCTATACCTATAGATGATGTCCTAACTTACTAGAATCCGCTCTAGTCTTAAGGATTTATCTAAATTATCTTACATCTATTCCACGGCAAGCAGCTACAGTCCTTATATCGTCAATATATTCTTCGATCCAACTTGATCCGGCTAAGGGATAATCTTCTGGTCTCGGACCCACTTGGAAATCAACTTCACTGGCACTATTAGACCGACTCATGGAACTCTTTAGATTCTTCTCCTAGAACTTCACCTAGAGCTTTTCGCGAATACTAACGTTCCAATGTATACAATTAATAATCTGCATAACCGTGTTCTCTTCTTGGGTTGGTTGGAAAGAATTGCCCTTCTGGCCTCAAAGATATCCCAAGAGGATTATTAATGGAAGTACCGATAAAGCCCGTCACAACCTATGGGGGTGTTGTAAATTAAATGTTAAATATAGATGGCACTGCAAGTCAGCTAAGAATATTTATACTTTGTATGTCTTGTACAGTCAGAGTGTTACGTAAGGTTCTTTGGTGTGTAATGTCTTTTTATGTATTTCGTCCAGTAAAGCAAAACAACTAAAAGGATGGACTTGGACTAATTACTGGATTAACATAAATTTTTTGTTGATATGATCGCCTAACTGACCCATGGAAATAAGGATTTAAGGAAATACAACAGAAAGGAGCTTTTTGACGTGCGCCTATCAGAGGGTTATACTGTTAAAAGTTTTTCTATGTTAAAAGCTCAGGTCGTGGTTTCTTTGTATTTAAAAGAAAATATCAAGTTGAGTAGTTACAAGTTGTACAAACATTATATCAGAAATATTTAGTTTTAATTTTAGAAGTTGACAAGCAAGGAGTTTTAGAAATAATATTTAACTTTATCGTATTTACTAAGAAAAATTTTTCTTAAGGGTTTTTCGATAGTTATTAAAATGTTCTAAAATTCTTACTGAAAAATTATAATTTTTTTTTTGTTTGTAAACAATTCGCATAAGTTTCCCTTTTTATTTTTTACTGAGCACCAAATTCAAATAGACTAAATCGTCAATAGTCGAAAATATTTGCAATTTTATATTTTTTGCGGTATCGAACAAAACGCATTTACTTAACATTTCAGTTTCAAGAAGGAATATAATTTTCTGCATTTCACAAATAGGAAAAAATAACATTTACCGTTTTGAAACAAACATTTCTCAAACCATTCGTGAAGCAAAATTGTTTTTTCGTGGGAGTGAGGGAAGGAGGATGGGTTACATTTGGAATTCAATTTAATTCACATCAGTTCCAGTTCGAATGAACATCATGTTTTCTTTACTGTAATAAAATTCCATCTTTTTGAAATTCATTCTTTCGAATGAATTGTCATGAAGAATCCTTTCTGCATATTAATATGTTCATCTTTACTACTTGTTATTTACCAAAATCAAATGTGTCCCTTTTATATAAAAAAAATAAAATAAAAAAAAAACATTACAACATAAAAGGCAATCTCTGATTGAGTAAAACGATAGTTTAATAAAATTATTATCAAAATAATAATTTGTACTTTTTGGTTGCAATCAGACCAGTGATACTCTTTACTTTTAGGAAATAAGTATAACATGCTTTATCGTTTAACTCAACATTTAGAGAATATATCTAAATTTATAGAAATACATTCTAAATTAATTATGTGATTAAGTTTTATTTTGCTTTCCAGTACAAAAAATTCCATATAGAACACAAAGAGTTCAGAACAGAAGCGGAAAATCATGGGTTTTAGTTAGATACGCAACATATATTAATAATAATCGGCTTAATTATCAGAATTGGTGACTCCTTCTGGGGTGCTAATTTGATATAGGAGTGCTACGCGCCAAGTTGTTGTTTATGTTCGCCAAGATGGGCAATAACATAACAATAGGGTTACCTTGATATTTTTATCGTTTTTTAATGTGGTTGCCATGGGGATAACGTATATTAGAGTTAATTTTTATTGGGTTTTTTCCTCGGTAACCCTGTTAATTTCAGACGATTTTTATTCGATTTCTTTAAAAATTGGACCATTTCCATTGCTTCTGTTCTTCAAGCGAAATTCATTGAAGGGACTGGCAGTTTTTGAAATATTCCAAGTTATCAACACTTATTAATTGATATTTATTATTAATTTTTATAAATATTATGTAATTATTTTAGTGTGATAATATAATATAATATAATAATTATTATATGCAATTGTTTTTTTTATATTATTTATTTATAATATTTTTTTATTTTACTTTTTTATAAGTATTACAAATGTTGTTTATTTATAATTATATTAGATTGTTTTATCTATAATTATTATTATATTATATGAGCATTATTATATATAACAATAATTATTATTATAAAAATTATATAAATATTATCTTACATCTTAATTACTATAATATATTGCATAATATTATTATTGTGTATGATTTTTATTACATTATATTGATATTTATTATTGATTGATATTGGTTATTTTTAATCTATTCCTATATTCTTATTTGAAATATATTTCAAAACAATTCTTTCAATTACTTTCCTGGCGTTACTGTGGACACCATCTTGAATTCCATGTAACTCGGCAACAACCACTGCTTGGCGTAATTAAGGAATCGCGCCAAACAGCGCTTAGCAAGTAGCATTCCTGCATCAAATTTAGTTCCTATGTGGATTTACGCATTCTGATAATTAGGCCGACGATATACGTAATATTTTCCCAAGACATGCTATGAAAAAATTACTAATATAATGCTGGGTTGTGACGGTTGGCTGGTGGGACAAGAAAAAACGTGTTTAGTTTGCTTTTTAGTTTAATCAATGACAATGGGCTCAATTCATGTGACGTTATAGTCACATGATAGTGAAAGCCACGTGATTCTAGCCAATCAATTTAAAAACTCATGCGACGTCATAGTCAGAGGAGAAAAACTATCTAGTGTTTCCAGCTAATCAGTTCACCTTCTCCGGATTTGCTAAGTTTTGCTCTTTGCAGAAACTTTCTCTTAAAAGGCACATTGCATTTTGTTTAAAAGTATAAACATAAAATTTGATTCTTTTTTTAATTTAAAAAAACCTTTTCGAAGAATTTTTTTCCTAACATATAAACATCTTTACCCAAATATGAAATTTGAAATTTTATCTGAGTTTTACAAATAGAACAACAAGTACAATTAGTTTAATGTTTGTTTTGAATTCAATGGAAAACACGTGTTTGTTTTTATCATGTGACTTCATGAATTGAGCCCATTATAATATTTTCACATTATTGTTCACTGATATATGATCGTCTATTAAGCATAGGAACTGTCTTACTGGTCTCCCTGTATATAAATGATACGAGGTTTCATCGTCTTCTTGCTAGTAATGGCGTCCTCTAACCTCGAGAATCTACTGCCAGCATAGCTCCGACAACAAGGTGTGCGCCGTCAGACATGCCCTATAAACATGCGCGTTATGCTCTTAATGTATTTCAGAGCATAACACCGTCTGTCTTGTGGCTTGGTAATAGCGGTCGGCACTACAATAATTTACACTGTAAATAAAAAAAAGGAAAGCATTAAGCAAACAATTCAATGAGCAATGACATAAGAGAAAAGGCAACTACAGTGAAATATTTAAAATAATAACAAATATGTCGCTGAAATCGTAAAAGAAAGGGAATTTCAGGACCTTTTTCCTCGAGGCCTACCAACTTAAATTATGTTTTGTGAGAATAAACTTTAATTATTTTTGTTCCAAAACCTTTAATTTCTGAACATTCCGTCTTGACAAAGAATGTAAGTGATTTTAGTTTGTTTGTACTTAGTGAGAGAACTTTCCCAAATGAAAGGTGGCAGCGGTAGCCGAGTGGTATAGGTATCGGACCGTCAATTGCCTTGTCACGAGTTTGAGCCCAGTACCACTAAAGACCCGCCGTGTAGGGCAGCGATGCACGTTAAAGCTGTCGAGAGCTGAAACGTCCTCCCGTTAGTGTGGGGTGGCAGCTCAGGTGTCGTCCACGTCACTTGACCATGGTTCAAAATTATGTGGTCCGTCGCCAAAAGCCCTCTTGTAGCTGAACAGTGCGACGTTAATATTCAATCAATCAATAAATTTCCAAATGAAAGAATTGTTGAGCTGAATAGCTTCTGAGGTTAAAGTTTTTTCTAACCCTTTTATCGTATTTAAAATTTTGATTGGTATCAATTTAAGAGTTTCAAGAAGAAACAGATAGATTGTGCCATTTGATATTTTTTGATACTAACTTTTCTTCGTCTTCAACAGATAGACGAATGTTTCTAAAAAAAAAGTTATTTAGAATGAAGATTTATATGACTTTTCAAATTTTATTCTCAAAGTTAAATTATCTGACTCTAATTTTTATGAAACATCAACTAATTTAGTAAGATGAAGTTTCGCCAAAAATAATATCATGATAAAAATATAAACTAAAATTTTTATTTCTAGTACCCGATATATATTATGAAAAATTAGATTTAACCACAGAAAATCAAAATCTTTCCATACATTTGGTTTGAAATTTTATTCTGAATATCCATTTATCTATATAGTCAATAACAATATACACTAAATCACTATAAATCTACAGATGCAAAGTAAAATTAGAAGTATAACTAGAGAGATGATAAACATGAAACGTTCAAAAATGCCTTGCTAAACAGATTAAACGATACTGAGGAGTCAAGGTTAAAAAAACTGTTGACTGATATGGAGCTTGGCGATCGAGGCCCGCGCGTCCGATTTCTTACGGCAAATGTCTCTTACGGCGGGGAGTTCTATTTCTGATGAACTTAATAAATCTTTATGGCTACAAGAGGTGGACGTCAAGTTCGTTTACCATTGCGTTATCAGTGTGAGATACATTTTTGTTACAGTATCTCACTTGAGGGAGGGGCGTATTGTGGCGACATATTACAAAAACAATATTCGCACTACGGAGAAGGATAAAAACTACTCAAGTTTTTTGATGTAACGATTATTGTGTTCTCTACATTTTTCCCGGCAACTAGTGAGCCATTGATGTCCGCTCTCTATGTATGCATTACATCTGTTGACCAAAAAATTCTTTTAACCTTTAATATCATTGTAAATAAAATCATTTCCTTCACGTTTTACGCATCCAGTTATAAACTATTTACTCTATTTTAAGACTATTAACTTACTATTAACTTTACTCTATTTTAAGACTATTTTATTAATTTATTTACTCTATTCTAAAAAAAAGAGAAAAAAAAAACACCTCAGTTTTTTTAGGAAAATTTTGCATGGAAAAGACTAAGCAAGCCTTCAGAAGAAGGAAATGAGATATTAAAATACATTTAAAATTATATTTAACAAGGGCGTCATTTTGAGACTCTATGTAGTAAAACAAGCAATACAAATATATATATATATATATAATTTTAGTTACTTTTTATTAAATTATTACAATTAAAATATAAATATGTATATACATATGAAAGAATCATACTATTAAGTGGCAAAATAGAAAGCGGTTTTTCTTGAAATTTTCCATTTTCTTTTTTATATACGAGGTGGACTATTATTGTTTTTTGTTACTATTTATTCATTCAAAAATCACATTCTCAGGAAAAAAGGCCGAAGGTTGGATTCGAACCCACAAGCTTTGGATTAGAAGTTCAACGCGCTATCCATTGCGCTACAGGGACAACGGTTTTCCTTTTTATATATAGTGTCGGACTATTATTTTTGTGTGTGTGTGTTCGTTACACTTTATTCATTAATTAAATAGAATTAATGAATTAATATTTGAAAAAAACTGTATTAACATCAAGTGGTATCCCTCACAGGTTCAAAAAAAGTATTTTATTAACGATTAAAAATTCGAACGAGATATATGTATTTATAAATAAATATATATAAGAAAAGTATGAACTAATAGAAGGAATTTAATAAAAACCTATAATATTGAGAGAAAATATCCCGACAAACAAAACTGTAATAGAAAAATAAAAAAAATTAAAAATTGAACTAATTAAACATTTTTTTTTAAAGTTTCTCATAATTCTTGCAATATACATACACACAGTCAAATCAAAACATTATGTTCACATAAGTATTGTTTGTCTTATTTTCCTTCTGTATCTGAAAAGAATTTTATATGTCAGCAGCAGCTTTAGCGAAAAAAGGGCAATAAAAGCACTTTTAAAAGAAATTCAACACCCCTCAACAAATTTTTCCATTTGATGTTATAGCTTCACTTGTTCGTTTTCAAATATGGGGAAAAAATAAATGTTCTGAATAATTCTCATCAAAAGCAGTATAATCTGTTATTTAGATCTTCGAGATTAAGCGGGATAATTAATCACACTTTAAAAGCTTCTTTGGGAATGCTGCAGGCCTCGTTAATGAGGGGAGACTCATTTCTAAATTCTTTTGGGCCCCGGAAACATTCAAATAAATCTTTTTTAGGTGAAATTCTGGAAAACTGTAAACCCTGATAAATTTACTAAATATAAAAGCGGACAGTGTATTTTTAAAAAGTATATTTAGTCTCGAGTTTTGAATTTTTTTACATTTACCGCATGATAATTTTCCAACTGACTCGGATATTTATACAAACATTGAAATTTAATGAATATATTAATTCTATATATTCTTGTATTAATATTTTTTCTAAAGATAACGTTAGTTTGCATCATTATGCTATATTTTAATTAATTTAATTAAATTTTGTGGAAATGTATTTGAGGTCCACATAATTTTTAATATAATTGAAGCAGAACAACTTCATTACAATAAATAATAATTTGTAATGTAAGATTATTTTCAATTTTCAAATTAAAGCAATTATACCTTAAAAAGTAATATGATAAATTATTGTGAAAGCAAAAAACCTCATAAATTACATTTATGTAAAGCCTACAATTCTATTAAATTTTATAATAATATATATATATTACACCAAATTAGCGAAAGTATTGAAAAATATGGGTGTTTCAACTAATAATTTTAGCCTTTTAACGACTAAAGGAAACATTTCCCCATTTTAAAATTGGTTATTGTCGTTTTCAATTATAATCTTATCCGCATTTTTTACACTGAATGTCAAAACAGAACGTTAGCCGTATGCAATCACACAAACGGGAACGTTTAGAACAAAAACTATCAAATTAATTGACGTATGATAAAACATTAGGGTGCTGTATTTTTATTCTTATTAATTATTTCACTTTATTGTGCCCTGAAATAATACGAAACCAGACTTAATTCCAGACTTATTCCATAACTAAAAGTAAATTACCAATTAAATTACTAAAAAAAAAGTGCTCCTTAAAATAAGACCCTTGTGCAGCAACAGATATTTACCGTCGCTTGTACAGGTCATCGTAACATTTCTCGAATCCATTTTTAGCCATATCCTTTAATTCAACCTGTGATGCACTTTTATCTTCATCAGCAAATTGAAGTCGATGACCCTGAAAACGACGTGCTAGTTTAGGAAATAGGCTGAAGTCACAGGGGGCGAGATCAGGGGAATAGGGAGGTTGTGGCTAAACAATTGCTTTCGTTTTCACAAGAAAGTCAGTGACGAGGAGGGATCAGTGTGCAAAAGCGTTGTTATGCAGAAGCACCCATGACTGCTCAGCCCACAATTTCTGTCTGCTCTTTGGAATCGATTCACGCAAAAGACGCAAGATATCTACATAGATTTCTTTGTTTACAGTGTACTTCAGGGATAAATTTCAGATGCACAATGCTCTGGATATCGAAGAACACCTATAGCATGAACTTCCTCTACGGCGATCTTGGCAGAATTTTTACCTGCGTGAAGATGGTGGTGATTTCCACGTTGACGATACTCTCTTGGATTGCGAATCGTATAAAAACACCATTTTTCGCTTCTAGTAACTATTCTTCCAAGTAGGGAAGAAGCTTTGTCAACAGCCAAGATTAAGTCTTCCACCATTTCCATTCGCTTTGTCCTTCGGTCTTCATTTAACATGAAGGGAATGATGTGTTAACACTCCCTATACACGTTAAGATCCTGGTCATTATCTATTGATGTATTTTGGACATCCCAACTGATTCTGCTATTTAAGATATTGTTCAAAGCCTGTTCTTACATACGAACCTTTGCAGGAACCTGGTAGTACCTGCCATGTAGCCTGGTAGTCAAGGTAATGGACTTGTGACCGACCTGTCATGAGTTCGAGCCTAGTAAGGCTGAAGACCCGCTGTGTAAGAGAGCGATGCACGCTAAATCTATCAAGAGCTCAAACGTACTCTCACTGATGTGGTGTAATAGTTAGAAGAGGGGGAGCCAGCTCAGATGTCATCCTCATCATTTGACCAAGTTTCAAACTTACAGAGTCCGTCGCCAAAATCCCTCGAGTAGCTGAAAAGTGCAACGTTAGTATTCACTCACACAACCGCATGAACCTTTTCAAAGTTTTCAGCGATGCGGGATGTTTGCCGATGTCCGGAGATCATCGATGCTTCCACTGCCTTCTCTGAAGTGTCAATGACATTCAAAATCTTGCGTTCGCGATATTGTATCATAGACGTACACATAATTCAGCATTTAGTAAGTCCCTGTAACACTCTTTCCGAAGTGAGCACAAAATTTGATATTCATTCTCCGCTCCACAATCGCAATTTTTTTCAATCGTCGGTTACTAAGCGTATCCGCAGTCAAAATACGACGTCATGGGGAACCACAGACTACTTAATTTGAGACGAATCTTGTTTATAAAAGTCGGGGTACGCAGTAATATAGAAACGACATCGTAGTCATTCTAATGCAAACATTTCTAAAGTAAAAAGCTCAGGCCCAGAACTTTTAAATACTTACCACATATATTACTGTGTTAAGTATAGGAGGAACAAAGTTCATCGATATATAAATTTAGCTTTCTTACTCCATGCCAACTTCATTACTTATTCTTATTAATGAAAACATTTAAATCAGTATTTCTCAAACTTTCAATGTTTGTGACCCAATTTTCAATCATAATTTTCATCGGGACCCCCTTCACACAATAACAGCATATTGAATGCAACAATAATGCCCTTTGACGTTAAAACTATAAAATGCGATTTTAATCATAAACCGTACAAATTATCAAGATGAGTATTACATTTTGTATACGACAACCCTACGTGAATCACAAGTAATTATTAAACTGGTTCGTCACTTAGTATTGTGAGATTAATTATCAAATACATTGTGTTGTACTGATACATTTATATAAGTGTATTATATCAAAGTAAATGTGTATTTTATTTTTATTTTAGAATGTATATATATTTATTTTTTTGCTTCCATTCAGTAAGTTTGTTAATTTTTAAATTCTTTATTTCTTACTTTTCGAAGTTCTCATGCCCCCCCCCTCGTAGTTGTATCACGCCTCCCTAGGGGGGCACTCCCTACAGTTTGAGAAACGCTGATTTAAATGACGAGTAAATATTTTATTTCTTGCTTTTAAAAGTCTTTTAGTTACCTCTGAAAATATACAACTATACTAGAAGTGTAACACCTATCATATTTCGGGTTTAGTTTTTGTATTGCTGGGTCGTAACAGTATTCAGCCTGAGATTGGAACTAAAATGTGACTGCTGTACACACGGTTTTGACCCTACAAAAATGATGATTAGAAAAAAAAATCTCAACGGTTGCAATAAAAGTCTCCAGAGTGCATTGCTTTACCTATGTAAACGTTATCGAAGCCAGACATTCCTCATGAGCATTGTCCTTATGGGTATTCGGAAAATCATAGATATCAATAACGCACCATTTATGTACTTAAAACAACCAACAATTACACTCTAAGAACAATTTATGAGAAATTTTGATTCGTGCTATACCTTCTGTTCACTAATTGTTATCTAAGATCGCATCTCCCTTAGGGAGGAATGAGAGCTGATATATTCGGCCACTGCAACGATGTTAAGGTATCCGACTGCGTTCGGAACCGTGATTTTGCAAAAGCGTATAAATGGATAATATTTAAGACATTTAGTGACACTTACAATAGAAAATATATATAAAATTGCTTTAAGAGTATTATTACAATAAAAAATTATTTAAGTACAATATTTTGACAAAAAATGAACTTAAAATGACCCATTTTCAAAATATTCTCCTTTAGTGAAAAATGATTCTATTATATAATAATATTTTGCCTGTGTATAGCTCAGACCTCTGAACAGAGGCTCAACAAGAATTTTTGACATATATAACTTAGAAGTGGGTTTATCCATGTTATACGACAACAGAGGGAAGAAATTTTAAGAAAAAAACACTGATAATTGTTTCAATGGGTTGTAACTCTGAAAATAATGTGAATTTTTCAAAAAAATAGTTCAGACTTTCTGGAGAAGTCTTTACTTTACATAAGCACACGCACACACACACACACACACAAAATATTATTCAAGAAGTATTTTTATAAAAGGAGAAATATTTGAAAAAAGGTTATTCTAAGCACTTTTTTGCCGAAATATTGTATTTAAATAATTTTGTCAAATGATGTCAATAAAACAATTTTATACATGTATTCTAATCTAAGTGACACTAAATATCATGAAAATTATCTATTTATGAGCTTTTTTGAAATCACGGTTCTTCCAAATGTAGTCGGATACCTTAATAAAAGCAATTTGGAAGTGATAACTAGTGTATGCAATAGACGCAGCAGATATCTATCCAGCATGAATATTCATTTCTAATACATCGCCTTCTGTTGAGGATGTAGTGTCTGTATCATTCTTGTACTGATCCAAGAGTAGGCAATTATTTTGGTTCAAGGGCCACATTGTAGAAGTGGATGATACGGGAAAACTGCCACTTTTTAAGATAACTAATTTGTATCTCGGAAAATGTATGAATTATAATGGTAAATACAAGTTATAACCTGGTGGGATGAAATAATGGCTGTCTTTTTTCAATTTATTTACTGTACAAATTTCATATCTATAGCTGAAAGCAAATTTAATTTTGGAGTCAGCCTATCACATTTTTCTTTTTCTTTATATTTAGCTGTAAATGTTTCGTTCGCTCTTAGTAGTACTTGGTATTACAGCTATCCTTGTGATGACCATGTTCTTGCCGGTTCCATGTAAGCTAGAGGTGTGGATATCAAATGATGAGACATAATTTTAATACAACTTTTATTACATCAACTTATATTACTTCTTAAATTCTAATTTGACAATTATTAATTAAAGTGAGAATCAAGCCCAAATTAAATCAATTTATTTAAGTCAGATCACGCAACCAGATCCCTATCTCTCACTATCCTAATTAATCCTATTCATCTAATTGCTTAAATCCAATATTACCTTTTTCAGTTCTGGTTCCTGACCTAGAGCATATTATCTATAAACTTTATATATATGAAGATTCTTGATCCGCAATGCAGCTTTACCCTTTTTGATCCTGCAAGATTTCACACTCAAGCTTTAGTCACGCTATCGATCAGAATAATTCCACAATGTTTTCTCTGAGCCTGCCGCGCTATATCTAAGCTTGCCAATGATATCCTTTATAGTATATCTCTTATTTACATTCCTATGATCGTTTATCTCTTGGGTATTGGGTTGAAAAAAGTTTTGCCATTAATCGTGGCCGTCAAAGAACATAGGAGTCATGTTAATCAGAAAGACGCGAGAGACGTTACAACCCTCCAAGAAGAAAACGTGATTTACTTAAGGGTTCTCAATGCTCTTAATAAATTACGTGTCTAAATCTCTATTTCTAAATTTCTTTCGCTTTCTGAGTTTTATTTAAATGAATCTTGTAAATCTTCATTTTAACTTTTATACCAATATTCATCTTGACTTTTTAATTTTCATTGTAATTTTTAATCTTAAATTCTTTTAACTTTTATAATTTCCAAAATTTATCTCTTTGACTTTTAATTTTCATTACTCATCTTAGAATTTTAATATTCAATTTAATTTTAAACTCGTGACAATAACAATTTTACTCCAATAACTAGGCCACACTACTACTGTTTAATTTGTGCCTACTCTCACTTTTACATTTCGTTACTTAAAATATTTATACACTTAAAAACTATTATTCTGGGTGCAGACCCAATCTAACACTGCATATGGAGCTGGTACTTGCTCCCTTTCTTAATGTAGCCTGGAAATGACGTTGGGAAGCTATGTTCTTCAAGATTTTCGGGTCAGTCTCCCGAAATGAAACTATTTGAGTCTCTATTTCCATAATATTATCCACTTCACATATATTATTTATATATCACAATAAATTTTTATCTCCATCCCCACATCTGGTTTCAACAAAAAACTCCCAAATGAGGTGCCGCGCAGCGCCGTTATATTATTATTGTTAGTGCCTGACTACGCCAAGTGCTTCCCTGAACCAGAGATGCCTTCCCTATAATACGTAACAATACAACAACATATATACACATATTATACAATTACAACATTAATAAAACCATTATAACAAATAACCAAAGGAATTTTCGCATCTCACGAAGTCATACATCGAAGTAAACAAATGTGTGAATACAAATGTTTTTCTTCAGAAAAAAATTTTAACAAGTCAAAAGTTCCAAAATTAAATGAACACTCATTGTAGTGTTTGACTTGGCTTATAAACCCTTTGCTACCGCCTGAGACTTCCCTTTCTGCAATAATTCTTCCGACCAATTTGTTGGAAGATCATAAAAATGAAACAATACAACCCTGATTTTATATTCGGTCTCCCACATTCACGTTCAACGATGAGGTGTCACTCTTCATTCCTTGGTTGTACTGGAATTTTGCTGTGGTGCGCCTAGAATCTCTCCTTGTCGTCCTTTCCTTTGCCTTCCCAACTGTGTTTCAGCTTGTCGGGGTTCTTCTGTTCTCCCGTCGTGCCTTAAATTGTAAAGTTCTTTTCATATGGAACTTCCGTTGATTCTCTTCTGCTTTTTTTCTATCTCTAGAAATAAATGTATTTATTATCATTCTTTATTATTACTATTATTATTACCCTTTTCTTTGCTACACTTCCTTCTTTGTGGTCCACTGTCCCCGATACACCTGACTTTTAATACCTGGTTATATTAAACCTTTTGTTTTATTTTCATTCCCTAATGAACTAGGTAGTGATCTGACCAGTGATTTGTTTTATGGGTCCTCTCTCTGTATTTTATATTGATTTGATTGGTTACCAATCCCTTTTGCCTCTAACCCACGTTTCACCGTTAAGATTTTTCTTTCCCATATTGTGACTCATTTAATCCTTTGGTACTTTTTCCGAAGTACGAGTTTTCCGGACTTGATCTTATACTATTTGGGGATACCTGTTCCTACTTCGACCTCGTCACATTTCCTATGACGATATATTCTTATTTGATCTACGTTAACTGTTAATCTTTTTCCTGATTTCCATATTACAATATTATTAAAGTTCCAACTTCTAGGACTCTTATAAGGTCCCTCAAATTTTGTTTAAATTCTAGCACATACTTTTGTTAGCTGCTGAACTTACAGGGTGTGTTTCCAATAAAACCCAATCATTTACCTTATTTTTATGTCCTTCTAGCGTCTATTATGTAATATTTTTCCCACACCTTTCCTGTTTAATTTTTCGTACTTAGTCTAGCTTTCTTAAAGCTTTTCTGTATATCTTGAATTTTGAATTTGTGGAGCTTTCCGATATCATAATTCAGTTTTTGAAATGGTGTAAATCAATTTTCGAATCTAAAATAATTCAGCCGGTGTTTTTCCCGTTGTTTCATTCAATGCCGCAATGAATAAAGCAACCCCAATGTAAGAATTGATCCCAAGTATCGTGTTGACTTATTAACATAATTTGCAATCATTTGCACTATATCTCGATTAACTCTTTCAGTCCGGATTTTGCTTGTGGTCGATATGCAAATGAAGTCTTCGCTTACGCCTTATGCCTACCTTTTCACTGCCAAGTGCTCAAAAATCTCGGATATAAATTGGGACCATTATTTATCACTTATTAATTTTGATGGAGCCCATAACGCGATATAAAGTTATCAAAAATATCCGCTATTATACGAGATGAGGCCTTTTAAGAGGGTATACTTTCAGCCCATTTGCTTTAAATGATCGGTTATTACTAAAATATAGCGGTTACGTCTTTATTCTCGATATAGGATACGGGCCTAATAAATCTAACGTCACTATCTCATTCTTCGGATAATTCGATATATAATTGATTTAACTGCACTAGCTGGTAAAACGCGTTTTATAGTTATTAACTTGGCACATGTGGCATGTAGAGCATTATTGGCTGATCAATAACTTTTCTCATGTACGGAAATAACAAACGTCCCGAATTTTATGATACGTTTTAAATCTGCCTTACGTGTCCACTTATTGGCTTGTCATGAAATTCTCTCATTAGTTTCATTCCCTTAAAGATTTTGGAATGTATACACGCATTTTCACCTAATGACGTTGCGTTTTGCATAAAATAACAATCCTTCAATTAAACGGAAATCAAATCAATTCTCACATATCGTTGCATTAACCGAGTTATCTTCCGGGTTTTCTAAATATCTAGTATATATGACCCAATTCTGGGTCATTTTTCTGTTCCTTTACACTGTTCCTCATGAAGTAAGTACCAAATCTTTAATATGGCACAATTAATTTTATCACCGTAATTATATTTTTCCCATGCTTTTTCGGTAAAACTGTAGCCACCATGTTTAACTCTCATTTCTGACCCATTAACGTGTAAATTCCCCTTTTATTTTACCTTTTATTATCTTCAACCAGTGTATTTTGAATTTTTAACGATTTTGATCGTGTACCCACGCTGATTCTTTTCACCCTCTATGAAATGATACCCAGAATACATGGGTATTTAAATCTCTTTCAGCACATGAAATGTCCAATTTCTTTCGAATTGTTCGATCCTAATTTTCAATTCTACAATCCCCCTGTTTTGGCATTTCCTCTCGCACCCTGTGCTGTTATTACCTGTCAAGTGATTTTTATTTGTTTATAGAAAAATATTTCTATATACTTCTTCCGATATAAAGATTTATCTGCTCCGGTGTCCCATAGCGCTTTCAAAAAATGTTATTTAATAATATAGTACGTGGGGAAGTTCTACGGGTGCTATACATATTGGAGAAAAGTCTAATTGTCTCTCTTGTCGACACTTCATGAGGTTGATCATTAACCTTTACAATATTTAATCGTCCCCTTTATGTCCTATCACCTCGATTGAAATTATCACTGAACCCTTATTTCTACGGTCCCCTATTAAAATTATCATTTCGCTCATTTCGAAATGAGTAACCCCTGTTGGCTGAATCTTTGATCATTATTATTAAACCTTATTCCTCTCGAACCCTAGCTATTTCTGACGGCTATTCTTTGCAAAACTCATTTCTGTTATTTGGTCTACCTCATTTCCGGAATTCTCCAGTTTCTACCATTAGCTTCCTGCAAATTAGGCATCCTACATGCGCATTTTGACCTCGTCTTCTATATTATGGTTCTGATAACCCCTTTGTGATTTGCAAGAATATCTCTTCGAATTTAGCCAGACTTCTAAAGTTGTAATGTATTTTGTGATTTCTGCACTCCACATAGTCTTGTACCTGTGGTTCGAGTCGAACTAAAATATGATCCACCAAGTTCGCTTGGGACATTCCTGCACTTCTAAACTTCTCTATTTTTAGTAATCTATGGCACAAAATCAGTCGCCCTCCCTGATTTCTTCCCCTGCTGTGATGCATAAAACTCCGACTGTAGTTCTTTTTTATTTTGATCATGGAAAAGTTTCCGCTAATTCCTTCAGCTTTTGAGCTGCGCAAAAATCCGTGGCTGTATTTTGTACTCAACAACGAACCAAATATCGAATACCAATCTTGAGCCCTTCCCCTGAGATGACTCTTTTTAAGTAGCATGACAGAGCCACTTGGGATTTCAAGCAACTGTATATTATTGTCGATGGCACCTATAAACTCTGCAACATTCTCCGACCCTGAAAAAGTACATTTCTTTGGTGGTAGAATCGCATTTCCACCCACATTACCTAACCCAGAATTAAATACGTTCAGTGCCATTGTGACATAGCCATCCTGTGATGACCATGTTCCTTGCCGGTTCCGCGTAAGCTAGAGGTGTGGGATTATCAAATGATGAGACATACTCCTAATACAACTTTTATTAAGAATAACTTATATTACTTAAATTCTAATTTGACAATTATTAATTAAAAGTGAGAATCAGCTCAAATTAAATCACGTATTTAAGCTCGTAGATCACGCAACTAGATCCTCTTATCTCACTATCCTAATTAATCCTATTCATCTAATTAATAGATCCAATATTACCTTTTTCAGTTCTGGTTCCTTGACCTAGAGCATACATTCATATAAACCTTTATATATGAAGACTTGATCCGCAATGCAAAGCTAATTCTTGATCCGGCAAGATTTCACACTAAGCTTTTGTCACGCTATCGATCAGAATAATTCCACAATACTTTCTCTGAGCCTGCCTCGCTATACCTAAGCTTGCCACGATATCCTTTTATAGTATATCTCATTTACATCTTATGATCGTTTATCTTCTTGGTATTGGGTTGGAAAAGTTTTGCCATTAATCGTGGCCGTCAAAGAACATAGGAGTCATGTTAATCAGAAAGACGCGAGAGACGTCACATGTTGACGTTGTTGTCCTAAAGGAAAATACAAGACAGTCTGATGTTTCGTCATGACCGTAAAATAAATCTCACTTCAACATGGGTTTTTGACTATTATCGGAGGAGGGGGGACGCAAAAGAGCTCTTTTAAACTACAATTGGATAATAGTATATATATATATGTTATATATATTTAAACTGTCCACATTAAATTATCAAATTGTGAACCTTAGGTATTGAATTTAATTAAATGAAATGCAATGCTTAGAATGACAGGGTACAGATATTTAAGCTTTTAATACATCATTTTAATATATGTACTACATTTTTGTACATCAAATATTGATTAATATACCTAACATTTTAGATAATTCTTATGAAAATTAATAATATGCTATTAGGGAAAGAATGTAAAACAGTAATAAATACATTCCATGAAAATAAATCTTTTCCAATTCAGAGTATTAAGTTATCCAATTACGTTCGGAACCGTGATTTTCAAATGCGTAAAAATTATATCTTTTAAACATTTAGATTACTTGGTGATTAGAATATATGAAATTTTTCGTTTCATGAATATTATTATTAATTGTGGGTCGATTTAAATGTGAATATTTTAAGTAAAAGTTACATGCTAGAATTTTTTTCCAAATATTTATGGAGAGTTCTTCTGTAATAATAATAATTTGCCTAAATATAGCTCAGACATATGTACAGAACCTGAACTAGGATTTTTGAAACGCATAATTTAGAAATGGATTTATCCATATTTTAATACATCAGATTGGAGAAATTTTAACAGGAAAATACTCATAATTATCTCAATTTGTAAACAATTCAATTGACTCTGAAAATAATGTGAATTTTTCAAAAGTCGTAGTTCAAGCCCTCTGGAGGTCTTAGCTACATATATAAGCAAAATATTATTATTATAGAGGAATTCTTATTAAAAGGAGAATATTTTGAAAAAAAGGTAATTCTATATAAGTGCACTTTTTGCTAAAACATTGCATTTAAATATTTTTTTTTATTGTACTAATATTCTTAAAATAATTTATAAATATATTCTATTCTATGTAACATTAATTATAAGAAATACAAATATATATATATATATTATTCGTTTCTACCTTTTTGCAAAATACTCTGGTTCTAAACATAGTCGGATACTTAAACAAGTAATTTTTGTATCTTCAAAATTTAACGACTTTGCACAACATTCTCTGTTTATTGATTAATATTCTCTTGCTTAAGAGCAAAATGTCCCTTAAATAAATATAGCTCACATATTTGATAACTTAACTCCTTAAACTTGTTCGAAAGTTTTAGAGAATTCTCTCCACAAAAAAGAAAGAATTCAGCATGAAATTAAGCTCCAAATGTTTTTATGATGATACTTAAGCCATTATTAACCAATTAACCTCCATGAGGGAGCGGGAAACTGACTGAACCACCCTGAGCGATCACTGTAATTTTCGAACACGCGACCCCTACCGCTGTAAAGTCTTCAAATTCCTTAAGATAATTAATGAATGGTTCTTTTCAAGCAACAGAGATACACTGTTGCAAGCTCTCTTGACACTGATGTATTACGGACCAGCTCATTTGTTGGCACAAAACAGCCCCGGAGGTTACCGATGGAATGAGAAATGGAGAAACGTGCATTTAACATCGACCGAAACCGCCTTTTATGGGGGTTAAAACCCCTTTTTTAAAGCATCCCAAGGGGTTGATTCATGACTGTGAAAAGGAGATGAATTTTTGATTCTTAGGAAAAACCGAAAGAAATATTTTTGCGTGCCTCGATATGATGAGATGGTTTTTGGATGCTGTTTTAAAAAAAAAAGAATAATGAGAAAAATTTTTACGGAAACATTTTGTGGAAAAAGGTCTTAACCCCAAAAGGTTTCAATATTTTGCCTGGGAAAAACAAAAAGGAATTTTTAAAAAAATTTTATTTCCCCAATTAGTTAAAATTATAAAAATTTTTTAAAAAATTATAAAAAAAAATTGAAAAATTTTACAATTTTTTAAAAAAAACTTTCCTTTTTAAATTTCCCTTTTTTTAAAATACTTTTTTAAAATTTTTTCCCGGGGTTTACCAACCTTGAAGATAAAAAATTTCGTTTTAAAAATTTAATTCATTTTATATTTTTTTTGAAAAAAAGGGGAGAATTTTTTAAAAAATTGAAAAATTTTTAAAATAAATTTTTGGCAACCTGAAAATAATGGGGGGGAATTTTAAAAAAAGGGGGTGGTTGAATCTTCCCAGATTGACCAAATTCGGAAAATTTTTATTAATAAATAAAAAAACCAATTTTAAAAAAACCATTTGGAAAAAAAATTTTTTAATTTTAATTAATTTTTTGCCAAATTATTTTTTTAAAATTAATTTTTTAAAAAAATGTTTTAAAGAAAACTTTTTTATTTTTAATTAGTTTTTTATTTATATAATTTATAAAATTCCTTTGTTTTTCGGGGTAACAAAGTGGTCCCTTAAAAAATTTTTGAAAATTTAAAAGAAATTTTTTTTTAAATTTTTTCCAAAAAAAAAATTTTCCCTATTTTTTAAAATTTTAAAATTTTTAATAAAATAAAACCCTAAAGGGTTTCTTTTTTTAAAAGTTTTCCTTGATGCTAATAAGTTTTCAAATTTTAAAAGGAATTTCTTAATAATTAAAAAAATTTTTCCAGCCTTTAAAAAAGGCCTTTTTAAT
This sequence comes from Trichonephila inaurata madagascariensis, assembly GCA_019973955.1. Classification (NCBI taxonomy): domain Eukaryota; kingdom Metazoa; phylum Arthropoda; class Arachnida; order Araneae; family Nephilidae; genus Trichonephila; species Trichonephila inaurata. The sequence goes on from BMAV01000834.1 coordinate 102,540, forward strand.
TGGTTTTGAAGGATTTTGGGTAGGGGGGGATTTAAATCAAAACAATGTTAATCCTCCAAGCCTTTAACTTTAAAGGAAAGAATGAAAAAATTTGGGAAAAAATTTGTTTACCTTTTAAAAGGAAAAAATTGCACATTTTGAAAATTGTTCTTCAATATTTAAGAATTTTTTTAAAATTTAGGGATAAACCTTTTTGGGGGGGGAAACTTTTTTACAAGAGGAATTGACTTTTTTTTTAATTTAATATTTTATTAAAAACTTTTTTGTCAAAAAACCCGGGGGTACTTAAAAGTAAAATTTCCTTTTTATTTTAAACCCCCAATTTTGTTTTCCAATTTTTTTTTTGCCAGAAAAAAAAACCCTTTAATTTTGTTTTGTTTTTCCGCATTATAGAAAAGGGTTTTTTTTTTAAAAAAACCCTTTTTAAAAATTTTTTAAATTTCAATTTTTCAATTTTTAATTTTTGGGTTTAAATTAAAATGCCCCACCAATGAAAAATCCCAATTTAAAAGGGAAGGGAAAAAATTTTTCGTATTTTTTTAAAAATTTTTCCATTTTTTAAAAACACTTTACACTAAAAACCAAAAGAAAAAAATTTTTAAATCGAAATTTAAAAAATTTAAATTCCCGGCCCTCAAAAAAACCCATTTTCCACTATTAGGAAAATCGGATGGGTTTTTCAAAAGGTTTAAAATTTTTGGGATTTTTTTAATTTTTAAAAAGTTTAAAAAAAGCAAAATTTTTTTTTAAAATATATTTGGGTTTTTAAAAGGGTTTTCGCCCCATAAAAGGGAAAACCATTTAATTTAATTTAAGGTATCCGACTACGTTGGGAAACCCGGTTTTTTAAAAAAGTGCATAAATAAAATTTTTCATGATATTTAGTGTCTTTTGGATTAGAATACATTTTAAAAAATTGTTTTAAGGCATTTTGAAAAAAAAATTTATTTAAAACAATTTTTTGGAAAAAATTAATTAAAATAACCCTTTTTAAAAATGTTCCTTTTTTAAAAATGCTTCTATTATAATAATATTTTCCCTTTTAAAAATAGCTTCCAAATCCTAATTGTTTTTAAAAAAAAATTCGCATTATTTTCAGGTTAAAACCCAATTGAAATAAAATCAGGTTTTTTTTTAAATTTCCCCCCCTTGTTGTCGAAAAACATGGAAAAAACCCACTTCTAAGTTTTTATTTTTTTAAAATTTTGTTAAACCCTCTGTAAAAAGGGGTCTAGATATAACGGAAAAATATTATTATAATAAATATTTTTCACAAAAGGGAATATTTTGAAAAGGGGTTTATTCTAGTTAATTTTTTGTCCAAAAAAATTTTTTTGAAAATTTTTTAAAAAATTTTTATTTTTTAAATTGGGCCAAAAATTCAAAAAAACCATTTTACTTTTCTACGGCCCAAAGTGGAACCCCAAATTTTTATCTTAAATATTTTATTGGGAAAAAAAACGTTTTTGAAAATTTCCGGGTTTCCAAATTTTTCGGGAAAAAACCTTAAATGAATGGTTTTTTTTCATATTTTTTTTTAAAGTTGTGTAAAAAGGGGAAATTGTAAAAAATTTTTTGGGTATTTATGCTTGTACCTTTAAAAAAAGCCCAAAAAACGTTTCTATCGTTATTGTATTTTGAAACGATCGTTTATAATTTTATATGCGAAAAGTAATCTCTATGGTGAATAAAGAATTGTTTTTCGAAACGTTATTTCATGAAGTAAAAAAAACAAACAAACACTTCTATGGATTTCTTCATGAAAAACATGAATGCATAGCTAAAATTATTTATATAATTTTATTTTATGTTTGACAAATTGCTGAAATGGTTTCCATATAATAGGCATGGAGCGGTTTTTATTCCTAACTTATTCATCCTGTAGTAATTCCAAATTCCTTTTATTGTAAATTTTTTGCAATTTTCAATTTTTTTTTTTTCAATTTGAACACCCGTTTTTTTATTGTTTTTTGATTAATTCCCCCTTGTTATGAACAAGCAATAAAAATTTAAATTTTTAAATTTATTTTGTGTATTGAGGGTACACTCAAGTATTTGTGATTGCATAAATTGCTGATACTTTTTGATAGTGCTTTTTCTCTTTCGTTTTCTTTCCATATCATGTTTTTACGCGTAGTTAAACCACTTGTTTTGATATTAAGGTTTTTTTCCTAGTGTAAAGAGTCATGCTTTTGTCCTCGTAACTCTTATTTAATGAACTCTCTGCACGAAAAGGGCGACAAGGATGGGTTATGAACCCACTCGATTATCACTTTTAAATTAAATTTGTGCAATGTTAATCATTTTTACCCCTTTCGCGATGGGTATGTCATATATGCAGCAGACTCAAAACCTCTTATCAGACGGCAGGCCGTTCAATGCACTTTTCCGTGGGGACGGTCAGTCCTTTAGAACCATAACGAAATGCGATTCACCAATGCACCATTCGGCTGCTGGTGACCTTTGGGAAGGGCATTTCTACAATGGGCTTCGTTGATCAGTACTTCGTCACAAAAAGAGACATTGGCTTAAATCAAATATTCGAATCAGTTTTTTCAGAGAAAGCAGAGGAAATAACATACACATTGTAATCTTACACACACGTGGTTAATATCAGTCTCAAGAATACATTTTTTTTCTGAAGCTCAAAAGCATAAAAATTTAACTTTTCTTTATAGAGAGAAATTTCAATTAAGTAACATTTTTGTGGATATTTCTATCAATATGAGTTATATATTTTATTGACTGATTTCTTTATGACATCATATGCTTTGAAGCATGATTGTCTTAAATAAGGGTTTTTTTAAAAAACTGGGAACAGTTTAAATAATATTTTCTTATATACTTAATCCCCATATTCTTCAATTTTTGTGGCCCAGGCCCGGCGGATTTAAACCCCTTTGGGGTTGGGGAAAATTGGAAGGGGTTTTAAATGTCTTCCCCTCCCAAACCGTTACTAAATTATAACGGCAGTTCCCCGGACAACGTTGTAGTACGGCGTTAATATAACTCTCACGTCCTCACTTTCTATTCTCTCTTACTCTATTTTTTCTTTATTCTCGCTCAATCTCTATATTCTTTCTGCCTACATTCTCTATTATCTCTTAGTTACTACTCTCTCTGTCTACTTTTTCTATTACCTCGATTCTATGTATACTTTCTTTAGTCTCTCACTCTGTATGCCTTTTCTATTCTCATTCACTCTCTACTCTCTGTTCCTTTCTTTTTTCATTTTCTACTTTTTTACGCCTTTTGTTGGCCTTTTTTATTCTCTGTCACCCCTTTCCAACTCTGTCTACTTCCTCTATTCTCATAACTCTTTATTCTCTCTCTACTTTCTCTATTATCTCTCACTCTTTCTACTCTCGCTATCTACTCTCTCTATTCTCTTAAAAATGTAGTTTAAGAATGTATTTTATCAAATTTATTGAATGTTTACACGTTTATAGCAACCTAAGATATTCAAATGTTATGCGTATAAATTTTTCAAATTAAAATCTTTTCCTCAAAAATAATAAACATTATTTTTTTAATTGAAAGTAGTTACCCATTACAAATAAAATTCCTACAGAAATTTTAAGTACGTGAAATTGCTTTTATAAACAAAATATTTTAGCTCAAATTTTTTTTTAAAAAAAATGCAATGTTATGTATAATTATTTTTAAAACTTTTCAAATAGATTATGTTTAACCATTTTATTAGTAAAATTTATCTTTTATACTTGACGAATAAACTTCCATATCAATTCTATTAAGGCGTGAAAAAGATAGACAGATTTACAGTCTTTATTAGAAAATAGAATTTAGTTGCATGCTTCATTCAGATAATAAGTGTCTATACTGTTGTGATTGGATTGTGGTTAGATCGATATAATCAAAAAGCTTGGAACCCTTTGACCATATGAAGTGGCAACAAAAATAATGTAAACTTTTTAAAATTCTAAATTTCTCAGTTTCCTTAAGAGATAAATTTTTATCAAAACATAATGAAATAGTAAGGTTCTTGTATGTCTCAATTCGAAAAGCTACTCTGGTTTTGAAATACAGTGGTACCTCAACATACGAGTTTAATTCGTTCCGCAACCTTGCTCGTATCTTGAATTACTCGTATCTCGAAGCAAATTTCCCCATACAAAACAATTGAACTACCATTAATCCGTTCCAATCTTCAAAATGTCACCCCAGTTATTTTTGTTACGTGGTTTTGAATAATAAAAACGTATTTATAAATATCAAATATTTATTGCACAAAAACAAAAAAAGAGAATGTAAAGAAATAAATTAGATATCCTCACTGGTCTTTGCCTTTTGCTACATTTTTTCGCTTTCACCTGTAGGCCGTTTAGAAAAACATGTCCAAGGAGGTTTGTTTTCCTCCCTCTCAGAATTTTCCCGGGAAATGAGTTAGCAAGTGTCATTAAAAGACCTGTTGCAATTTTTTTCTGGGTGTTTTTTCCACGAACTGTGAAACTCTCCCACATTCCTAAGATTCCCTTTTACCCTCACTTGTAGAAATAACCTCCTCCTCTGACTCCTCAAAACCAATTTCTTGCATAACCTCAGTATGTGCTGTGACTGTAACTTTTGTATCTCCTCAGTCGTCAGTTCCGGGGTGTGCTCCTGGATGAGCTCGTTCACGCTCTCTCTTCCACCTCTAGCCCCATGGATTTCCCAGAACCAAACCCGGGACTCGTATCTCGAATTTCGCTCGTAACTAAAAGCAAAAAATCACTTGCTCGTCGGCTCGTATCTCGAAAAACTCGTATATTGGGCCACTCGTATGTCGAGGTACCACTGTATGAGTATCACTATTTTCAATATTTTTTTTTTATTTCAAGCAAATGATAAAAAACAATTTAAAATAAAGTATTGATTATATATTCTGATGTCCTCAATTTCACTGCTAAAACTGCAATTATTTGCAAACTCTATTGTTCTATTGTAGTTACAGAAAAATTAAGTTGCCTCACCACGAACCAATATTAACACAAATTTTACTGGATAAAAACCACTGTTATCAGATTGCCCAGGCTGATTTGTTCGAGTGAATTCCTTTTCAAATAGAGTTTTAACAACAATATTAGTATCGATTTTACGAAAAATTCCTGACGTGATATGGAAAAATGGAAGTTATTTTCGATATTAGTACACTAAAAAATGTAAAAGTGAATGAGAATCTATTTTTTATTTTTCAAAAACTTTTGTTTGTAGCCCTGTGTAATTAATCAAATCTTACTCAAAATTTTTCTGTAAACAAAGTAAAAAAATTACATCTCGGTGAATCATGAACCCTTTTTTATTATTTCTTGTTCAATAAACTTTAAAAATTCAAATTACGGTTTATTAAATATTTCACAAATCAAACCTTTATTACTGTATCAGAGTATAAATAGAAATAGTTATTTTAAGATTAAGTAATTATTTTTCTTATTCCTACGTAAGAATTATAAATCATAAAAAAAAAAAACTGTTCAAAATGTAAAATATTCTTTCTTGCTTTTGTTTTATAATTTGTAATAATTTATTGTTTTTCAATGATTTCTTGTTTCTTTTTTATCTCTGCTTCAAGATTGTTGGCTAGCTGCCATCAAAAACGGTTTAGTAAATCTTTCTTACTGGATATGAGCTATCTCAGAACTGTAATAAATAGATTGAAAACTCTTTAAGCTCAACTTGTTCAGAATATTTTGAAATTCAACGGTCTTGAGTTTCAATAATTTTATCACGTTGCGCATTTAAAACTTAAATAATATGAAAGACTTCATTTCATGAATAGTAAAATTTCATTTATTTTATAAACTGGTTTATCTAAATATTTTACATTTAACGAATAATATGAGGTTTTATTCAAAAGAAACAAAATAATAATTTGGAAAAAGATTATTATTCAGTGTTTGTAAATAGTATTAGTTCTTTTTAATCATTAGTGCTTGTCAAATTAATAATATTAAAATAAAAAGTTTAGTTTTACATTCTTCAGTACATTTCTAATGTTCTTCATATTTTTACTCAAAGGCATCTTTTACAATATTCAGAACTACCATTACAATTGAAAACTCAAAGAATTTGAAATGCAGTGTAAAAACAAACAAGAATGTGATCAATTTTCCTTAACAGTTTTAAATTAAGGTATTCGACTACGTTCAAAACCGTGATTTTGCAAAAGCGTATAAATGGATAATATTTATGACATTTAGTGTCAATTAGATTAGAAAATGTATATAAAATTGTTTTAATAATATTATTACAATAAAAAATTATTTAACCCGCAATCAAGGGGGTGGGTGTTCTGTCCCCCAGCAACAAGAAAAAACCTCCCAGGATTATGAAAAGAATGCGCAGAACCACGATTTTTTTTGTAGCTGCACATTTTTAAAGGGCATTGAACCCTTTAGTTCTGATTCAACCCCTTTTTCGAACAATTGGAATGTAATGACCTTCAAAAGTATTTGGGGGCTGAGAACTCCCGCGAGAAGTTGAGCATTTGCTTACAGTCTAATCTGAATGTTTGGAAAATGATTAAAATACTATTTTTCTATACTTTCTACTAGCATTATCTCATTAATTATTAAGTATATTTATTACTGGTATATACGTTTTACTGGTTTATAAAAAAAATATAAAAATGTTTTTTAAAAATAAAAAATTTTGTGTTTAGTTTAAATTTATGTTAGTCTCATTTGTATAAAAAATTTAATAATATTATTTGTTTAATAAAAAAAACATCTTGTACTTTTAAATATGTATATAATGATTTAAATTTTTATTTTCATAATAAATACACGGTTGGGGGGTGTTCTCAACCCCATGAGTATAGGCGCAGGACCGCGGGGTTTAAATAAATATTTTTTATAAAAATGAACATAGAATGCCCCATTTTCAAAAAAATTCTCCTTTTGTGAAAAATACTTCTAATATAATAATATTTTGCCTGTCTATAGCTCAGACCTCTGTACAGAGGCTCATCAAGAATATTTGAAATATATAACTTAGAAGTGGATTTTTCCATGTTTTACGACAACAGAGGGGAAAATTTTAAGAAAAAAACGCCGATAATTATATATTTCAATGGGTTGTAACTCTGAAAATAATGCAAATTTTTCAAAAATCATAGTTGAGCCTCTGAACAGAGGTCTGATCTATATACAGGCAAAATATTATTATAGTAGAAGCATTTTTCACAAAGGAGAACATTTTGAAGGATGATATTCTAAGTTAATTTTTTGCCGAAATATTGTATTTAAATAATTTTTTGTCAAAATGTCCTTAAAACAATTTTGTACATGTATTCTAATCTAAGTGACACTAAATATCATGAAAATTATCCATTTATGCGCTTTTTTAAAATCACGGTTCCGAACGAATTCGGATACCTCAAGAGTATTCTTTTCTTTTTTTTTAAAGTAATATATTACAGGTATACTATTAAAGCATAGATTAAAAATCAGATGGAGCTCATTGATCATTATGCCGCAGAGGCAGCTTCACCTAAAATCGATGGAAGCAGATTTAAGACGGCATGGTACCCTAAAAATCATCAAACTATCGATTTTTTTTTATTGGCTTATATGATGCTTTTAATCCTTCTTAATGTGTCTGCAAAATTTCAGAGTTGTATCTATATTTTTTATTCAGTTATTTATCCATTTTTGCTGCATGTCAGTAGACTAAACAAAGCTGCCACGCCCACTTTTCAGATCGTCTGCTGTGAAAAGAGCCTGATAAATAAGGAACTAATTTTTTTTACTCCAATGCTGATTAGTGCTTAAACTGAAATGAAATAATTGTTTTGTTTTGATTATATGAGATTTTATTCTACTGCGTTTTGAAGTTCTGTTCCTACAAATTTAACTATACTTTTTGCACTCTGTGTTCTGAAGAGTAAGAAAAGCTGTTTTTACGACAAGGAATTTGGTGTTTTCTTCTCCAAAAAAAGTTTAAAAGTTAAGATGCCTAGGCCTAAAAACGTACTAAATCTGCCACAACGAAAGCTTTGAAGAGGTGGTTTCCAGATGCTAAGCACAAGTTCAGAAGTTTCTCAAAACACTAACTTGAGGTGTGCAAACTTGAAGAAGAAAGCAATACTTTTTCTCGTTTGATGAAAAATATACTGGTATATCCAGATCTCCAACATACGTCATTATTGATAAAAATGCATTAACAAATCTTTTAAAAATACACTATGTATTGCTCGCAAAAATGCTTTTGCGAGTAAATTTTGAAAAGCCTATGGATTTTGTGTAAATATTCAAGTTGTGTGTATTCTTGCGCTGATATTATTAATGAAATGAAAACTTCTGAGTATATTTTAATGAAAAAAAGTGGACTAAATCAGCCCTATGATATTAATTTACGAGTTACACAAGCTATTTTTGAGTTTCGACGTGGATATCAGCTCTTGAAAAGTTCTGCATGTTTATGAATATGCATTTAATGTCCAGCAGAACTTTTAACACTTACAAAAAGATGTTGCATTCTTCACTTGTGAAAGCATCCGAGAAACATTTCCATCGCATCAGAAGTGAAATTAAGAAAGCATACAATGCAGAAAACAGTGGTGTAACCACACAGGTTTCTTTCTGATGGTACTTGGTTGACCAGGCAAGCATCTCAGATTGAGTTGGCTGTGCTAGACATGCTGACGGGATATGTTGTTGATATTTGCTATTATCTAAAATATTGTAAAGAGTGTGAAATACAGCTAAAAGGTGAACTTAAAAAAATTCAGCTGAGTACGAGATTTGGTTTAATCTTGTCATAAAAGACTTTTGCAATGCAAACCATTGTGGCTCTTCAGGTTCAATGGAAGTCCATGCAGCATCCGAATTGTGGTCGAGATCTGAAAAGATTGGATTTAGATACACAACGGTACTTTCAGATGGTGATTCCAAAGCGTTTCAACATCTGACTGAATGTCTATGGAGATGCTAAAATAAACAAAGAAAAGTGTGTGAACCATGTAGTGCTGACTAGGATCAGCTCTCCGAAAATGTGTAAAGAATGGCGTTCAAGAGGAGTTACTCTTGGTGGAAAATCTTATGGAAGTTTGAAAGATGAAACCATAAAAAAGTCTACGCAATATTATCAGAATGCCATTTTAAGCAACAAAGGCAATGCTGAAAACATGAAGACTGCCATATATGCTACTTTATACCATAGCATTTCCACTGATGAAAAACCACAGACTTAAATGCCCTTCGTTTAAGATTCTGGTGTTTTGTCAATCAGCTATTGCAATGGTAGAAAACCAGGTTCGCACAAAAGCTAGTAAAAACACCAGTGAATGAGGCTCATTTGGCAAAAGTATTACCAATTTACCAGAGAGACTTGCTTCGAATGATTTATTGGAGTTGCTGTATTCGGTGCATGACTCAAAATTCCAATGAAACCCGGTACAGCATCATTTGGAGTAAGTGCTCTAAAAATATCTTCAGCGTCATTGAAACGAGTAAATATGGTATGCTTGTGATGCAGCATTCGAATTTAAAGTTGAACTTTGCAAACACTTCTGAATTTATGCAACAAGAAATAAAACTTATTTTAACAGCATAGCGAAAACTTTAGCAATTTATAAAGATTTTAGAAGGATATATCAAAGAAAAAGAAGAAAAGTAATGTTGTACAATTTGGTACAGAAAAAAAATCAAACTAGCTCGTAAACGCAGAGAGAAATTTTTCGTGAAAAAGAAGGTGTTTATAAAGCAGGAAATTTTAAATTGTTGATCACGTATGCAATATTTTAATTTATTTTATTTTTATTTATGATTACTATATTATATTATATTATAGTTAAATTTTTATAACATTGATTGAATGTTAGAAATTTTAACAAAAATTTAATCTGTAAGAAAAGCAATTGCAGTCAACAGTGAAACCTCGAATTTCTCATAGTTTTGCACACAATTTTATTTTAATAATGCTTTATTTCCATATCTGAAATTTCAACAAGTAATTACTATAAAAACATCTGCCAAGAAACTTATATAAGCAAATTATTGGTTGTAAATTTCCTTAATTTTATATATTTTATTTGTGAATCATTGTTCTTTATAAGCAGCTACTAAATTGAAAAGGTTTTTTTGCATTTTCTTCCATTTCGGAACAATTTTCAATATATTAAGGCTTTTAAAATTATGGAAAAAAAAAAGAGTATGAATATTTGTGTACATGTTGTTTATTATAGTAGTATAGAACTGTGCATGGAATAAACTCTAAAATGTGAGTGTAATTTTTTTAAAAATTGTTAAGATAATGTTTTATGAAATATTGACCTTTTTGTTTGCTTTCTTTTATATATTCATTATACAAGTATATTCTTTTTATTCTTGTAAATTTTTTTAAAAAATTAGGTACGCAGTTTGAAACAAACTAATTAACATTACATAAAAGTTTCAGATTATTGAGAATTTTTATCATGCTATTCAAGAAATGAAAAACTTTAAACTCATTTTTCTCCATGTTGAATTTTTGTACATACACTGGTTATTCAAACCCCAAGGCTTTTTTGATAATTGAAGTAAGGGTTTGAAACTTTTATACATGTTTTGAAATGTGTGTTTTGTAAAACTGTGCATTGAATTAGCTCTAACATATTTAGTAATTTTTCTAAAAAAATTTCAAAATCAAAAATTAATGTTTTTTTCGAGAATTTTTGTAAGTTTAACTATAAAAAATTAATAAGAAATTAAAGAGCAGTAACAAAAACCCATGCAATAAGTTTTTATGTAGTATAATATAAGGTACTTGAAAAAAAAATTTTTGAAAGAAAAGAAATATATTTAAAAACCCTTAGGTTAAAATGTTTAAAAAAAATTTAAAAAAACTTTAAATTTTACAAACATTTTGCAACAAATTAAAATTTTTGTATGGAATTATTATTAAATACACCTTTTATAAAATACAAATAAAACCAAATATCAAATATTAAAAATAAAAAAAAATTAAAGATGGTACCGTGTCGCCTTAATCATGTATATGATATTTTATAAATAATATACATGTATGACATATTTTGATATAGATAAGTATTTTTGCTTATGACATTGATATTTGGGTCAAAAAGGCTTGATAGTTTTAAATATCTGGATGGAATTCTTATTTTTGTTTCTACGGATAATTCTTGTATCATATAAATAGTATGCATATCTGATATTTCTTGATATAGCTAAGTATTTTTGATCGTGAAATTGATATTTTGTTAAAAAAAGAATGAATATTTCAAAAGTTTTGATGAAATTCTGATTTTATATTTTTATACACAGTGCGGCAAATAAGTTTTAAGACTGTCCATAAAAAGAAATTGAAATAAGAATTTTTTGGTGTTTTATTCAAAATAAGACCCTCCGGCTTCAATGCACTTGTTATAGCGATTTATTAAAGAATCGATCACTTGTTGTAAAACACTTTGTAGAATGACCTGCAAATCCTGCGTCGAAGCTCTTTGTAAGGTTGAAACATCCTCAAAAATAACACCTTTTTAATTTCATTTTAAGTTTTGGGAACAAGGATAGTCCCAGGGTGCTAAATAAGGTGAATATGGTGGATGGTTCAACCCAGACATTATATTTGGCCAAAAATCGACGAACAGCAAGGGATGTGTGACTGTATGCATTCTCTTGTAACAAACACCAACTGCTTTCAATCCGATATTCTGAATGAATGCAACGAATTCTGGCCATCAAACGCTTTAAAACATCTAAGTAGTACTGACCTGTAATTGCTTGTCCAGTTGTAACTTTGTGGATAATACACCTAGCATCGAAGAATGTAATAAGCATTGTTTTGATTTTGGGTGGAATTTTCCTTGGTTTTTTTTTTTTTTTGGCTTATGGTGAATTTTCTGATTTCCATTCCGTTCTTTGTCGTTTTGTTTTAGGGACATATTGGAAACACCAGGTTTCATCACCTGTAACGATGAACTTCAAGAAGTTTGAATCGTTTTCAGTGGCTGAAATAATGTATCTTGAAATGTGCCCTTCTCATTACTTTTTGTTCAGGGAATAAAGAGTGTGGAACAAATTTAGCGAACACTTTTGTTTTGCTCAATACTTTATGCAGGATGGTTCAAATTATTTCTTTGTTGATGTTTAGAGAGTCTGGCATCATTCTTAATGACGCACAGAAATCGTTTGGCACGAAACTTCGTACTTTCTCAATAATTTCAGGTGTTCTAGATGAAATTGCTCTTCCACTACGCTAATCATCTTCCACCGCATCTCTTCCATTGAAAAAACGTCTGTGCCACACAAAGACGTTTGATCTACTTAAACAACAATCGCCGTAAACTTTTTTCTTGAGTTGGTATGTTTCCAAAGTACTTTTACCAAGTTTTGCGTAAAATTTGATTTCAGTTCTTTTCTCCATCTTAAAAAAGCAACATGAAAAAAATTTATTTCTGTAATGAACGCTCGTCATCTCTCAGCTACTTAACCAAATGCCATCAACTTATTCGCAGTGTGTCAGTAGACCATGGGCAATATGACGCATGTGAAATCGCACTCATGGCGTCATTGCAGTCTGCACTTTGGGAGGAATCTTAAAATTTATTTGCCGCACTGTGTATATAATTTTGGTATATCATATAAATAGTGTAGATATCTGATATTTATTGATATGGATAAGTTCTTTTTTACGTGGATCGGGGCATCAATCTGGGAGCAATCGAATTGGTATTATAAAGATTAAAACTTTTATATATATTTTTAGAAGTATAAATTAGGAACATACTAGGTGTAATAAAAATTGTAATACATAAACTACAAAGGTTATCTTTATAGAAGCTGTAAAGAACGGAAAATGTAAGAAAAAGGGAAAATTTCAAAAATAAAAAGGAAAATGATGATGGCCTGTTTATAAATAAGTGGGAAGAAGAATGACTCGAAAATAAAATAAAAAAAGCTTTTAGATTCAAGAGATGAGAAAAAATTATGGTATTTTTAATACAGAGATTAGAAAAAAAAATCTTGTGTTTCATAGTTTTAAACTCATTTTAAGATATACCTTTTTCACTTAAGTTCGAATTCCAAATCTCACCAATTGATAAGAGAAAAAGAACACACAATTCATAGCTAATCCTTATGAAAGTTTATCAGACAAAAAGTATAAATATAGGGTTCGATAGTAAATAAAACTTTGGCCAAATGATGAAACGTCTAAGATTTACCTTAAGAAAATGCATGATTTACAATTACTAAATATCCAGCATATATGCAACGATTTTAAGAATGATTATTATTTTTGTTTTCCAAATAAAATGCTTATTTTTTGGAAAAAAAAAATTATACTTTATTCAAAAATCATCTAATAAGCTTTAATTTACTTAGAGAAACTACTTACATAATCGTGCTCAGCCCATCTCGAGATATTAAGAGCACTTCAACAAAATACAGTTCAGTTATTTTATTTTCAAGTGTTTAAATCATTGAAATATTTTTTTTTACATGTCAAAATATTCTTTATGTCATAAAATAAATTAATTACTTATGTTTAAGACTCTGACAAGAGACTCTTGAATATCACCAGAACGCAAAAATATCTTCAAAAATATACTCATTTACTTGAGGAAAAAAATTCCTTTTGTACCATTGTTTATTCTTTTTTAAACTGCCATGTGAATGTATATATATTACATGTTACATTTTAATAAAAGTTAATTAAGCACACTTAAAAATCAAGTAGGTTATCTCCAAGTGCTTGGGCTTAGAGTTTAATTTTGATGAAATTTGATCATTTTGGATACCTCGCGCGCTTTCTTCATGTATATATATTTACTTTCAAAGTTTCAGTTTTCTTTATACCCTAAAATTAATGAGCATTTTATAACTGAGTTTCTTTACCATTCGTGTTTTTATCGCATTCAAGAATTCAATACCAGTTTGCAGAAAAGTATACTGTACTGGGTAATAATTAAATTTAATCCTGAAATAGCAATGGGCTTCATTTATGATGGTCACATGATAAAGGCAATCACGTGTTCGAGATTTAATTCAAAAACGACAGTAAATTACCTTGTACTTGTAGGACTACTTGTTAACTCTATACAGCAGTTTAAGTTTCGTAATTGGGTAAATATGCTCTATATAATGTGAAATGAAAGATTTATCAAAAATATTCAAAATTTAAAAAATAAATATTTATGTTTTTTTTAAACATTTTGCTTACTTAGGTACCTTATTATTGTTGATAAATATGTGTTTTTGAAAAGAAAGTTTCTGTAAAGAGTAAACGTTGGCAACAACGAAGTGCAGAAACTGATTAGATAGAAACATGACTGAATTTATCGTATGATTATGACTTTGCCTTGCGTTCCGTAGGAACGGATACGAAAATGCTCTGTCTAGAAATATGCAGAACGGGACAAATCATTGCCGCCTTCGAAATTCTCAAAAAATATTTCTCTTCACTTCCCTAAAGAAGAGGACACCCGGGTTTGAACCGAGGACTTCTCGATCTGCAGTCAAATGTTCTACCATTGAGCTATACGCGCGCATCAGTCAGCTTTTGCTTGCCTTCCCCTAAAAACGGATACGAAAATGCTTTGTCCAGAAATATACAGGACGGGGAAGATCATTCCCGCCTTCGAAATTCTCCAAAAAAATATTTCTCTTCACTTCCCTGAAGAAAGGGGCACCTTGGTTTGAACCGGAGACCTCTCGATTAGCAGTCGAATGCTATACCCCCTCCCCCGTGTCTGCGAACCTTTGCCTTGCGCTGATTTCTGACGTCACTACTAGTAGGGAGAGATCGTCCTTCGCCTACGGAGCTTCTCTGATGCATTTGTTTGAACACTTTTTGTAATTAAACCAAACATACTTACAGGAAATTAAAAAAATTAGTAAATTAATCTTTAAATTGTTTTCATGTACATAAAACATAAGAGTAAGTATTAATTTATCTATTTAAATAACATTTGCAAATATAAGATTATAGATATATTTAATACGAACGCACTGCGATGAACATAAACACATTTATTACATGGTAGCAAATTATAAGAGCCTTTTGTATTCGTATATTTATTTTTGAAGTTATTCTTCTTTTTAGACGTTAGGGAAAAAGGACGAGGATAAATGTTTACAATGCCCGCGCACACCGTCACGGATGCGCGCGTATACCATCACGACACCGATGCGCGCCCATACACCGTTGCCTAATATTTTAACAAGCCACTTTTTGGGTGCTATGGGACTGATGTTTTGGGGATCATAATAACTATTGTTATAAACCATACTGTTGGGACGCATCCCCCCTCTACAGCTTTTTGGCCAATTTCTCTACACCCGAGCCTCACAGTCACTTAGGATCTACCTCATTCGATCACTCTCTATCTGCTCTTACAGTTATTATAATTTCATGTTCATAGGGCTATTTCTTCCATAGTTTTTAATTGTCTTAAACTTTTTAAATTTGTTTAAATTCACAATATCTTGGCTCCTGTTCGAGTCTCGGACTTGAGATTTGAAACAAGTGTTCCACTCGTCGAGACCTATCCAGTCATCTACTTCATTCCCATTGTGTAGGCATGGGGAGGGCTTAAGCACTAAAATATCATGCTCCCATGTTAATCCTATGGTGACTGGAAAAAATTTCACTCCCCTAAGGAATTGAGCTTGGAACTTGATTTTTGGAGATCCACCATATTTTCGTATTAGCGCGAGCTATACGTGGAATTGGCCCCCTCCCCCCTACAAGGTTCCCTAGAAATAATTCGAATCCTATGCCACTTTGGTCGACCGCACCGCTGGATTGGATTGTTCTTCCTTTGAGCATCCTAGATATATTTTTTCAGTACCAAAGCCCCATTTCTTTATCCATATTAACATTTTAAAATTATTTTAAAGTTATAATTTTTTTTAAAATCCTGCACAGCTTCGAGGATTTTTGAGATTCATTAAAGAAACTCGGACCATAGGTTTTCCTCGTTAAGCTGTTTCATCTGTTATAATTCGTGTGTAGATAGTGGGCTTAGGGGGTGGGCGTTATCACTTAAATTAGAATCCCCATGTTTTTCTTATGGGGTTCGATCTTTTGATCACATAACGATATTACAGAGATAGAAGGATGAAACTTTGGGATCACCTACTACTCTGTGTATCGTTGGGATGCACGTGACCATTTATGTCACAGTTATTCCCCTCCGGGGGGAGTTAATTGCGCTTTCCTTTCTCGAGATAGAGCCACCCCATTTGCAACTACAGACTCTGGACTGGCCCAAATGGATTCCTTTTGTGTTTGTTTACAACCAGGCCCAGTTTTGAGCTACTGGGTGCCCTGCTTCTATATTTTATTTAATTGTTTTACATGTCTAATTATTTTAAAATGACCATAACTCGGGGGTTCTTTAGGCGGATGTCTTAATTTTCTCAGGAATGATTCTTCCCACGACACATTCAATATGAGGTCTCAGATGTCATATTCGGTTCACTCCATCTTCAGATACAGTCTGAAACCCCCATGTTATTTGTCCTATTGTCCCTGTGTGAGGGTGTTTAATTTTTTAAATAGTGATTATCTCAGGTTTGGCTGGTCTGATTGACTGAAGGTTAGTGTCGTTCAACTCTGCGCCCCTGACCGCCTTTTGTCCTTGGCCCAGCTTGCCCTACTAAAGATTCTTAGAAATATTTTAATCTTGTTACGCCAAAGAAGTATAACTTCTTACGCTTACATAAGTACACACAGTTTTTAAATGATACATTAATGTAGTACTTCAGAAATATCTTGCTTTATTTGCAACACCTTTTTTCAGTTTTTATTTCCCTTTTTAAAAAGCTTTTTTTTAATTATCTCAAAAAGCTTTTTTCATCTATAATGAGGGAGTGGTTGAATTTTCTAATTTGTTTATTTACATTTCCCAATTTAAGTTTTATCTAGTTTCTAATTTTTAGACATACAAAAGTGATATATGAATTGAAAGATAATAGTACAAAGAATATATAGCTAAATAAAACTAAAAAATGATATTTAGGTCATTTTGTTTTAGTGCGTCACGTCAATAGCCCGGCGCTGCCTGCGAGGAGAGGGGGGAGGAAAAAGGGAGGGGTAACAAGCGAAAGCAAAGCAGCTCTGCAATTGCTGACTTGTTCATTTCATCATTTCACTGAAACAGTTCTAGGATTTGATCAAATCACAAACTTACATTAGGAAAATGACCTCAAAGAGGTTACTTTAACATCTTGCGTGAATTGATCATTTCCCTTAGGGATTTGATGAAATCCCCGATTTCATCATTTTTCTGCGACATATACAACACCCCATTCAAGACAATAAACCATGAGAAACATCTCCAGGAACTTGGAAAGAAGGCACTGTCCCCCCTTCCCTTGTCAGGGTATCCAGAAAAGATTATCAAAATTTTGAAATGTATTATGCGAAAAATCCATTTTTTAGCATTGTAAGGTAAATTGTAAAGACTGCAAGAAGAATCTTAAAATGTAAACAGTGGTAACACGGGATAACTAGCCATTATCTTTTTGATAATTTTTATAAAATATCTCTCAATATTCCGATTCTATTTTAAATATTTTTCCATCTCAAATATATTTTGATGTCTAATCTCACCAATAAAATGATTAAATCATTTTAAATCATCTCACATCTTTCGTATAAAGGTAATTATCGATATATTTTTTATTGCTTGAAAACAAGTTTTTATGTTAATGTTTAAATAATTATAATATAGAAAAAATATTAAATATACTCTATTAATGTTGCTTGTAGGAATCGGGATTTCGTTACTCGTGTGGAATGGCGTTACTTGAGTCACTCCAGCTGTAAAGGTAAGTTCTTGCTGTGTGAGTTTTCTTTTCTGTTTCAATAATGTTGATAGAAGCCTAAATATAGACGAAATATATTATTTTATAATTCAAACCATATTTTCTAGAGGGTTACCATGGATGAGTCCCTTTTTATTTTTCTGGTTTTTTTTGCAATTAATTTTCTTTTTCACACATTTGATGAGGGGTATAATATTTTCATTCTTTACACAGATATCTGCATCCATATCTCTTCCTCCTCCCCCAAAAAATTCTGGGTTTTCCGGTAGGAGTTTGTATGGGGTTTTTAAATTTTTTTTAAATTTTTTTTTAAATAAAAAATTTTTCTTTTATTTTTTTCAATGGAATATTTGCTAATTTTTAACCAAACCTTTTTCAGTTCTCAAAAAATTCTCACAAAAAAAATTTTGCGATTGATGAATAAATCAGATTAATTTAAATCGAAACTTGGTAACTGGGATGATGACAATGGTGCGAGAAAAACATGAATCACGTACACGGGGGAGAATATGTTCAGATGAAAGAATGAAGAAAACATGGAAATATTTGAAAAAATAAAGACATTTTTGACCATTTTTTTCCCTTTAAAAGTCTCTTGAACCATTATTTCATTGTTTTTGTTCAATTTGGTTTTTGCAAAAAGATGAATATCAAATAAAAAATTTCCCAAAAGTCAAATGGATGCTTAAAATCTAATAGGGTGGAAAGGTTTTGCCCTTACCTATAACGTATTTTAACGGATGAAGATAACAGTGCTGAATCCCCCCCAAAAAGTTCGAAGTGTTAAATCCACCTCTTATTGGCATGGCTTTTTTCTGGTCTTTCCCCGGAAAAAAAGGCCCTTGACATCTTTTTTCCATTTTGTGTGTTGATGGCATTTAAAAGGCCTCCCAAGTGCAGATTTGAAAAAAAAAGAAAGCAGTTCGAAAACATTTTGGAAAAATCCCAATTTTTATTTATCTTGTCAAAACAAAACATTTTTTTAAAGTTTTTCCCGAAAAATTTAAAAAAGGGGTTAAAAAAAATTAAATTATATACATCAATAATTTCCTTATTTGTAAAAATTTTATTGAATTAAAATTTTTTTTTTTTATCAACTTAGAAAAAAGGTATAACCTAAAATTTCAAGAATTTAAGGGCCCAAACCCCGCACGATTTTGGGGGGTTTTAATTACCTTCAGGGTGGGAGGGGGTTTTTAAATTTTTTTCCCCCAAGTGCCCATTGGGGTCAATACGGTTTTAAATGGAAGAATTTTTTTTAAAAGATAAAATAATTCGGGCCTTAAGGGATAATTGAATATAATATTTTTCAAAATAATGAAGTACATATTTTGTTTCTTACATTTTAACTTCGGGAACAATTTGTATGAGTATCATTTTCGACGTTCATTGTAATGTTTTCAGTACAAAAGTGTAGTAAGTATTTCTGAATTTCTTTTATAAGTTTAAATTTTTCCCAAAAATCAAAAAAATATTTTGCTTTTCGTAGTACTTTTCAAAAAATTATTTTTTTTTTATTTTCTACAGGTTCCATTTTTTTCGCAAAGGAAAGTAGTAAACAAAATAATGGGAATGTTGAATATGTCTAAAAATCCAATAAAAATATCGGGGCACATCTTTTAAAAAGCTAATACAGATAACACTGATTCGATTATGTTGTTTCCTCATGCAGTTCTGTGCACAGTTGATTCAAAATCCTATCTAATATTCAAAGGTTTGCTTCAAAAAAAAAAAAAAAATAAATGTTTGAAATATTTTTATTCTTTTAAAGCATCAAATTGGCAAAAAAAAAGTTTTGAATTTTTTTAACTTTTAATTTTTAACAAGTTTTTAAAGATTTAAATCCTATGTCGATCCTTTGAAGAAAGGGAAAAAACAAAAAAGGAAAATTAAAAAAGCATTAAAAAAGTCATAAAATAAAAATTTTCAAAAATGATGTAATCGTAAAAATTTTATTTTTTATTTTTGATGATAAAAATATGAAGAAACAGAAGAGAATGCTGAAAAGAAACCATAAAGTCAAGATAAAAGCTTCATGTATCAATTTTTCCGTGTATATATCTTAAGTGTACTGAATTATACTAACAAAATAAGAGATCTAATAATTTTCGCCAAGATACACATTTCTTTAATAAACAAACCTTTTCAAAGTTAATTAAGTAACAAGTAAAATAAAAAAATAATTACAGTGAATTCCTACTTACGTCAACAAAGAAAAATTTTATTTTAGTTACTTTTTATCAAATACTTACGACTAATATAAATATGTATATACATATGACAGAATCAGAATATTAAGTTGCAATTAATTTTTGTTAATTATCATTAAATATCGTATTGCCATCCAAAACAATCGTGTATATAAAATTTCAGTTCAACAGAATGCTATAAAGTTTTGATCCAAGTCATTAGAAATAAGGCCAACATGACTGTATATGTAATTCTTTAAATAATTAGTTTCAGTCAATGAATTTTAATTAATTGTAGTTAACTTATCATATTGTCACCCACAACAATAGTGTATAGAAAATTTCAGCTGAAATAAGTGCTTTGAAATGCGTGAAAAAAAACTTTTAAAGGTTTGATCCAAGTCGCCAAACACAATGCCGACCAGGCTGTGTGTGTATCTGTAATTCTTTGAATAATTATTTTTAATCAATTAATTTTTATTAAATATAAATAAATTACCGTATTGCGATCCTAAATAATAGTGCATTTAAAATTTTAGCTCAATTGAGGGCTTTAAAATGCATTTTATTAACGATTGAAAATTTGAACAAGATATATATAGGAGACTGTGAACAAATAGCAGGTATTGAAAAATAGCACTCTAAAACAAGATGCTTATTAATAAAGTAATAATTCATAGAAGTAAAATGCTTTAGTGTATTTCAAACTTCCAACCAGCGGATCAACGTAGTATTTAAGGAAATAGTTTCACGGATGCACCGAGAAAAGCAAAAGCTAGGATTTAATGAATAAGGAAATAAGAAAATGCATTTTAGAGTAAAAGTCATGGAGTTTGGGGTATAATTCTTTCTGTTCTGTTATTTATGATTTTCTTACCTGTGTATGGAAAATGTTTATTCATAATTTTTCCTTACCTTTACAAAACGCTGAGCTTCAGCTTGATTTTGATGAGATAATTTTGATGCGCTGTTTGATTTTTTTAGTAGAAGATATCTTTACTTATTATTATTTCATTGTTTGAAACAGTTGTGTTTCTTTTATCTCATTATTTGTCACACTTTATACTTTTTTTTACTTATTAACGCATAAAATAGTTTTCTGTGTTTGCATTTGTGGACATTCCATTAAAAACAGACTACATTATGCGTTGTGTATTTCATTCTTTTTTTTATCTTTTAACCTTTCTCTATTTTTTTTAATAAAACTTTTTGAAGAATACAGTTTTCTAGGTTTCTACAGATTTATTTACTGAAGTAAGGAAAAAAAATGGTTTATAAAAAAAATGAAGAAAATTTAAAAACAATATGTTGCAAAGAGTGAGATATCCTGTTAATGAGAGAAAAAAAAAAGAAAAATAAATAAATAAGCTCTTTATGAAAGCTGAAAACATTCGATTAAAAAGAAACTTTAATTTGGAACAGGAATTCTTAGGTAAGTTAGAAGAGTAGTCTAATTAAAGTTGTTTAATCTTAGAAAACGATGTCGGATTTTAGGAATGTTATGTAGTATGAGGAAAAAAATGTCAATAAAAAATTATAATATGGAACGAGATGCCTTTCATAAAACGAACTGCATCTATAGTTAAAAAAAACCACTGCTTCTTTTTTTTACGAAAAAAAAACCCCACATTATCTGAATAAGGGTTATTATACAGTTCATCATAGACAAAATAATCTCGAACCAAAATAAAACAATGCTTTTTTGAACTGGCTGATTAGATGAACAATTTATTTTATTGATCACGTGAGTGCTTTCAAACAGGTACAGTTGTTGCCACAAATAAAATATTAAAATAATATTCGGATGATTCTACTCAATATTTATTATCGCAGAAATTATATATCCATATTACTATATTTATTTGGAATATTGTGGAATTTTTCTTCCAAAGTTTAACACATTTATTTCTTATTGGTTAAATTCTAGTAATAAATACTTATATTATAATTAAAAGTATATTCTAGCAGAACAGATTTATTTTTGAAATATTTCTTTTTAAATAAATTCAGTAATTGTATTTATACTTTTATCTTTAATTTCACAATCCTTATAAGCGTTTACCTCATTTGATACAGTTTTGAAAAAAAGAAGCATTTTAGAACCCCAGGATTGTTTCAAAAATATTATATTATAATTTTCTATAACAGTTAATCATAAATCTCTTGGACTAGAATCACTCTCGCATTATTAAGCGTCAAAGTACATTATTATTACTTTCGATATATTGTTATTGTATGGAGAAGGAGGGGGTGTAATGACATTTATGATTGAAAATAGCGCCGTGAATATTGACAGTTTGAGAAGTATTGCTATTAAATTTTACGCGACTCGAGGATATCAAATATTTTCGTCTCTAGAACAAATAATTGTCCCCTTAACAGATAAATAAAGTTCAAAAACAGTTATTTTCATTTACTCACTCCATTTTTTGAAGAAATATCTGTTCAAGGGTGAAAAACATGAAATTTCAAAATATTTCAAACATTTCAAAAAGTTCATATTAATCTCATGGCACGAGCAAAATGTTACATCTTTTGTCAAACATTAATAAAATATTTCTATGGGGCAAATTTACGCACAACTGGTTTTACAAAAGTACATAAATTTTGTATAGTATTTTAAATGGTGACCAGTCCATGCTTTTTTTTAAATTTCGTATTTTGTTCAAATTATTTTACATGCAACTAGACATAAGAGTTATATTTACAATATATATATATATATATATAAGCAAATTAATCTTACTCTTTTAAACCGCAATTCGTTTGCTTTCTCCAATATTTACGTTAAAGTAAGACATAGCTGCCAGTAAATAATAGTAGGTAGAAGAATTACGATTTTTATATTATTTTGTTATTCTAATTGTAAAGTTCTTCAACAATATTTCTTGCCACTAGTATCCATTGTCTTTGCTTGTTCGTTGACAAAATACAAGGAAAAGGCAGGGTCAAAAGTTATTTTGTGTTTTTTTATTTTTTTTTTATTTTTCTTTCCGTTGCTGAGTAATTACGAACTCAAATTCCTTGTTTTCTCTTACTTGTAGCTGTTCTTCCCATCATAACTTTCGATTGACAAAAAAGAAGCAAACAGCGAGAACATTACATAAAATTGCTAATTAGAAGTCAAACGCAGTTAAGTTTATGTTGAAAGAAACATTCGAAAAACTCTTTAACTGTTTCGAACATGAATTAAAATCCAAAGGAAATTTTCTTAATGCTCAAAAAATAATGTAAAATTCATAATTAAAACATTTTTTTTTGTCTTGAAAGAACTGAGAAAGGGGAGTGCAAAACATATATCTTTTGAGTTGTACGAGATAATTGAAACTTCTGACAATATTATCGAAAGCTTCCTTAGCAACATGAGCCTTTTCTTTTAATGTTAGATGTTTTATATATAAAACAAGTAATATAAAAAAAATTAAGTCAATTCCTACTTAGATCAACAAAGAAAAATTTAATTTTAGCTACTTTTTATTAAATAGTTACAATTAATATAAATATGTATATACATAGGACAGGATCACATTAAGTGGTAATTAATTTTTATTCATTATCATTAAAGTATCGTATTGTCATCCAATAAAATCGTATATATAAATTTAAGTTCAACTGAATAATTTAACATGTGAAAAAAAAATCTTTTCAAGTTTTGACACAAGTCGCCAAAAGGGTCGCTAAGTCGCCAGAAATGATGCCAACGTGTTTGTATTTGTAATTATTTAAATAATTAGTTGTAATCAATTAATTTTTGTTAATTATTATTATATTATTGTATTGTCATCCAAAATAAACATGTATATAAAATTTCAGCTCAATTGAGCGCTTTAAAATGTATTTTATTAACGATTGAAAATTCCACCAAGATAAATAAATAAATAAATATATAGAGATTGTGAGCTAATAGTAGGAATTGAAAAATAGATAATTGTCTACTTTTGGAATAATTGTAACCGGCTACATGGGGAGAGATTATTGTCTTAAATTTAATTTTTTTTCTCTTATTTCACTGAAACTATATTAACTGTTATCTTCTCAATCCTTTTGTGGGACATTTATTTCTTTTGTGAATTTCTCGCAGATTTTTTTATGTTTTTTTAACAGTTAAAAACAAAGGGATTTGTGGAAAAATGTTATTTTGCCAAATTTTATGTTTACATTTAGATTTTAGGGATGGGAAGAGTACTTCCCAAGAAACTATTTACCGTCTTAAAAAAATAATTTAATGGTGACTATTTGCCATGAAAAGACGAGAAACATATTACAATGTACTAGTACACCAGGGGACATCACATACTGCTCATACATAGAGGGTCTCCTCTTTTCTTGTCCCTTTCTACTACATTTCCGTCATCATCTACCCATCCTTGACATATGATTTACCACACTGGCTAAGCAAACATCAGCCCGAAACTAAGCAATTATTTGCTTGGAAACTAGCAGGATGTCCTATCCTTTTTTTAAGGAATATTGTCTAATAGCTGACGAGATAATGCTACACGGAATGTTAGCTGATCTAAACTTTTGTTTCTTTTGTTCAGTTGCCACAGTATGAAACTTTATTATGATGGCAAGGTCAATGAGAAAATAAAACATGCTATACCTCCATTTTACAGATCTTCTTATTTGGTATCTTTGATCGAAGCAATCGACCCCTCTCACGGCTACGTTATATATGGCGACAGCAGCTTTTGGTCAAGGTACTTCTTCTTTAGTACCATCTTTTTTGTCAGTCTTACAGAAGTCATAATTGCTGGATTATGTGCAGTAGCATAAAACTGAAGCGGTACTTAGTCTTCCCATCGTTATAGTAGCAAAGACCAATATATTATAATGGATTTTACGTTTCTCGCAGGTGTATTTTGTAAGATCATATAAACAGGAAGTAATCTTCCAAAGGCCCATCCCATCAGGGGGCTCACCTTCTTTAGGTGGGTACGGGTGTCACAATCCCGAGGTACCCTAGTGATCTTTTCCTTTTTCCAAGGGGTTTACTATCTTTGGTAAACACGGGTGTCACGACCTCTGGGTACCCCAGTGATCCTTCTCTATTTTCGACCCTCCATCTTGTCATCCAATTTCTTCTTTTCCCGTCCAGACCACAGACCTATGAATGTTTGGTGCAGTATAGCCAAAACTGGCTCTTGTGCCATAAAACACCAAACTCAACTCAACTCCAAAGGCCCACGAAAGGGTTAACAAAGAAATGTGATATGCAGATATATCAGACTTCAGAAAGTGATTTAAAGTAAAACTACTTATATTAATATAGTAAAACTGTTGTTTGACCATTGCAGTATGCGTTACAATTTCTTTCAGTAATTTTGGAAAGCAATCATCCTAGTTTCTCCAAGTGCATATTTTATGAGGATTGTAGCAGTGGACGGCTTAAGTTCTCTGTTTATACCAGGTAAGTAAAGTTTAATTCTTTGTTGATCTTTTATTACAAACTAAAAGTACTTGATCAATAAAATGTCTTTAGAATGTATTAGTGTTTGTGATTATTTATATGACTTCCATACCTGTTTTTGTGTTTGCTTCAGACAGACACCGATTGGTTACGAAGCCTTTGGACTAAGTTTCGCAGACTTTGTAGGTTTTATCAGAAATTTATTCTTGTAAAAGATATTATATAGTCTTTGTTCAGGAACATAAGAAGGATCGTATATAACCACTTAACAGTTTCTTTTTTTCTGTCATATATGTCAAACAATAGGCATATTTTTTATAAACATTTTTATGATGATATGAATTATATAAACTCAAATCAGCAATCACACAGAAATGTTATAAATATTAAATTTAAAGAATTATGCTAATTTTTATTTTCATTGAAAAACATTTTTTTTTTGCTTAAAGTTGGCTTTTTTTCCGAAGAAATAAACGAACTGGAAGAACACTGTACAAAAATGGATATTAAAATTAAAAAGATGGTATTGTACTTACAGTTAATTACTCTCTGAAAATTCAGTTTTTGTGTGCTAAATTTTAAAATAAGGAGATAATAATTGCCCAACATAACAATCGGGACAAGAATATCATGTTTCTTTTCTCACCCGTTTTCCAAAATCGCTTATTTTCGAACACGCATTCTGAGGGCGATACTCATGAAACACTAGATAAATATTTAAACAAAAATTGAGGATTTTTTTAAACACTGAACTAAGCCTTTAAATCTGACTTAAACCATTTATTTTAAAATAGAACTTAATTTTCGAAAAGGCCTCAATATAAACGATATATGTATCAAAATATTACAGAAAAGAGGCTTCTCAAAATGTTCATAAGGATGTTAATTCTGTATTAAACTTATATTCAAAATATAGACATAAATATTCTAATTAACTTTTTCTATAGAAATATTTCGGAATTAAAGACGTATGATCAATGAAAATAATTATTTAGTAAGATTTGAATCGGAATTATATGCCCGGTATATTTTGTCGCGACCCTAAGAAACAGGTGAAGTTAAGGACTCCAAATGAACAGACATCGTCATAAAAATAACTAAGTTTATTTGGTTCAATGAATTTACTATCAGGCAAGATTATAACCCAAAGGAGCAGTCAAATTAAACGTCTACCTTAAGATATCCGACTACGTTCGGAAGAACCGTGATATTAAAAAAGTGCATAAATGTATAATTTTCATGATATTTAGTGTCACTTAGATTAAAATACATGTATAAAATTGTTTTAAAGACATTTTGACAAAAGAAATTATTTAAATACCTTATTTCGGCAAAAGATTAACTTACAATAACCTTTGTTTTAAACGTTCTCCTTTTGTGAAAAAGGCTTCTATTATAATATTATTTTGCCTGTATATAGCTCAAACCTCTATACAGAGGCTCAACTATGATTTTTGAAAAATTCACATTATTTTCAGAGTTACAACCCATTGAAATAATTATCGCCGTTTTTTCCTTAAAATTTCTCCCCTCTGTTGTCGTAAAACATATAAAAACCCACTTCTAAGTTATATATTTCAAAAATTCTAGTTGAGCCTCTGTACAGAGGTGTGAGCTTTATACAGGCAAAACATTATTAGAATAGTAGCACTTTTTGCAAAAGGAGAATATTTTGAAAATGGATCCTTCTATGTTAATTTTTTGTCAAAATATAGTACTTAAATAATTTTTTATTGTAATACTATTCTTAAAACAATTTTATATACATTTTCTAATCTGACACTAAATATCATAAATATTTTCCATTTATACGCTTTTGCAAAATCACGGTTTCCAACGTATTTGGATACCTTAAATTCTTAAGATAAATAATTTAGCACCTAACTGAGTGTGACCAGATGAAACATGACTAGACAGCTATTACCCTGGTCAACTAGGTGTTCCAGTCTAAAACCTGTTATTGAGTTCACAAAGGCTTCCGATAGTCACACTGTAAGAACAGCCTAACGACTAACTTTAACACTCATTTTGCTAGGGTTAAAATAGCACTTAAATTTGCATAAAGTCAAGTTATCTATACGGAAGGCAGTTTCAAACTCAAATAACCGTTAAAAAAGTATTTTCCCCAGACTATTAGTGAAATGGCTCGAATAGGACCCGTCACATATTTGGTTAAATAAAATATATCAATTCCACAAAATTCGGAAAAAATGTAGAATACATATGATGAATGATTTTTTTTTCTGTGAGAGCGTTTGCTATAATTATACGAGCTTAGTTTATTATACCATAAATATTTCTTTATTAGAAACGTTTTCCCAAGTCAAGGTTATAGAAGTCTTTGTGAAAGGTCCAAAGAGATTACCTCATTATCATTCATAGAAATGAGTTGAAAGTGAAGTTAAGTTCGACTTAAATCTTTTCAAAAAGAACATACTTTGGACATAAAATGTATCAATAATTCTAAAATAAAAATTTTAAAAAAATGTATAGATTCATAAAATTTTGTTTGAAATATGCTCATTTCTTTAGTCCTTACTTAGTTCTGACAACATCAATAAAGTTAATTCATATACGAATCAAATTTCAACTTTTTTTATGATTTTATACAGTTACTGTAAAAACAAAATCCTTATAAAAATATGTCAATATAAGAAATAGAGATTGCTTCTAATTAACTAAATACATTAAGGTATCCGACTACGGTCTGAACCGTGATTTTAAAAAAGTGTATAAATGGATATTTTTCGTGATATTTAGTGTCACTTAGATTAGTATACATGCATATAATTGTTTTAAGGACGTTTTGACGAAACAAATTATTTAAATACAATATTTTGGCAAAAAATTAACTTAGAATAATATATTTTTTAAAAAAATGTTCTCCTTTTATAAAAAATGTTTCTAAAATAATAATATTTTGTGTGTGTGCTTATATAAAGTAAAGACTTCTCCAGAGAGTCTAAACTAGGACTTTTGAGAAATTCACATTATTTTCAAAGTTAACACACATTGAAATAATTATCGGCGTTTTTTTTCTTAAAATTGCTCACCTCTGTTGTCGTAAAACATGGATGAACCCACTTCTAAGCTATATATTTAAGAAATTCTAGTTGAACCTTTGCAAAGAGATCTGAGCTATATACAGGCAAAATATTATTATAATAGAAGCATTTTTCACAAAAGAAGAATATTTTGAAAAAATGTTATTCTATGTTCATTTTTTGTCAAAATATTGTACTTAAATAATTTTTTATTGTAGTACTATTCTTAAAACAATTTTATATGCATTTTATAAACTAAGTGACACTAAATATCCTAAATATTATCTATTTATTCGCTTTTACAAAATCAAGGTACCGAACGTAGTCGGATACCTTAAAAAAATATTCGTTTTTCAGACTTACATAATCTGACTAATATTAAGAAAAACAAGCAAATATGACCAGATTGCAATTGAAATTCGATCCGCTTTTCACAAACTCCTTTTGAAATCTAAGTATTTAGAATTACATTTTACTAGTATGTTTTTTGTACGTTGATAGCTGTTATTTTATAGAAAACAACGTACTCTATAATTCACTTCTTTTCAAATCTATTTAAAAAACACCATTAACCTTTTACATGGACATTTTTTTTTACCTAAAATGTTCCAAAACAGGGCACATTTTTTATTGCATATCACTAAGCATATTTCTTCAGAATACGAACATGGAAAAATTTTATTTTAATTTTCAAGCTTTCACACCATTTTTTTCTTCTTTTTTTATTCGTGGGACACAAATACCCCTGAATGTTTTCTTTTTATAAGAATACTCTGTATTCTATGAATAATGTTTTATATATCTTAAGAGAATTTCTTTCCCATACGTACAAAATTTCATTTCGGTACTTCTTTTTCAAATGGTTGAGGATTTTGTGTGTGTGAACACACAATTTGCAGCCTGATGCAATACTTAAGTCTTACATCGCAATGGAGATAGAGATAATATATCTGCATTTTCAAAATTATCTTACGATTTTTATTTCTTGTCAAGCAACAAATTGCACATTGCTTTGAAAATTCCTGACATTTTCCGATTTTTTTCAGAATCTAAATTTTTGCCTCCAAGGAAAAATTCTCGCCTTCACCACAAAGAAAACCCAGGATGAGAAGTATTTAATCACCATGGACTAACTGCATCTTTTAAAACGCAAGTATTAATAATCTCACTCAAACTCAAACTCAATGGCGCAACAGCTCATGAGGGCCAGGGCCTACTGTGCCCATCTAAGTGTCACCATTGGGCGATGAGGTGCATGATCAGACGTCCCGTTTGGATGGTCAGTCTGAAGAGAGACCCCCAGTGTTTAAGTCCTCAAGCAAGCTTGGTACTCATTTATTGACCCTCTGCAGAAGGGATGAAAGCCTGAGTCGACCTAGCTGAACCCGAAGATAGAACCTTCGAATATGTGGTGTGGAAGCGCGATACGCTACCACTTGGCCACTGGTCTATCAATAATCTCATTACAAGAATTAAAAGTATGTGCAAATATGAGATGGAAAGAAGAAAATATCAATGCCCGTACATCTAATGGGAAAACTGGTTGTGACCAGCTTTCGGTAGTTAAGGGTTAAATATTGATATTAAAATAACTATTTACTACAATCTGCCGAATGTTCATGTAAAAAATTCTAAAATAGAACGTAATCTAATTGGGAAATGTAGAATTAACTGAAAAAGGCAACTTCTTTGCAGGATATTGGACAAGAAATAAGAGGGAGCCTGAGAATATTCAATAATTTTTAGTGCTTTGTGTCTTATTGTGTCATTCACACACGATGATGTTATTCCAAAATCTCTTTCAATACTTCATTAATCTATTCATAGAACAGCTTTGCCTAATATTTAATAGGCGTTAACACATTTACTTAAAACAAATTACACTGTTTAAAATTAATAACATTTCAAGCAAATTTTTTTTGTCTAAATCTTTCATTATTCTTCTGGCGTTCATCGGTTAAATTCTCTTTGATGAAAGAACAACATCTTAATAATTTATTCCTCATCTGCATTTTATCCAGCATTAAAATATAACTAAGACAAAACTTTGGAAAAATCCAAAAAAAAAAACATTAATTACGCAAAAGCATTGTAAACTTCTAAATAATAAATCACATTTATCATCCGAAGTGACACCATTCCTGAAAGAAAGACCTAATTGAATAAAACTTTCTTAATTTTAAGAAGGATAGAGCCTTCAACACAATGGGGGAATATTTTTATTTGCGGCTAAAAACTTAAGGTACTTGAGCCGAGCGGTCTCATTAACAACTCAAATGAATTGTTTGAGAGAGAATAATTAAATAATAATTACCCTACTTTCACCAAGTTGTGTTTTTACAATGTCAGACTGGTGGAGTGAAATCTTTTATCGAGATAAGAATGGATTAAAGAATGTATTTATTTTCCTTCTTTTTAAAGTTCTGACTTGAAAAGTACTTCAAAATAAAGTTAACAAAGTCTGTTTCGATCATTGTTTCTAATATTACAATAGGATATTGTCAGATTTATAAATGTGTCTCCAGTTCCTTAATTAACTTGTTTTACGTAAAAATGCTTCTCAAAGTACGAATATTTATTAATTTGCTAATTCTTCATCTGTCTGAACCCCTTAACTGCCGATTATAAATAACACCATTTTTCACTGAAGAGCACGTTTGTGGAAATTGGGAAGGGGGGAGGGAGAAACAGCACAAATAAGCAAATAAGCAAGTTTTACTTCGAAATATGTAAATAACTTACAAATACAGTCAAGATCATTGCACTGCATTACAATACCTCCATAATAGTTTTACTGATAGCAGCTGAAAGAAAGGAATCGTATTTCAGAAACACGTATATATACGTCTGGGGCACTTAACCGACGTCAGTTAATCGATGCCTTAAACACCTGCTCGATTATTTACTTTTGACATAAAACAGATACTTTGTTGTTTGCGTAAGAAGGGGAATTAATTTATATCAATAATTATATCCAAGTATATATTAGGAAAAGTAATAGTCATTAAATACTTCAAATTATTTCTAAAATTAAAAAGCATTCAATGTGTGTTTTACAAATAATGTGGAACACCATTTTAATTTATACAATTCCATTGGTGAAAACTTCTGATGATTGAATCGTCACACACACAAAGATGGTTTTATATTTAGGTTTAAATCTTAGTGGAAAATTCTTTTTTTTTTAAATATTTCTAATAACTTAATTTTTTTCCTTTTTTTTATTTTGAAATAAAATTTTTATCAAATTAATATTAAACTGCAATTAAATTTTGAAAATTTCTCCTTCTTAAGTGGGTATTTTTATTTTAAATGCACACACGATTTGTCATATTGAGACAAAGTCGTTATAACTGTGGACATTCGTTTGATTTTTATACTTAATAACATTGCACGCTTATAGAAAACGAGTTGTATGTAATCTAAGTATTAATTTATCAATCAAAAATATACTTAATGCTAAACTGAAATGAGGAAATGGAATTTAAATAGCTTTGATACACAAAGTTTACAATAAATGTTTCCTAAAAATGAAAGGCAAATTGGAATGGATTTCGATAGGAGCCACGCGCGGAGACAAGAAATTTACATAAACCATTAACATTACTCTGAGGAAAAATTATTCGCGAGTGTATGTGAACAGGTTGAAATTTGTACTAAATAAACTTTTATATTGTAATTCGAAGACAATCAAACATTGCAGCTTTAGGTGTACTTTAAACTTAATTTTTGATTTCGGCATTGTTTTCGGGACGTTTAAAGTATAAAAATTATATAATTGTATTCATATTATAAATAATAACCGAACAATAAATTAAGCAAATTAAAAGATTAAAGCAAGTTAAAAGATCGGAGAAAGCGTCTCTGACACTATTGAAAATTTAATTGCATATAAGCTAAGCATGAATTTCGAAGGCTATTTTCTCCGAATTGACTAACCATTCGGCACTAATACATTAAGGTACTGCTTCTGAAAGTTGCAATATTCGCGGTCCAAAATTCAATCTTAATTTTCATTGCGCCACCCTCATGCAATGATAATGTATTGAACTCAATAATACTATACTTCGACGTTAAAACTATGATACGACTTTAACCTCTTAAGCGCACCTGATGTACATTAACGTCTAGCTAAGCCAATCTATCTTGAATTTTTTTGTAAATCTTTCATTTCCTTGTTTTTGTAACTTCATTGTATTGGTTTTGTTTTATAATTGATTTAGTTTCTAGTATAGTTTCGTCTTTGCGACTTATTTGTTTCAGTTATTTCATTATTTCGTAACTTTTTTTGTTATCTACTTTTTATTTTAGTTGTCTTATCTTGTTTGTTTTACTTGCTTCTGTAAGCCCCGTGTGATAATTGTGGTGCACGGTATTATATTTTATCTGTCCTGAATAAATAAATAATAATAATAGAGAAAAAAACGTTAGTCGCAGTTAAGTTTTCCCATACAGATGACAAAAACGATTTTCAAGCTTGTTTAAAGTAAATAAGAAAGCTGTATTTGAAAATAAAGTTTCGACTGTAAAACTATTAAAATATTTTTTTCTCAAAGAATTTAAGGTATCAAGAACACGTTCAAAGTATTTTTTAAAATAGCATACTATAACATCATAAATGCTTTCTTAGGAATCAATACCAATAAATACAAATATTTAACCTGCAATATTTTTTTAAAAAATGCCTAAATTTTAAAAAAATCATAATTGTAAGTGAAATTTTAGCAATATTTTTTTAAAACTTCAAATCAATTAGATAAACAAAAAGTAATCAACTGATATCAGTAAAAGTACTGCTAAAACAACTGCTAAACAAAATTTATTAAAAGTTCATTTTTAATTTATTTACAAGAAAAGTTACATTCCTTACGAGACCATTATTGAAATAATACAGGCCATAATTCAAAAAAATATATCTACAATCAGAAATATTTTAGTACATTCTCTAAAAAATATAGATATCAGACTGAGAAGGTTTCATAAAAATATGTTTGTAATATATTGATTTATCAGACTCGTACACAAAGACAGATATTGTACAATTTAAAAAAAAAATGTCCACTTCTAATAAATTAAAGACGCACTTTTGGTTTTTCTATTTTTATAAAATTGATTGTAACCTGGCCTCTAGGTAATGTAGAAACAGAACGAAGTATGGTTTGTATAGCCAAAACAGGGCTCTATTAATTACAATAAATAAAAAAATGTTTTGACCGAATTTGATCATTTCAACGTGTTCGGATACCTCAAAATTACTCTTAATACATAATTCCAACTAAATCGCTATACATGAGTAAATTAAGATCCTAATTACAGAGACAATTCTTTAGAAACTATTTATAAGAATATCTGAGGTTATCACTTTTTGCAAGATTTGAGATCACTCTTTCACTGTAAGTGCCAAAATACTTCTTAACTAGTACCATACCACAAAGAAGAAACGCACCGGTAATTAAACCCAAGCTCAAAAATCACACGAGAGCGTATCATTTTTCACAATTTCAGTCGAAAACCACTTCATCTTTTCGCCTTTATTTAAAATCTTTGTTTCCTAAAGATAATTAATAGGAATTTCATAGCAACAAGGTTATACTTAAACCCTCCATGAGATCTCTTGACACTGATATATTACTTAGTCTTCGAGCATAAGACTTCGCTCTCAGCTATCGTTTCAACTTGTGAGAGATAAAGAAATAACCTCTTACTTCCGATGAAAATCGCTTTCACGGTCCAAAATATTAAAAACTGCTTTAAAAGAGACATGTTTTAAAGATGGTTGATAATTTATGAGGGCTAAAGAAAACTGGTGATAGCTTTAAAGGTACTTCCTGTTAAGGGGATTACGGGGAGTTTTTAAATTTGTTCCGAGAGTAAACGGATTGTTTCTGGGTTTGATCCTTTTAGAAGAGGAATTTTAAAAATTAGTAAGAATTTAGGGGATGAGTTTGTGGTTTGTTGCGGTGATACAATAAAAGTTAAGTGATAGTTTTAACTCTTAAACTTTTGCCCTATGTCATAAGGATCCTTTACAAGTGACGTTAGAAGTGATTTATGATTATCTAAAGCGATTGTGATGTTTCTGTTGACGTTACTTGAGTTTGAAGATAATGAGTTATAATATTTAACGTGACTTTTGAGTAATGTACAATATGTATTAATTTAAATGTATACGCACAGAATTTTTAATATCTTTCTGGAATAATAGCTGTGACGTAACCCCCCTCCCTTCAAAAATATTTTTAACTTTACATTAAAAATCCTCCGCGTTCCAATTACCATTGTGAAAAGTCTGAGGAATGTGAAATTTACTATATTATTAAGAATATAAAAATCGATATATATAGAAGTAGTAGTTTTTTAGGCTACAATACACACTATAAATTGCCAAAATATTGAGAAAAATGATTTTTCCCTTTTCTTGCGGCTAATACAACCAGCCACACAAAACGCAAAACCGACCAGAAATATCACAGCGAAATTTATTTATTATAAAGATCCAAATTATAAATCCAAGATCCAAATTATAAATTTATTATAAAGATCCAAAAATTAAAATTACAGCCTCTGATATGACTGCGGTTGGATAGTGGTCAAGGTAACTGACTCGTGAACGGCGTGTCAAGAATTCGAGCCTAGGACCGTTGAAAACTTTCCGTATAGGGGAGCGATGCACGTTAAATCTGACGAGAGCCCAAACGCCCTCCAGTTGGTGTGGTAGTTAGGAGAGGGTGGTGCCAGCTCAGGTATCATCCTCGTCACCTGACAATGTTTCAAAATTTTAATGTCCATCACCAAAAGCCCTCGAGTAGCCGAACAATGCGGCAGTAACATTCCCTCAATCACTCACTCCCGCGTGGATGATGACAAAATCAGTTGTTTGTGGATACGTCATTGGAGGTTTTAAACGTAGACTCACACCTCGGCATAGAATCAAAGAGGCTCTGAATGTATCCTTAGGGTACAGAAGTCCATGCATCTTCCATATATTTCCAAAGTGGATCTGGTGTAGCAAGGGGTGATGTACCCTGAGTCATTCGTTGCACAAGCATGGCGATAGATTGGTAGAACAAGTAGGCCAGTGAAGTAATTCAATATGATGGGTAAGGAAGGACTCTTGAACATTGCCTGCCACAAGTAGTCGCGCATTATTCCTTTGGAATATGGCTAAATTTATGGAAGGATCATGGGCTCCAAGACCTCAGAGATATAGAGCTTTCTGTTCAGTGTACCGGCAATGCGCGTACTAGAGAGGTGCTATAGGGAGATCCAATAGCACCCCAAACCTTGATAATGCGTGCAGGATCGGTGTGGTGATGCATAACGCAACAGCTCAGCAGCCTTTCACCGCTATGTCTCCAAACTTGATTCCCAGCATCGTGATGTTGCGGGAAGAACTCGGATTCACAGTAAACAGTGTCGTTCCATTTCATTGTCCATGTCCAGCGTTCATCTCCTCATTTGCATCGCAAATGTTGTGATTTTCAGTCATGGGTAAACGGAGCAATGGGCGCCTTGAGGGCATTTATGTCTGCAGCAAATGATGTCGAATGATATGAGCGGACACCGAATGATGCATAACAGACTGAATATATGTTATGATATGGTTCGTAATGTGAAAGCGCGACCCATCACTGCCATGAGTAGAATATGCCTGCCATCAAGGTCAGTAGTGCAACCAGGTGTGTGTGATTGACTCCTTCGGTCCGGCGTTTTCTCCTACATCTAGCGTTGACAGTAGTGCATCACAGTTGCTTGGTTTCGTCCAACACATCGAGCGAGTTCTTCGAAGGATCATCCACTATTCTTATGAGCTACTATTCTTCCTCAGTCGAATTCAAAAACTTGGTCAAAAGACTCTCGATGTGTTCCACGAGGCACACACATACACACACATTAGTAAGGAGCTTTTGCGGGGAAAAAACTCTCGACAAAAACAATTGGTGTGCTTCAAATTGTCCCTCTGTTCTCCCTTTATATAGCGCTTGTTGGTGGCGCTACGGTCGCACGTAATGTGCATATGCGCTATAATGCAAAGGATTTGACTATTTCATCGGCATCAACGCATGATGTAAATTTCACATGGTCTGCATGCTTCCTTTAGAGTGTTGAATTTTATATGGCCAGCATTGTATCAATGGAAAGCTTGCCTCGAATTATAGATCTGATAACCAATTAGCTTTTAAGATACCTGCAGTTTTCTTAGCTTGCGTTTCAGTTTCACTTTAAAGCATCTTTTTTAAAATTTTTAAATTAAATTAATGAAAATTCACTTGTGAGAACAATCAACTCTTCCAGTGTGAAATGGTTATTAACTTTAATTTTTATTACTTTACATTTGGGTTTGCTTACGTTTTGAGTTCTCATAGTTAATTAAGATTGATTTCAAGATCAACTTTTGTTTTTAGAAACAGTGTATGTAACTTACAAGCCTGTACTTCATTTTTTTCCGTTGAGAAAATGACACTGCCTTAACATTGCTATGAGAAGCAATACTTGGAAGGTAGGGAATACTACTGAAAATAATGAATGTAAAAACCAGTGAACAGCTGCAACTACCTTTAGACTTTTGAATATAAACGTTTTGAAGAAAAGTATTTCACGAGTTTATTTATTTTTTTTTTACAAGTAAAAATGCCATGTACACTTTTTCCGTAAAGTTTTATTTTATCATTTAAATATTACTGGTAAGTAGGCGACTTCCATTCAACTTCAGTGAGTGAACGAGGGAAGAGGAGTGCGAGACAAAACGATTTTAAGAAGATTATTTGGTACTTGCATATTAGCGTCACCGCCAAACAATTAACGCCACGCGATTTGCACCATGAAACCAACAAAGATTCCTAAGTGTTTTATTTCATGAAAGACGATTCTCGTGACACAATTTTGTCTGCAATTGTGTTCATAAGTAAGAAATCATGAATCTTCTTATAATTGTATAGAACTAAAAGAAATTCTTTTGAAATCCTCAAGATTTAAAAAAAATAAGGAATTTGTCTTTGATTTATAGCAATCACAGTTGCGTAACATAAGAATGAAGAGCAGTTGCCCAGGTTACGCTTGTAACAAACTGAATGTATAAATTCAATGTATTATAACGTTGAAAGTATTACTTCAATAAATAATCTGCTTAAAGTTGTACAAATACCGTACTTACTCGAATCTAAGGCGCACTATTTTTTCAGTGTAAATGCTACTGAAAATCAGGTGCGGCTTAAAATCGAAGGCAAAACATTTGTCGGATGGGGGAAATTGAATTTTTACCCTTTTCCAAAGGAAAAATTTAGCTGTTCCTTCTAGCCACTTGCATCGACGACCTTTCCATTCCGCAGTTTACCTCCAGTATTCAGTCTATCCTAAACATCGTTGTCTGCTGGTATTTGGAGAATTTTTTTGTGTATACGCTTTTTTTAATCACCTAAACATCAAAGATATCGGTAAAAGTATCAAAATAAGTTCACTATGACGAAAGTATGAAAAGGAAGGCAATTTTATATACAGAGAAAACTGAAACCGAGTAGCGGTTCTGAAAATTTGACACGGATGAAACAAATATACGTTAACAGCGTAAACAAAATGATATCATTTTAGCTTGCAAATGCTCAACAATCTGTAATAATTCGTTTAAATTCTTCTATTATATATTCTTTTTAAAAAATGTTTCTTAATAAATGCACATTGGATAGCAAAGAAGGCGGTACATTGTAGGAAAATGGCGATGCTGGAACTCAACCCGAAGTCAGCTGTGACAATAAGAGTGACGATTTGTTTTCGAAAGATGATATTGACAGTTTGCATAATTATAGTTTCATGTATGTATTTGAAAGGATTTATACTGGTAAAATTGTTAGAGGCTCGTGCTCTCTCGCGGACACCTAGACGTGTGGGGAGAAGGAAGAAACACTCGACATGATCCTACTAATCTATTTATTTCCACACTAAGAACAGAGACAATTTCAACTAATAATAGAAAGAAAAAGTCTCAATGATAACCGTGAAAGTGGAACAATGAAAGTAAAACGTGAGTGATTAGGAGACTAACAAACTTGATGATTATGTTAATTAAGGATCCAACTTACTATCCGATTTAATCCAATCTTAATTCAATCTTAGAGAACAATCGTCACTTTAAAGTTTCCTTCTAATAAGAATCAAATCACTATAATACCTTCCGTAGCAATCTCATTCGGCTCGAGTATATCTTCTCTCTTTCAAGCTAGAAAACCTTGCCTATTTATAGTAAGGTTATTTAAATGTCACGATTTTCTTCTTCCGAAGGGTTGGTTGTGAATAAGGCGAATTGATAGCCCTAAGATTTCACAAGAGAATTAGATGGGAAAATGCGTATCAATCCGTCACAAAATACATAAATATTGGCTTATTTCTTAAAAATCTTTCTTACATATCGGTTATTGATGATCCTTTTACAAATATTTTGTATTTTTTTCTCAAAAAACGTGTAGACCATTGGGAGTGCGACTTAGAATCGATGACAACATTTTTTCACAAAAAAAATTTGAGAATTTTGGCTGCCTCTTAGAATTTATTGCAGCTTAAATTCGAGAAAATACGATAATTTGTTTCATTCTTAGAACATAATTATTTCACAAGTATGATGATCATGTATGTATATTTTGCAAATAATATTTTTTATGAGTACCGACTTAAGAATAAATAATTTATATGACAATATTAATATCTTGTTTTTTTATTCATCATAACAACATACAGTACCTTTTTTTCGAATCAATTGGGACCGGACACTATACGAATATTGAAAATATGCGGGAAAAGCAAATTGCAATTGAGGGAAAAGCAAAACAGGTGCAAAATGTCACAATTTTACTTTTATTGTGGAAAATAATCACTTATTTCGCTGCCCTTTTTGTTCCTTCTTTGTGGAAACCACAAATAGAGTTACCGATCACGAACAACATCGTTTTCTTCCTTATGATTTTCCTTTTCTTCGAGTCATCTTCTGAGTTAAGTTTTGACGCAAAATTTAAAATGGTTTCTCGGCTTTTTCTTATGTTAGAAATTGTTAACTATCCAACATTATAAAACTGTGCTAGAGACGCTCCACTTCATCCCTTCGCGAGACGGTTCAATATTTAAAGTTTTGTCTCTATGTTCAAAACGTTGCGCTTCCATTTTGAATTCGGAACTATAGCAGTACACAACTCAGCAAAAGAGCACGTATACACCCCCTCACTTGGACACAAACTGACCTAATATTCAGCGCATATGTTAACCCAATCACACAAATGAAATTTCCAAAATATTCCTGACCTTGGGTTTTCCCGTCACTTTTGGCCTCACGCAAAACAACTGTTAAGCATTGCAACTGTTCGAAAACGTAATCATATACAGTACATATAGTTGACAAAGCAAAAACTGGTCCGGTTATTTGACACTCCGGATAATAAACATTCGGATAAACGACGTTCTTCTGTAAATGCAAATATTTGTATACATCTATATTCAAACTGTAAAATTAGAAATTTTCACTTCTATCGTGAAGTCATTAGCACAAACACTTATTAATTAAATTTTTTTTTATCAGATATTGATTTATTCAACGAATTCAGTGAGATCACTAACGTATTAAAAAAATAATAAAAAATATAATCTTAATTTAAAAAACCCGTTTGCTAGAGATATTTTCTATTCCTTCGCAGAATTAACAAAGCAATAAATAAAAACACACTTTGAGGACACAAAAAACGAAAAGCGTGATGAAAGGTAAAAATCTTTCGGAGAATACTTAAAAAAAGAATCCCTGTGATTCAACCACTTTTTTTCTTTTAATATCTAAGGGAAAAAACTAATTTTCCGAAAAAATAGTACTAAAACAAAGGAAAAATAGAAAAACCGTCGTCAATGTAAAAAGAAAAAGAATGAAAGGTGAAATTAACAGCTTTAAAATGAAATAAGCCAAGAAGAAAAAAAAAGAAACTCATTAAAAAATCCAGTTTCCTGTCAAACGAGTAAGGGTGATTACATATTTCTTCATTAGCCGAGATTTAAAATACATTTATTAAAAAAAAGGCGAAGTAATTAGGTTAAAGAACAGCTACTCCCTTATATCTATGAATACTGAAAGCCATGTAATAACTATAATCAGTTCAAACATATGCATATAAATTACTTTAAAAGTTGGACCTGTTTTTCCAGTTTAGAATGTTTTTATATGTTATTTGTAATCAACTTAAAATTTAAACATTACCTTCAATGCTATTTATGTTTTTTTTGCTCTAAACTGCATGGAGTTTTAATTATTTAATCGAAGAATATTGTGAATTGATTAATTTTTAAAGTAGTAATCTGAACAAAAATTCATGAACAAGTATAACGCTAAAATGAGTTAAAATCTCGAACGAAATTATTTTGAACTAATCCGGTTAACTAACTCTAAAACTTTGTTAAACCCTACAGTTTTAGTACCTAAGTCTAAGAGTTTGCTAATATGTCTCTGCGGCCATTATACTTTCATCTATTCTGTTTTACTATACTTCTATTTATTGTTCTTTTTTAAAAAAAATAGATTTATGACAGTTTAGAACATGAATAACGATTATATATATATACTTACGCATTTTGTGTAATTAATATTTAAAATGTTGTAAATAATTTATATATGTGAATGTGTAATACGTTAATGCAACTTTTTATAGTATTTATTTTATCCTAAAATTGTAATATTCGCAAGCAATGTTGTTTCTTACATTATAATGGAGATTCAATGGAAACTTGGCGACATGTTGGTGATAGAGCCAAGTTGGCATCATTTTTGAGACCAATTTTGGCAAGTTGGTGACCCTATGGATGCTTCTGGAAATTATTTGAGAAATCTTTTGATATTTCGATCTATGACGTAAGTGGATTTTCTCGATTGATCCTTGCAGCCTATAATTGGAGTCACTCGCTAAAACTGAGTATTGTTTCACTGTTGAAGAGTTGATTAGCAATTAGTTGCTACTCTCAAGCGAGTGCTTGTAAGTACACTTAACGTATTTACATTTTTAGACTCTGATAGTTGTGTCTGACCACTGTAGAAGGTATGGATATTTTTCTGGGATTTATCAAGTGAATTATCTAATATTTCAAGAATTGTTTTTCGGCAATAAATTTTCATCGCTCCTAAATAACTGACTTGCTCTTTGAGACTAATAGCATAAAATCCTCGAACCACGATCTATGTAAAAATAAACGAGGTAAGATTCAAAAGTAACACGACTGAGTCTATAACTTTTAAAAAAATATAACAATCAAATTTATGAAACACATTCTCTTCCGATATAAGACCTTTAGGTGATAACATACTTTGGTCCTCACTTGTAAATTTCATAGAAATATTTCTGGTATCCCTTTTTAGCCACGTCCTTTAATTCAGCTTGCGAAAATTAGTGCAAATTGACAATCAGTGAGCTTGCAAGCGAAGTGTCTCATGAGATAGGCTGAAGCGACAGGGGTGAAATCAGGGAATAAGGAGGATGAGGCAAAAGAGTTTTCGTTCTCGTAAGAAATCCAGTGACGAGGAGAGATCGACGTGAAGGAGTCATACAAAAGTACTTGTGGCTGCTCAGCCCATAATCTTTCTCTTTTTCTGGATAAACTCACGCTAACGATGCAGATTGTCTACATATAAATCTTTGTTTGCAGTGTGCCATTCAGAGATAAATTCCAAAATCACAATACCCTTAAACTTCTCTTTACAGCGGTCTTGGCTGAATTTCTGCTTGCAAGGAGATTGTGGTCATTTGCACGTTTCCGATGCTCTTTTGGATAGCGGGTCATACAAAAAATGCCATTTTTCATCTCCAGTAATAATTCTGCTAAGTAGGGAAGTATCTTTGTCAATAACCGAGATTTAGTATCCCGCCATTTGTGACGGATCTATCCGTGATCCTGCAACTTATTCTCTTGGGAAATCTTTGGGCTATCAATTCGTGTTACTCACAACCAACACTTCGGAAGAAAAAAATCGTGATATTCAAATTAACTTACTAAATATAAT
Source organism: Trichonephila inaurata madagascariensis (assembly GCA_019973955.1). Lineage (NCBI taxonomy): Eukaryota > Metazoa > Arthropoda > Arachnida > Araneae > Nephilidae > Trichonephila > Trichonephila inaurata. The sequence goes on from BMAV01000834.1 coordinate 144,968, forward strand.
AGAAGTTTTCTAGCTAGAATAAAGAGTAGTAGAGGAGATAACCCGATTCAGGTGAGATTGTTACTGACAGGTGTTATACACTCATGGACAAAAATTAGTGCACCAAGAAATATTTGTGGGATCATAACGAAACTTGAAATGAAGGTGCATATCGGGAAGATATGCAAATGATTAGAAATGCAGCGTGATTGCGCATTACGTATAGTCGATAGAGGGCGTTTAACGTCGTTCTCCGTGTAGTATAAAACAGGTAACCAAAGCTTGTTTAAGTGTGCTGGATTGTTTACAATGTAAGAGCTGAGGTAGATATGCCATCACGCCATTTTCAAAGACAATATGAGCAGCTGTCGCAATTTGAGAGGGGAAGAATCATCAGCATGATGAAAGCTGGGTGGTCAGATAGGCGAGTATCTCGTCAATTAGGCCGCTCTGATTGTGTTGTGAGGAGATGTTGGGACCTGTAGATCCAAGTGCTGTCATTTACACGAAGACCGGGCTAAGGACGCTCTCGATAGACCAGTCGTCGAGAAGACCACCGCATCGTAAGAAATACACGCGTATAGCCAACTGCTTCATTGGCCGCCATCGAAGCATAGGTAGTACCTTCACTAGGGGTCTAAGTATTCTCGAACCATACGAAGGCGCTTGGCTAAAGGACACTTAGGATCGTGGAGCCCATTACGTGGGCTGCCCTTGACGCCCACCTATCGACGCCTCCGTTTGGAGTGGTGCCACCCACGAGGAAACTGGACTGCAGCGGAATGGAACCTCGTCATCTTTAGCGATGAATCCAGATTCAATCTCAGCAGTGTTGACAATCGTGTTCGTGTGTGGAGACCCCGTGATGAACGCCTCAATCCTGTATTTGCTTTACAGCTAAACAATGCTCCCACAGCTGGTGTGATGGCATGGGGTGCCATTGCCTCTAATACATGGTCAGCCAAGTATTGATCCGTGGCACAAAGGCAGCCCAGCTGTATGTCCATGACTTCCTGCAACCACATGTGTTGCCACTCATGCAACGGCTCAGATGAGCCATTTTTCAACAATACAATGTTCGGTCTCACACGGCAAGAGTGTCACAAGACTGTCTCCACACTGTTACTACCCTTTCTTGACCAGCCCGATCCCCAGATTTGTTTCCAGTCGAGCATTTTTGGGATCATTTGGGGCGGTGAGTTGGGCATCCCACGAGAAAAATATTGCAAATTCATTAAGTGCTACTGCCAAATTTTCATCAATGTACATGAGAGAACATCGAGCACGGAAAAAAAACACTGCAAAATATCTCTTAATGCTCAGTTTAAGAAATGAGAATGCTATTGAAACTCTTTTAATGACAGCACGGATTAATACGGACTTAGTGAACCACCCTGTGGCATTAACTACGGAGCCCTCAACAAGTTTAGTGCGTGTTGGAACTGATGCATGTAAATCAATAATAAATTCTATCTTACGTTACAAAGACTATGATTCCCATAAAAATGCTCACAAATGTTTTCAAAAGCGATTCGTTGATAATCGTCCAATTGATACAGGTGTTCAATTTATGATAGATTATGGTTTAGAGATGATTTGAGAACGTCTGTTTTGCTTAGCACAAAAATATTTTGTAACATATTTTACCGGGACTTAATTTAGAAGATACATTAAAGCGCTACAATTGAGGACAAACTTAATAATAAATAAAAACTTTATAAATTTAAAGTTTGTCGGCAATTGTAGCAAGTATACGAAATTTATCAAAATATAATGGTTTTGTATACCCTGAAATTCAAGGATATCTTTCTTGGATTTGGTATCAGAAAGACTCATTTCGCAATGAATACCTTTCATGCAAATTAGGCGATTAAGACATGTACTGGGTCAATTTGAAATATTAGGGTAAATGATCAATGTTCCATCGTCACCAAAGAAGTTTCACTTCTATCGCGTGGCGTTTCACGCACCATTTTTTTTATCTCATCATGTTTGAAATTTGTTGTGGATTGTTGACAAATGATTTTGTGTCATCTGTGATATAAAATATTCAAAACTAATACCTAAATAAGCCCAGTAGGTCGGAGCGAATTTTTATTTTCAAAATTTCAGCACCTATCTATGTGGAAAAGTATGTAAATGAAGACAGAATAAAAATGACTCATTATGTTAAATACGGCCCCAAAGGGAATGGAGTTTAGACATTTAAGCTTTTTTTTATGGTAAAAAGTCAAAGTAATTTTTGTTAAAGAAAAACCGGTATTTTAGTACTTTTTCACATTTTTCTAATGAGAGGACTCCTGCCAAATAGTTACAAGCAAAAAAACATGTGTGCATCTAAGAGCGTTTTTAGTAAAATTTAAAAAAAACATCTGTCGAAATTGCAGTGCACGATAAAGTTATTGATTGATAAAACCTTGGATCAGACTGATTGGACGGTGTGGAGAGAGAGGTGGATGAAGGGGTATGAAATGTTGCTATGAGTACTGTATTACTGGCTACTCAGAGATCATTTATCAGTAATCTTCTCATTTTGGGTTATTTATATTGCACAACAATAATTTTATTTTGCACGTTTGTAGGGATATTTAAGGTATCCGACTACGTTCGGAACCGTGATTTTGCAAAAGTGTGTAAATGGATAATATTTCTGATATTTAGTGTCACTTAGATTATAAAATGTATATAAAGTTGTTTTAAGAATAGTATTAGAATAAAAAATTATTTAACTACCATATTTTGACAAAAAATGAACACAGAATGACCCATTTTCAAAATGTTCTCCTTTTGTGAAAAATGCTTCTATTATAATAATATTTTGCCTGTATATAGTTCAGATCTCTCTACAGAGGCTCAACTAGAATTTTTGAAATATATCACTTAGAAGTGGGTTTATCCATGTTTTACGACAACACAGGGGAGAAATTTTAAGAAAAAAACGCCGATCATTATTTCAATGTGTTGTAACTCTGAAAATAATGTGAATTTTTCAAAAATCCTAGTTCAGACTCTCTGGAGAAGTCTTTACTTTATATAAGAGAGAGAAATATTATTATTTTAGAAGCAGTTTTCACAAAAGGAGAACATTTTGAAAAAAAAGGCTATTCTAGGTTAATTTTTTGCCGAAATAGTGTATTTAAATAATATTTTTTGTCAAAATGTCCTTCAAACAATTTTATACATGTATTCTTATCTAAGTGACACTAAATATCATGAAAATTATTCATTTATGTGTGTTTTTAAAATCACGGTTCCGAACGTAGTCGGATACTTTAATTTCGAAATTATTTATTGAAACAATTTTGCTCTGATCTTAATTCCACAAAGCACCTTTTCCACACAGGTAGGTTCCGATTTATAATAATTTATTTTTCCCTCTACAGGGTGACTCTCTACCAGACCGAAAAAATTGCAATGTGTGTAGGGGAAAACAGACGTCTCGCAATCACATAGAAATTCAGGGTAGCAAGTGCTGCAGCTGAGAACTATGATGCAAAGAAACAGCGAAACAGAACAGAAACAACAGCACATTAAAGGGAGAGAAAAAATTTTATTGTAAGTTTGCACTACAGCAGACGTTTGAAATTACCACCCGATATCATCTTGCAGGCCTTACAGTGGCGCTTCATGGAATTACTTACGTTCTGCAAGATTCTGTGGTAGATGGCGCTGAACGGAAAGTTTCGTTGAAACAGATCCTGCTGGAAGTGGTCATTCGCGATCAGTTTCCCAAGATAGGATTAACTCATATTTAAACGAAGAACTGTTCGACATGCTGATCGTGTATGAATATGGAATGTAATGGGAATGTCGCTCGGTGGCTGTACTAGGAACGTTACTCGAACAGGCGTGTCCCCCATTACATGACCTTTACAATTTTAACAGAAGGTGAAGTGAGTCTGGTTCTGGATACATCAAGACAGCGCTCCGCAACCATTTTATCGCCACGGACCGGTCAACGTTTGTTAATTTTACAGCGGCCCGCTGAGGGAGAGGATGTTGATTGTTTATATTTTAGACTGTTCTGATTTAATAATTTTAATTTAATTGTATTTAATTGCGACTTCTGAATAAAATATAGCTACACCAAAAAATGAATATAAAGTGATTTAACAAGGAATATTAAGTGATTTTCTAAAAAGTAGCCCAAAACTAAGAAAAATATATCACAGTAAATAAAACAGGAATAATTTAATGTTTCTTGTGCGTACCGGTAGTATTTGATCCGTGGACCGGTACCGGTCCTCGAACTAGGGGTTGCGAAACACTGCATCAAGAGTTTGGTGTACCGGACACCCGTTCCTTCGGTTTAAATTCACCTCCATCGAATATCTGTAATTTCGAGAACGCAAAAAAATTCATGCAGCCCTTCTGTCTGGTCCACCAGATGATTTCTGGCCCTAATTTTGAACATCTATAGTTTTACAATCTTTCAATAAAATGTTTTCCATCCCATTAATATATTGATCGCTCTCTGCTTTTTCTTTGCTTCATTACACTATAGCAGGGGTGGCCAAACTTTTGGGATCCGTGGTCTACTCCACATTTAAAAAATCGAAGGCGGTCTACCAATGGCAGAGCTAAATTAATGTAACGTACATGTTTATATATTTATTTTCGGTAAAAAAAAATGGTAAATTATCTAATTGTTCTAAAAAAACTTAAAATTAATATTTACAAAATAAAAATTTACTGACAAAAATAATCAAAGTATCCGTACATCAAAAGTTGACCATCCTAGTCACTTCGTTTAGTTGAAATTTTGGGCCCCGTATATCTGGCAAGTTTATCATATTTGTTGCTGGTACGTTTTTTATTAAAATGAAAAACCAAAATTTTGGGCCCACCTGTTAAACGCGACCGACTTTTGGGTTTTTTATGGCGTTTCCGGGTTGATAAAAGGGGCTTCGCAAAGTTACTTTTAAACCCAAAAAGAATTTCAAAAAAAAATAAATTTTTTTAAATATTAGGAAATTTTTCCCTTACCCCCAAAAACGATCACTAAAATGCTCGGGGTTTTTGGGAAATATATCGCATCTTAATTTCATTTTTTTTCCCTTTTCGCCCGTGACTGAGGGGACTAAAATATCCTTTTTTTTCCAGAAAATTCCATCAATGTTGACATTTTGATTAAATGGAAATATAAAAATTGAGTATTTCTTCCAAACCTAATTAAGTCAAATCTTTTTTAAACCCCCAAAAAAAAACATTTTAAGTGTTGGGGAAAAATTTCATCGAATTTCTCTTTTTGGGGATTATGGATGCCCCCCTTCCTTCTTTTTTTTGAAGCCAATTTTTTCCCTTTTTATTTAGACGCATCCCTTTTTTTGTTTTTTTGAACGTGTTTAATCCGCCATCATGTCTGTTAAACATGTATTTTTTCCTTTTTGTAGATTTAGGTTTAAGTCGTTAAGTTTGAAAGTGATATCGCGAAAAAAAGTTATTTTCATATTTTTCCTTTCTCCAATTAAAGTAATGTTCCCTTTCCCTTTTTTGAAAATTTTTATTTCAATAACAGAATACAAAAATTTTTTTTAAAAAAAAGAACCACGGCTTACCCAACCCACATCTGTGTGCAAAAGATCTCCGTACCTGTTTTAGTTTTTTTCCCAAAAGCGCCCAAAATTTTTGGGTTTTTGGGAAGCTTCTTAAACGAATTAAATTTGGGACGATTTTTAAAAGCAATTTGCATTATATCATTTAGTATTTTTTATTTGTTTTTTTGAACAAAAACCCCTGTTGATGGTAATAAAAAATTGATAGCTGGTAAAACTGTAAATTTTTCTCATCATTATTGCGCAAGGAAAAAAAAACCAATTCGATAATTCGCCCAAAATTGGAGCTCCATCTGTTGTAATAGAGACCAATTTATATATTGGAAATCTTGTCTTATAAAAAAAGGGTTTTTTAAATGAATTGTAGATATTTGGCCTTTTCGCTTGCCCTTTTCAAGGGAATTAAAAGTTAATAACTCTTCTTTAAAATCATATTTTCAAAAATTCTCAAAAAAATGCATAACTGTAATTCTCTAATATCCGTGATTCATCAAAAAATTTAAGTGATAGGAACTTACAAGCTTTTTAAAACGACATTTAAAAAATCCTCCAAAAATTTTTATTCTAGCTTCAATCCATCGCACCCAGTGTTACAAGAAAAAAAATATTATTTATTGAAGTTTTTATTTCCCGATTTGTTTTTAAAAAACGTGGGAAAAAAATTTTCCCCTTTTTCAGAAAAACTTCTTTTATCAATTCCCCCGTCTTTTAATGGTTTTTTTGCTTATAAAAATTTTTAATTTTAAAGACGCCAAAAATTTCTGTTTAGCCCTTTTGGGGCCCCTTTTCCCTAAAAATAACCCATTGCTGTAAATGTAAATTGACTTTAAAAATTCATCACTTTTTAAATTTTCGGGTTCACCGCCGATTGGAAAGTCTTTTTAATTATTTTGGGGGCATGGTTTTTTAAAAAGTTTTTTTTCGACGTTTGCTTTTTTGGTAGTGCCAAACCTTTAGTTACAAAATGAGACAAACACATTTGCCTTCCCCCGTAACAAAAAAAAAATCATCTTCCCACTCATTGTGATAATGGTATGTTTTACTTCTCTTAGCACTGGTACCTGGCTGAGTCATTTTGGACGGGTTGTTGAAACAACAAATTATCGTATCAGTGCGGTATGAAGCGAGCTACCTGCAACGTAAGACGATTAACTGAGAACTGAAACTAAATGGGCAGGTGAGAATGGTAGACTTGTCTACTCGCCGTGTCGCTATCATCGCTCCGGCAACTGGATATAATCTAAGCATCCCACTTTGTCAAGTTGTTTCTATTTAAGTCTCCACTTTAAAACGACAAATTCATTGTATTACTTTGCACAGTTTGTTTTAGGTTTTAAAGCGTAAACTGTAGTAAATTTTTATTTTAAATAATTCCTTAATTCTATGTCATAAGTCATAAATTAAATTGCTAATATCCGAGGTCATTTTTGGGATGGTCGCACGGACTACCTAAAATGTCTTTGCGGTCTACCAGTCGACGTCTTGGCCACCTCTGCACTGCCACAGCTCGCAATGACGGCATTTGTGACCTTACATTCCTATGCGATTCCAAGTCGTCAATGTACCCGATACACATCCTGCAGGTTTGTCGATCTGGTAGAGAATCGCCCTGTTTAATTGTGATCCTCACTGAAACCAACCACTTAATGTTATGAATATTATTTTAATAAGCGATTTTGAATTTCTGAATCCGTAATTCGTTTAATAAAATCTGCTATTTAACTAACAACGCTTAAACGAGAGGGTAAAACTAGTTTTTATCCTAAAAAGATCTCTTAGGGAAGATGGTCTACATAATGCATTGTGTACTGAAATTATTCATTATTTAAGAGGTTATTCATGAAATGGAATATTTCTACTTTTTCGCGGAAAAAAAGAACGACTTTCTAAGAACTGCGTGCACTTAGGGAAAACATATTTTTTAATAAATCATTACAGAATTTAACAAAATGGCTTTTAACTTCTTAAAAATAAAAGGTAAAAATACAATAGTTTTTGTAAAAACGTATTGTTAAGGCAATAGCGTTCAAATAAATATTCAGAATAAGAAATTTTCTACACACATGAAAAAAATAAATAAATAATGAAAATAAAAAAAATCATTGGGAATTCAAAGTAATGCTTTCCAAGTTAAAGTTGTTTGGAGAAGTCATAACAATAGACGTCTAGGGGATGGCTGTTTGCTATAAAATGTTAGATCAATTTTTTTTCTATATTTCAGATTCATAATTCTGAAAATGTTTTCCCAAAGCCCAATTTTAGAATAGTCTTAAAAGAAACTGAGATCATTCGAAATAAATCGTTTTTAAGAGAAAAAAAACTTTCAAGTATTTGATGAAAAGGAATGAAATAATAGAAAACTAAAATGCATTGTGATAGATTTACCTTCAAAGAAGAATTTTATTTTGGGATTGTTTAGTTATTATAAGGTTAAAATAGAAAGAAAAAGGAAAAACGAATTAAACAAAGGAAATTTATCTGCCGGTTACAATTTAGTTCTTTTATTTTTCTTCAATTTTACATCAAAGGATGGAAAAACATCTCAAATTTCTCAAGCTTCTAACCATGCAGAGCGTATGTCATTTCTTTTTCTTTATTTCAAAAGATCAATTCATTTCACTTTTTAGGGAAAAATGCAAAAATCTTTTGACTTCATGGAAGAGGTACAGAGGTCTGAGCTATATACAGGCAAAATATTAATACAATAGAAGCATTTTTTACAAAAGGAGAACATTTGGAAAAAAGGTTATTCTAAGTTCATTTTTTGCCAAAATACTGTATTTAAATAATTTTTTTTGTCAAAATGTCCTTATATAACAATTTTATACATGTATTCTAATCTAAGTGACACTAAATTACATGAAAATTATAAATTTATGCGCTTTTTTAAAATGATGGTTCCGAACTTGTCGGAGACCTTAAAGGATAACTCCTATGAATGGCTGCGTTAGAACGTCATTGGGATGCTCATAGGAGTGAGCCTTGATATGTCACTGTAAGTCTGAGAGAGACCAAGTGAATCTGGAAGTCTATTGAAGAGACAGAGTCCGTTGGGATGTGCTAGGGCCTCGTAGAGTATTGAAGCCTGTAGAAATGTCTCTCTAACGTCTGTGAAGCTCCTTAGAGTATCGATAGTCTCCTTATATATCAAATACCTCACGTCCTTCGAAACCTCACGTGATTCAGAATCGCTTCTCTTTGGATGCTGTGGGGATTGCTGTTCAGCTATTGGTCCTAGTCACCCTTCACGCGGTGAACTTGGAAGCTGGAGATTGGAGTAGAAAGTGCACCGCTTACCTCGCTGTTGGCTGGATACATGGAGGTCAAAGGTTGCGTTTCTTTTGAACATAAGCGTCGTACTGTCCTGTTTTGACTATTTTCCCGAGAAAAAATGCATGGCCTTGCAATAAATAATGCACCTTTTCAAAACATACTCCTTTACTGAACAATGCTTCTTAAAGTAATATTTATCTATAAATATGTAGATAGGACTTTTCTACAGAGACAAAAATAAAAATTTTGAAAAATTCACTTTTTCAGATTTACGATCAATTGAAATAATAATCTATGTTTTTCGTTTAAATTTCGTTACTAAGATGTATTAAAATATCCATAAATCCACTTCTCTAAATAAAAAAACGGTCAAAAATCCTTGTTCAGCTCCTGTATATAAGTCATAGCTATACATAGGCAAAACATTATATAAGCATTTTCATAAATGCAAACTGTTTTGAAAATATATTATACCCTCTTCATTTTTTTTATCAAAAACCTGCATTTAAATAATTTTTTCTTATAATAACATTCTTAAAAGAATTTCATATGGATATTCTTCTTCTACTAAACTGATCCGTGGGTAGCCTAGTGGTTAAAGCATCGGACTCCAGACCGAAGTGCCCGAGGTCGATGCCACCAAATACCCTCCAAGTATACACGGAGTATGTGCTCTTTAAATAAGCTGATTCGAAAGTCTTCCGGGTGCTTGCAGCAGAAACCACGGGTGCAGGGTCTGGAGAATTATTCCCTTACCCTCCAGTTCCTTGCCTAAATTGTGGAGTTGGTGATAGGTAGTGTCGCCATCTATGGTATAGAAGTCAAACCTGTCTCAGGCTCTGGCAATTTACATTCCTTCTCTTCGGGAAGGACGCGACCTACTAAACTAAACACTGTGGGGTGCAAAAGCCCATGAGAATCAAGCTCTACTGTGCCCATATCAATATACTTGCCTATTGGGTGCTGAAGTGCATGAGCAGATGTCCCGATGAGGTGATCAGTCTAAAGTGAATTTCTCAGTGTTTTTCTCCCAAGCAAGCTTGGTACTCATTTATTGAGCCACTAAAGAGATGAAACGCTGAGCCAAACTTGCCTAGCCTGGGTTTTGAACATCGGACTTGTGGCGTGGAAGCACGATACTCTACCACGAGTACAATGGACCTCTATTCTCATTCTACAAATACTAAATAAAAAAAAATCAATAAAATTTATGCAATTTTTAAAAATCACAGTTTCCAACGCGTAGTTTCTCACCTTAAAGTATTTAAAAATTTCGGCATCTCCCATACACGTAGTATTAGTACGAGTATTTGTATATGCTTTTATACATACTTACATACAATTGATTATTCATTTAATGTTAAGCAAAATTTACCAATTTTGCTTTTTTATATTTTATGGCTTCAATTATACTTAAGGCTGTGAACAAATTATTGCTTCGGATTCAACACTTTTTCTCATGGAAAGAAATATCTGACAGAAAAGTATTTCTTATACCTTTTGTAAATAAAAAAAAAAAAAAATGGAAAGGAAGAAAGAAAGTTATAGCTATTTATCCAACCTAATATACCACACATGTATAACATATAAATCTGTGTTTCCGTGACAGTAATGAATTCCGGAATGACACAATTCTGTGTCTTCAGAAAAATAATGGCTTCCATTTCGGTTATTCACTGCCAAAACACAGAAGCATATTTTATTTTTCTTCTGTCATAAGTACTCTTTAGAATTTTGACTAGCTAAAACAAAATTCGGAAGAAAACTGTTTTTGGCACACACACACATTTAGGAAATTTAACATTTTTTCTTTGCATTAAAACTCAAAAACAATTCTCACGCACCTCAAGAATTTTCTTATGTTGAGTTCCTGAATTAACAAAAATGACTATTCGTTTCATATTATAAAATCTAATTAATAATTGGCATCTTTCCATAAACAAGTAATCTTTAAAAAAAATTGAGTCAATTCCTGCTTAGGTCAACAAAGAAACGTTTTATTTTAGTTACTTTTTTATCAAAGATAAATGCAATTAATATAAATATGTATACACATATGCCCCCGAATCACACTATTAAGTGGCAAAATAGAAAGCGATTTTCTTTGAAATTTTCCATTTTCCTTTCTATATATGTTGTTGGACTATTATTTTTGTTTGTTACCAAGGTCCTGAGCTTTCTGGTAACATTTTTTTTTTATTATACAGCTGAGGAAAACTCTACATCTTTTTCAAAAAATTCCTCTCTCTCTCTCTCTACTATTAGCTTACACTCTATATACATTTATTTACCTTGGTGGAATTTTGCATCATTAATAAAGTACATTTTAAAGCACTCAATTCAGCTGAAATTTTATCTACATGATTACTTTGGATGGCAATACAATAATTTAGCTATAATTAATAAAAATTAATTGATTAAAACTAATTATTTAAAGAATTACAAATACAGCCACGTTCGCATCATTTTTGGCGACTTGTGTCAAAACTTGAAAAGGTTTTTTTTCTCACGCTTTAAAGCAGTCAGTTGAACTGAAATTTTATAGACACGATTGTTTTAAATGAAAATACGATACTTTAATGATAATGAATAAAAATTAATTACCACTTAATGTTGTTGATTTTGTCCTATGTATATACATATTTATATTAATTGTAACTATTTAATAAAAAGTAGCTAAAATAAAAATTTTCTTCTTGATATAAGTAGGAAATGACTTATATTTTTTTATATTACTTGTTTCAAACAAATACAAGTCCAATGTATCAAGAAGAATCAGTGGCTTTGAGTGAAGGGTATTCAGCGCATATTATGAATACTTATATGTAGTTCATGGCACAGAAGACATCTACTAACTATGGAGATAGACAGTATCACACGTGTAGACGTGTTCCAAAAGTGAGCAAACAATCGAGAGGACATTTAACGGTTTGCCACCACCATGCGGATAAGGTGTCTATTATTCCGTGGTGACATGTTGCCGTTCTTCATTGATTTCGAATTCTCCGATACGACCTGATCTACATCTTTCAAGCACGAATTTCCGTTGTACAATTGGAGATTTATCAAATTTAAATTCCTTGATGGATGCCGATTATTACAACCCGTTCGAACTTCGTATTTTGTTTGAATTGCATCCAGGTGTTTTGGAGAAGCACATTGATCTAATTAATCCAAAGTAGTAGTAGTCAAATGAGGATAGATACATTTCAATCCACTTTTACAATGTTTAACCCATGGCTCATTTGCAAGTTAAGGGAGTGTTTCTGCACCAAAACGTGCAAAGAAAAAAATTATTAAATAAAATAAATAAAGTAATAATAGAAATGAAAACGGCACCGAAAATATCACGGAGAAGTACACAGCAGGATTCATCAGGAGAACTGATTCAATACTATCCGTCTGAGTGTGCGTCTTAGAGGAAGATCATTTAAAATATTTGCACAAGTTAAAATCCACAGGATATAGAAACAGTAAAAATTAATGGGTTTTTATATACATATATAAAACCTAGATCGTGGTTTTAAACTTCTTTTCTCTAAACCCGCTTTTTTTCATGTATGGGTTCTTAAGATATCTGTTATTTTAAGATCTTCTTTGACTTGTTGGGGTAAAACCCCACCGAAATTTGTTTGCTTTTATCATTAGAATAGGAATTTTATGCTTGATTTATATTTTAACTTCTATTGTGAAAATATTTTGTCACTCACTCACTTTAGATATTTTATCAGGTATTTTAATACTTTAACAAATATTTGGCGCAGTATAACCAGATATGGCTCTTGCGCCAAAAAAAAACAACAACCCACATTCATTCACTCACTCACTCGTCAACACATGCAAAATCACTCAGTAGTATGTGCATATTTCCTAATTACAGTTTTCCATTTTTCGCTTGTTTCAATTAGATTTTTCAATTTATTTCACAATCTTGTTATTTTCATAGAGTAGCATTTCTTTAAAATATATTTTACCAAGTTTTTTTAATTATATATACTCTTCTCAAAAGTGAAATAGCAATACCAGAACAGAATGCACGTAGGGTCATGCACACTTCAAAATCGTTATTGGTGTGAGATGGATATCAAATGATTATATTTTTGGAAGCATCTGATCACGTGGGACTCGTCTTCAGATTATAAAGTCCAGCAACTTTCTGTTCACATAAACAGAATCTAAAATTTTACGCAGCGCGATTTTTGAAGAAGCGTAGAAAATACTTCTGAGACATCGGCGAGCTCACTATCATCAGTTAACGACCAGGAAACGTAATCGGATTATCATACTACATCAACGGGGTGGTCAATGTGCACAATAGCAAATCATGTTGGGCACACAATCTAAGTACCATCCAACATTGTGCTACATGATAAATTCTGGAAGTTCTACGTGCACGCCAAAAAGGAAATGGTGCACAAAGGTGCATGTCAGAGCGCACAGACCGACTTATTTGCCAGTTGACTATTCAAGACCCTTTTGTCCGGTTATCTCCAGAAGCCGGTGGATCAGTATCCATCCAAAACCATACGTAACAGATTTCGTAAAGTACAGTTATGTGCACGAGTACCGGCAACAGGACAACGTTGATGGCTCAACACAAGGCTAGAAGCCTGGCATGGTGTCATTGTCAACGTACATGAATCATCGAATGACATCGCATATTCTTTACGGATGAATCTCGTTTTTGTCTGTGAAGGAACAACGGTCATTGACGGGTAGGGCGGTGATCCGAAAGCTCTACAAACCAACCCATTTTGCCTAGCGTCAAACCGATCCAACACCGTGCATCATGGTTTGGGGTAGCATAATGTTTGATCACAAAACGTCTCTGGTCGCCATGGAGAACCGTTTGACAGCGGACCGTTAAGTCACCCGAGTTGTAGAATCTGTTGTTCTGTCCTTGTTGCAGGGCACTCCCAACTTGGTATTTTAGCAACACAATGCCAGGCCACATGTCTCACGATGAACTCTTAACAGCGTGACCGGATTTCACATCTTTCCCTGGCCGGCAAACTTTCCAGATCTGGATCCCATCGAATGACTGGGTTCTCATTGGACGTGATTTGAACTAGCGTAAAACATCGATGATATGCGCACTTCAGTCCATGTGGCTGGGAAATGGTTATCGCAGACAACCATTAACAGACTAGTTGATAGAATGATTATCCTGATTGAGGCTGTATATATCCTCTGGTTAGGCACATTAGATACTAAATAAATTGGTTCATAATTGTTTCATTTGTTTGTTTTTAATCATTTGCATATACAACTCACTGCTATCGCTCCTGAAGTTTGTATGACATCACGTGCATTATTTCTTGGTGTTGCAATTTCACTGTTGTGTATGCACAAGTACATAAAATTTGCAAAAACGTTGTGACGGATATATACGGAATCTTCTCACTAAGTCTCTTGGGGAATCTTTGGGCTAGTATTTGCGTTTAATTCACAGCCATCCCTCTCAAGAAGAAATGCTGATATGTAGATTATTTCGAATATATAAAGTCAGAGTTTTGTAATTGTAAATAGAAGGAGCTGAGAAACTGTTACGGGTGTTACGAAGGTGAGAGGTGAGATATAATAAAGTTGATTTTTGCAGGTTAAGTTAAGAATGATGTTTACCACTGTATTAAATTAGTGGATTGGGAACTTATAGTCAAAGGTAGATTATATTAAATTAAATTGATTACTTGCGCTTGTTCACTTAGGGTTTATTGCTTTCTCTATATCATCTCCTAGGACGTTCACTTCTGGTTTAATCTGTTGTTGATTAGTGTGCTTGAGGAAAAATAAATAATAGTTATAATGGAAGTTTCTGCTCCTGCTTCGTTTCCTCCCACACTGTTAGATAGGTATGACGGTGAGGGAGCGACTTCAAGGGGAAGTCGCTCACAACGTGTTCTTTCTATATTTTGAAAACCAAGCAGTTAATTAAAACACATGGAAAAAAGAGCAAAATTTCCGTAAATGAAAAATTTGCATGTATATTTAAAATGCATTTTGCATTTTTATGAGCATTCATAAAAGTCAGTGCGTGTGTGGTAAGGTAGTGTGTGATGGTGGTGATGTATGTGTGGTGTGTGTGGTTATGTGGTTGTTGTGTGTGTAGTGTTGTGTGTGGTCGTGTACAGAATTTTATGAATTTAAAACTAAAAGTATTCTATTTTTTTTCAATTCTATTCTAGTTTTCATTCTTAAATTTTGCAAACTTTTATTCCAAGCATAAAAAAAAAGCATACATACTTTTTAAAAATTCTAATGGTTACTTATTTAAACTTATAATACAAAAAAAAATGAAATCATTCAGAAGTAAATTCTTCTAAATATTCTTGAAATAATTCTATTGTACAAAGAGCGAAAAATGAAAAAAAAAAAAAAAAAAAAGTGGAAAGAGTTGAAAAATATATATTCGTTTTTTATTTTGAAAGAGCGGGACAGCAGGGAAAATGGAAGAGATAATCTTTTGACATAACGTCTACCAATACAGAGGATAGGAGGAGTATATCTTTTCCACATTCGTTGACATTTTTGTAAACACATTTTTTTTCCCATCATTGTTCAAACAGAGAAAAAAGTGTAGTAAAAATGTTGCAGTCATAATCTGAAAGAAAAATTGAAATATGTTATCTCCAAAGCGAACAGGATGCCAAACATGTATACTGTCATTTTTTCTTGCATGTTTATCTTTCAACATATTTGTGATAATATTTGTTTTGATTCTTTCATGGTATTTTTTTTTAAAAAAACTATATGTTAGGAATGGCATATTTAGAGTTTTTAAAATACCGAGTGATTACGAAAAGTGACTTACAAATAACTGATTTTTACAATAAAAAGAACTTTCTGTTTTTCATGCTAAGTTTTAATGTTCGGAATTTTGATGCATGGTAATTTGATGTACACTGAAATAAAAAAAAATCCCAACACGAAGAATAAATTATTGTAGAGTAATGAAATTTAGACAATGCAATTGAGTAGTTAACATGTTTAATTTTTTGAATAAATTTTCAAGATCACAGGTTAACTAAGATCAAGAACATGCATTTCAAATGTGAAATTCTATTACATTAATAGCCAGTGTAACCTCAGAATTTTGGATGAAAGTCTGCATGCATTGTGTCATACATATGCCAAATGTCACATAGTGGAATGAAGTTTCAAGCTTGTTCCATTTGTAATTTCAATACCGGGATGGATAGTGTAGGGTGTGGATACTGTTGGAGTTATCATCCAATGATATACCATTCGTGATCAATTGGAAACAGACCTGATGATATCGCTGGCTAGGGTAACATGTCAACACTCTGTACAGCACGTTGTGTTATAACAGTGGTGTGAGGACCAACGTTATACTGTTGAAATCTAACCCCCTCCCTCCTTTCAATGCTGTTCATGAATGGCTGTACTATAGGTTGAATTACCAGATTGACGTACAAATTTGCTGTCAGTTTGTTCCGAATAATCACGATAATGCTCCTGCTGTGATAGGGAATTGCTCTCCAGACCATGACTCCAGGTGTAGGTCAGTGTGTCTATGGTGTTGACAGTGTGTTTGCAGGCGTTCTCCTAGTTTTCATTTGACCAACACATGACCATCATTGTCCCCAAAGCAGAAACTGCTTTCATTAGAAAACACAGAAAATCTTTTCTCCGATCTCCAATGAACTCATGTGTGTCACCACTGGCTTCGCAAACGTCAACGACTCGGATTCAGTGGAATGTACGCTACAGGGTGCCTGGCTCGGAGTTGTCCTTGAAGTGACCAATTTCTAACAGTTCGTTGTGTCACCGTGGTACCAACTGCAGCTCGAATTTCTGCCGCAGATGCAGTACGATGCCCCACAGCCACATCTTCCGGTCAATGTCGGTTTTCTTGAGGCAGTACCA
>BMAV01000834.1:162061-183460 GCA_019973955.1 Trichonephila inaurata madagascariensis
TACAAATACGGTGCATATTAAATTCAATAATCCTATACTTTGATGCTAAGGCTACAATACGACTTTCCCCTCCTAAGGGCCGTCGACGTATATAAATGTCTCGCTCAGCCAAAGAGTCAATTGCCCCACACGTAAATATACGTCTTTCCGAAGTACAATCTTTTCTGTGCTCCGCTATAAATAAAATTATTCCGAAGGCTTTGGAATGCAATAAAAGGAACTTCACAGTGTTTGCGGAGGAATGACTTATTTCACAGGGGATTAATTTATTTCTATTCGTTTTCCCCCCCCCCCCGGGAAAGAAAATCCACATACGCACGCCTACGTGAAAAACGGTGGCATTCGGGAGCTCATCTCGTAACTTTTTATCCGCAGTTAAGGGATTAATTATAAATTGAACAAAAAATTGTCAAGGTAAGTGCTGATTTTTGTATATATTTTTATATATGACAAGCCCATATGTGGGGCCACAGGTAATTATTAAACGTGTCCTTAACTTAGTATTATTAAATTAATTACGCAAAATACATTGTGCAGTAAACTGATATATTATATTTGTATGTGTATTACATCAGTGTAAATGTGCATTGCATTTTTCTATTATTTCAGAATGCATTTTGTTTGTTTACTTTCAGTAAATTGATATATTTTTTAAATAATCTTTTTTGTTTTAACTTTTCTATATGCCCGCCGCCCCCTCGTAGAGTTATCACGCCCCACTAGGAGATAACTCCCCGCAGTTTGAGAAACACTGCGGTAAGCTGTTGATAATGAATTTTTGTCTTCTTAAAGGCATTCTTGACAGACTCAACTCAATACGTCAAACTTCACAGACAAAAAACTCTCACAAACTTTATATAGCACGCATTTAAAGCAACCCGGATTTGCAAGTTCTTTGTGACGCTACTTATGCCACACTTTAGAGTTAAACTTGAATTGATGTCATCTTTCAGATGTATAAGCACGCCTACCAAATTTCGTTTATCTAACAAATTTTTTTTCGGCGGGACTTTTTTTTTCGTCAGTGTATTTGTAATTATTCTGCATTATATACCTATTTACTCAGCAAAAAATATCAGCAAGTAAAAGTTATATTTTAAAATAAAGGTCATATTTCTTAGCAAGTCTTGTCAATCAAATTTACTGTGTCTCATGTAAAGATGAATTTTTAACTTAGAAGCTGGAAATAATTATTTTTAAGACACAACTTTACTCTATTATTCAAAATGGCAAAATTTAAAATTCTATCATCGTGCAAAACGTTTAAGCGTTGATCACATTTTTTTGATAATATCTTCTCAAGAGTATACTGTAAAGGGCAAACTGATTAAAAATTTACTACCTGTACTTTTACCCGAAGATTTTTAACAAAAAAGTACATTGTTGACTTCGCCGTTAAATTGAACTCGTAGTAACGTGTATATTTTTTTTTTCAAATTAGTAGATCGCTTTTGGGACTAGAATCCTAAGGGGGATATTATGGACGTGAACTTTTCTGATATAGTAAAACATTAAACCTGAAAACTAAGTTTAGTTAAGAAGTAAGTTTGCTTCAAACTTTCTTCATTAAAAAAACACATAAAAAAGGCATATTTCTAAGCATAATACTTAAAAAAATGTGAAAATGGAAGGATTTTATTTTAATTTTTAATTTTAAAGTTTTTACACTTTTTTTAATTTATAATTGTGGTACACAAAATGCCTAAATGTTTGCTTTTTATAAGTGTGGCTGGTGGTCGTTCATGTTAAGATTAATAATACAAGGGGAATCCACAACCATAAAGAAAGAAAACATAAAATTTTAATACAAAATGGGCATACTTATCCCGCTGGGTGAACTGCAACACCTTAAAAGCTTTTGAAGTAGCCCGCGTATGCTAGAAAAGTCCGCCCATCCCTGCATTAGAATAACTAATTTTATTCAACTTTTAATACTTTACGAAATGCACTTTAATCCGTTCAGGACCATGATTACATATATGAAATCACACCTTTCTCCCTCCAGGACCCATTGTATCATATATGTGATTGCGCTTTCCCTCATCTGAGGCCCACGATTACACCGGTGTGATCTGAGTTTGGAACGTTATTGTATTAATTTTTGCAAAGCACTAGATGGAGCTTAAAGTCCGGTGTTTTTTTTCGAAAAATGTTTTACAAAACTTTGACCTTCAACATGTGTTTTTTTTTAAAATTAAATCAGGGATATTTATGAATGTAAATTGCACATGTTTACATTTTTCGTGAGAATCGGGCATTTAAGGGTTCATGATTTATTGCTCTCTAGATTTCTGTTTATATTTTGATTAAGTTGGAAAAAGATGGAAAATTTATTGGGCATAAGTTATTTATAAAAATAGTTTCATTATTTATTTTGTTTATAGTTCGTATCTACAACTATAATTTTAATACTCGCAGACATTTAAAAAGCAGATCTTTTTAGAACAAACGCGAAGACACATTTATCACGAAAAATAATGTTGCTATAGCAACCATGCTGTTGTTGTAACTAATGCCACCGGATCGGTAAAGGCCAGATCGAGGCCCACGAAATTCATGATGGCAAAGGGCTAAGTGACGCCTGTCGTTAGCCGTAGCTTTGAGCACCATACAGGTAACAGAACGATTTTGCTCGGTTTCACCCCAATTTTGAGAAAGGACACCCTGAGGGTGGTCAGGGCCTCCCACCTCTCTTCCCCTTCCACCAACCTTACGAGAGGACTTGCGGTTCGACGGCTATTTAAAGTACCCCCATGCCGCGAAGGCACTATACATTTACAAATATCCATGCCTTCTCCCTGATTCGAACCCAGTCCCAACGGCACAGCAGTCAGCTTCGCTAACCACTATACCGGATGGGCGACTATAGCAACCATAGTTGCCATAACCATAAAAATTTAAAACATGATTCTAATGTGATACTAAGAAAGCTATAAGGATTAATTTTAAAAAAAACGATATATTAGCTATTACTTAAAAGATTTGTATCAGTTTAATCTATAACAAGTTTATATGAGAGAAAATTTATCGTTTGGGATTTGTAAGACAATATTTTGTAAGTTGTGTGTCTATTTTATTTTAATCATCATGGCAAAAAGAATTAAAAGAGCACTTTTTATTATTAAAATGAAAACATTTTCCTTAAAATTTGAAACTATATTTTCTTTTTTCTTTTAAATATAGCGAAATTACTAATACTGTATATTCAGGTATTATCAATGATAGTGAAATATAACTTTTAGAGTACTTGATTCTATTAAGGATCTTATATGAATTTTTCAATAAAATTAGGCTTAGCAACTAAATTTGCCTGGTCCCGTGCGTACGTAACTTTCGGAATGTGCGGGCCTGGGAAAATGCTTCTTCTTCCTTTCGCAGGTCCTGAAGGGGTTAATAACTAAACCTAAGGAGTAATTAGAAATTCTAACCCGAATTTATATAACTAAATTATGGAAGGTACTTATCTTGTTTAAATCTCTTTGTATAATTCGGATTACAGGCTGAATTATGAACAAAATAAATAATGAAACTATTTTTATGTATAACTGATGATCAATAAGTTTTCCATCTTTTTCCAACTTAATCAAAATATAAACAGAAATCTACAGAGAAATAAATCATGAACCCATAAATACACGATTTTCTTGAAAAATCTAAACATGTGCAGTTTATATTCATAAATATCCCGGATTTAATTTTTAAAAAAAACACATGTTGAAGGTCAAAGTTTTGTAAAACATTTTTCGAAAAAAAACCCGGACTTTAAGCTCCATCTAGTGCCTTGCAAAAATTAATAAAGTAAAGTTCGAAGCTCAAATCACACACCGGTGTAATCATCGGCCTCAGAAGAAGGAAAGTGCAATCACATATATGATACAATGGGCCCTGGAGGGAGAAAGGCGTGATCACATATATGTAATCATGGTCCTGAACGGGTAAAAGTACATTTCGTAAAGTATTAAATGTTGAATAAAATTAGTTATTCTAAAGCAGGGATGGGCGGACTTTTCTAGTATACGGGCTACTTCAAAAGCTTTTAAGGTGTTGCAGCCCATCCAGCGGATTAGGTATGCCCATTCTGTATTAAAATTTTATTTTTCTTTCCTTAACAGTTGTTTTTGACACTGTACCCATCTTTTAAAATATGAAAGATTACTACTTTTACTACAAAAATACAAGTAACAAAAAATTGTCAAGTGGAAGGCTTGAAGCGACAATGAGCGACTGCTAGAACTCACGTAAATTGATGAATCTGAAACCGACGTATGTAAATATTTTCGCTATCGGTGACATCGCAAGACTTAACATCAGCGCGAGAATCCAATCCTGTAGAAGCGCTGAGTTTAAGAGGACGTCTCAATAGCCAATCCCGTGTTATCACGGGAAGAACTTATCATACACATTTATTCTCCCCTTCAGAAGGCGTGTGTGGAAAAATTCATTTATACCGCTGGAATTGCAATGATGGTTTTTTTTTCTTTACAGCGGCAGTGAATGTGTTTAGCATCATAGTGCGCTTCCAATGAGTGTACATATATCATCTACAAAGGTATCGAATAATTTGCTTCAGAAAACATAGTCGTATCGATTTGGAAAAGCTTATTCTTCAGTCTAACTGGAGTCGGTGTTTCATAAATATGTTTTTTTAGTATGTGAGTCTTAAGTCTTTGTATAGGTGGTCATCCCAAAATATCTTGGTGATCAACCGGTCGATCGCAATCGACTTAATGCCAATTTTATCCGAGTGACACTAAATATCATAAAAATTATCTATTTATGCGCTTTTTTAAAATCACGTTTCTGAACGTAGTCGGATACTTTAAAAATCAAATTGTCTAAATAAATCTGAAAAGTTAAAGGTGCGTGCCAAATATTTTCCAGATTTCAACAACTGTTTTAAAATTATTCTTCGCTTTTATAACTTGAAATTCTGAAACGCATGAGTACCATTACATTTTTATGTTTTGTATGATGAAAGAAAAAAGAAATATCACATCGCTTCTACGTATTTTTTTAAAGAGTTCATATATTTATATATTATAGAAGGTCGTTCACACTTTATGGAAATGATTTTTTAATTCATTTTCTCCCTTGTATTTTGATATAGAACTTTGACAATTTCAGCACAATCGTCTTCTAAGGTTTTCTTTTGATTCAAATGTAAAATAAGATTTATTTTAAAATTGTCTCCTAAAATTGATAGATTGCTCAAAGATTACGCAATTACGTTTTCTATGGAGAAATATTCATATTAACAAATTAAAAAAACAGTGTAAAAATCTCGGTTATTGCATTTCAATCAAAGGTACTTATAATACATTAAATTTGAAAGAGGAAAATTGCCTAGCAGAAAGTAAGAATGAAAACGTGGTCACTAAACTGCATCCTAAGAGGGTTCAAATGCAAGCAACTATCAAGAAAACGAAGTTTCTAATCCTAAAAGAAAATATGCTGACGATTCATTGCCCTGAAACTAGGAATGTCTTCCTGAACTGTGATTAAAATCATTCATAAGGATTTACAGTAAAAACACATGCTTAAACCTAAATTTCATCTCAATTTTTAAAACATATTGCTGAAACAAACAAACAAATTGATGAACATTATGTATAAAACACCTAACTGCTAAAAACTGGAAATTTGTAGTAGCACTCGATGAGTTATGAGTATATTTAAGTGACTGTAGTAAATAAAGATGGATTTTTTATTGCTCAACTGATGGGTAAGAATGTACGAAATGTCTTCGTCAGTATACTGTAAAGTTCCTAAAGGGATTCATGATAGTTGTAGGATTTTCTAACAACGGCAAATTAAAAATCAAAAAAGTCTCAAATAAAGCCAAAATTAATTCACTGTACTATCAGCGAAATATTTTAAAACCATTTTTTGAAGATGAAATTCCAACTTTATATCGGAAGGACATTCATAAACTTATGCTTCATATGGACAAAACTTCTATTCACATGTCTAAGTCAACTGCCGATTATTTACCAAAGAAAGAATCAGAAACAGTAATAAAGTATATCCTATTTGATGAAATGCATGTAAAATCCCTCTACGCTTATGTAATGGACTCTTGTGCTGTTGATTTATTAAAATGTGCCTTAGATAAATGGCATCCAAGAACACTGAACGAACTTTGGAAAACTGTTCAAGAGGAATGGAGTAAAATTTGCATGACAGTACTAAGAGAAAGTTACTTTCATGAAAGATTCGAGCTAGAACTAATGTCAAGAATCATGACTATTAGATAGAAGCAAATTTTTACAAAAACAATATGGTATTTATTGAAAGAAAGTTAGGGGAGTTGGAAACCTCTATACCGACAATGTTAAATTGGTGGTTTTCGATGTACCTTTTGTCAAAATCTGCTATATGTACATGCTTGAAATTTTTCATGCTATTAAAGTACATTTTCTCATTATACCGAAATGAGCTTTTAGCCAACTTTGAATTTTTTCATAACTTACATAATATTTTATCAAATATAGTGAAATTTGACCCATTTTTCCCATTAAACAATTGGGAAAAAATAAATTTTTGAGTTTTTTTGCAAAACGCTCATTTTAGTATATAATAGCCATTCTTATGTCATAAAAAACTAATATTTCTATATCAACATTATTTTCCCATAAAAAGTACATCGAACATTAGAAATTTACATTTTGAGATAAATGAACTTTAATTTGTAATTACTTTTTTATTAAAACATTTCTCCCCATACTCCAAATGATCTACATTTTTTTTAAACTCATCATCCTCTTTCTTCCCTTTTTTTTTGTAAACTTGAGTATTTAGCCTCTAACAGCTTCTGTTTGTCGAGGCGCTTCATTCCCTGTACCGTGTAATCACCAGGCTCAATATTAAGCATTCTCAAAATTTCTGGTTTTGATAACATTTTCCATATTAAATGATGGAATTGCATCCTATGTACACGATGATAATACTTCTATTTGTACAAATATTTTCTTCGGTACACGAGGCCATATTACGTTGTTTACACTTTCATTGGGATTTTGTGTACCTCCATGTAAGCAATTTTTTAACAATTTTGGATTCCATCCAATTTGGATGATTTGATTTCCATCATTAATTCATTTTTTAAGCCAAACCAAAATACTTTGTTTACATATTTCGCCATTTAAATGGGCGTGACCCAGTTTTAATGATTATTTCAAAATAGGTTTCAAGGGCCTCTAATTACTCTAGAGGTATTTTTAAATAGGTTCAAATCTATACGTAATGAAAATGTAAAAAATTCAAAATTGTCATACTAAGAAGATTTTAGGTTTCCAACACCTCTTAACTATCAAAATCTTTTCCATAAAGTGTGAACGACCCTCTCTCTCTCTCTCTCTATATATATATATATATATATATATGCATGTGTATGTGCAGTGTTGATGAATTTTGGTGGATGCCATCTGAAATTTGATGAATGGAAAACCTGGAACCATTTGATACCAGACAAAGGGGCCAATGAGTTATTTACAAGAAGTCGTAACTAAGGCCTGTACTTTCGGTCAGTGTATTGATGAAACTACATCAGTGTTTCTCAAACTGTGGGGCGCGCCCCCAAGGGGGCGTGATAACCCTACAAGGGGGGCGCGAGTATATCGAAAAGTCGAAAACAAAAGATTATTTTTAACAAAAATTAATTTACTAAAACGGAACAAAACAAAATACAATCAGACATAATAAAACATAAAATACACATTTACACTAATATAATACACTTATAAATGTATCAATACTGCACTGCGTGTTTTATAATTAATTTAACAATACTAAGCTCAGAACATCCTTAATAATTGCTAATGACCCTATCAGCATGTGATTAAATTATTTACAAAATGTAATACTTATTTTGATAATTTGTACGGTTTATAATAAAAGGGGTATTGTAGCTATACGTCAAAGCACATTATTATTGAATTCAATACAAAGATATTGCATGGAGGGGGGCGTGATGAAAATTATGACTGAAAATTGGGGCACAAGTATAGAAAGTTTGAGAAGCACTGATCTACAGTGATATAAGGATTTTCTTCTTGTCATCGGTGTTAGTTAAAACCTCCCAATGAAATATTTGTCTCTTTGGAGAAGATATTTTTTCCAACATACAGTTAATCAACATTCAGCAGTTTCAGGCATTCAGGAACATATGCTGTGCATTAATGACATCAATAATTTAGAAATGGTGAGTCTGGATCTTCTAAACAGACAAATTAGGCTGCAGCGCATGATACATAGCGTGTTTCTTCATTATTCTCCAACTTTATCTGCACCATGTCGATTGTAGACAAGCCACTGTTGGATGATTCTTCAAAGAACTTCAAGATCTGAACCTCTTATTCTTGCAATTCCAATGCAAACATTTCCAAAACGGTCATCACTGACGTTCTTCTAGTTCCTTCCAAAATTTTGAATAGAGACTTATTGAATTGGTATTTCTTTTCTAACAATTAATATCTTTAGAAACAGAACCACGTCTCAATAAATTGTGCTCCAAGGAAGTAAACTCTAAAACATCTACCAAATTACCATCTACATAGAATTATCTACCAAACCAAAGATTATCAATGAATAAAGTTCCAGCAACTTGAAATATTTTAATAAACACTCAAGCAGAATTCTAAGAGAAATATTGTATGATGATGTGTGGAATGCGTTTACCTTCAAATTTCGTGTATCAGCCTCGTCATCAATGTAGCTAATTTTGAATATTGACGAAACATCATTGTGTAATTAAATAAGCAGCCTGCCGGAAACTGTGCATTTCCAATTATTTTCGTTATCTTTATATTCGTTTTTTAAATGTGTCACTCAATTTAGGAAATACTTGATATAAAAATTCTAAAAGGAAAAAAAAAATTAAAATTTCCTTATTTTCTTAAGTATTTATTTTACAAAGAATGAAAAACCTGCATTATAACTGCTTGTTTACTTTTTCAAAAATTACTATCACATATTTAAATAAAGGAAATACATACCTTTTTAAAATAAGTTGGAGAATTATATGCGTGTGTGAATCAACTTATATTTATAATGCTCTATGCATATTTTTAAATCCATAATATTTGGGATATCACTTTCAATAACGTAGAAAAAATCATCTATGACAACTAAGTCATTTATTATGTAACAAGCAAATGAGAAATCCTTTGGAATATAAAAGAAGATGATCTTATTAAATATTCAAGTACCTCAGAAAATAAACTCAATGTATTCCGAAAAAAATAGATATACACTATTTTTACCTTTTTCATTCAATCCATCAAGTTAATCTCATTTTAGCAACGCTGATGAAAGTTAAGACATTCATTCTGTACTTTTTATGGAAATTTTCGAAATTATTTTTCAAGTATAATTTTTCTTCAAGAGCCTTATTTTCAAAGAAAGTTACTTTTCTTGTTTTTTGGATTGTCAGAGTATGATTGAAAAAGCTAAAAAGAAATATTCATATCATTCGATAAGTATTCATTTACAAGAATATGCTATTATGATACATAAATCAAACTAAGAAGAGGAACTCTTAAATTTATTTAAATTATGACACTTCGAAAGCAAATTTATGAAAATCTGTTTTGGAATTAGATTTACGAGAAAGTAAAAAATAGATTATGAATATCTATTTGTAGGATGAGTTTTTATTTGTTTACTAAAACCTTACACACTTGATACTATTCAAATAAAAGGTTTTTTCTAAAAAAATAAAAATAGAATCAAGAATTCTCGAGAAAAATCACTATAATGTTTGCTTCATATAAAAAGTAAGACTGTTAGATTGTCACTTTTAAGTGTACTTGTCTCAACAAATTCTAAAAAATTGTCTAAGTGAATTAACTGCACTTAAGATGGGACATGAGAAAATCATTTTAAAAAGTAACTACGAAGGCTTCTGGATTCTGTTTGACAGCCGTAGTACAATTCATCACATAGGAGATCAAATCAGTTTATCTATCTTACGAAAGGTTAAGCCAGTGTTTCTCAAACTTGCGACCCAATATTCAATCATTATTTTCATCGCGCACCCCTCCATACAATAAAAATGTATTGAATTTAATAAAACTATACTTTGAAGCTAAACCTACATTACGACTTTAACCTCTAAGTGCCACCGGAACTAAGAGGTTAACATTTATAACATTCCTGTTTTTAATGTTCTTGTACATTTAAAAAAAATATTTAGATATTTCAAGTCTGAAGAAATGTGAACTGTATAAAAATATGTATATTATGATTTTTTTTTTTTTCATTTTTGAAAAATAGTGAAAACGAGTTAGTGTGCCATGTTAAAAATATAAAAATACACACGGGGTTTTATATGCCAATAGGAATTTATATACTGATTGATTCAAAATTAGGTGACCAATTTTAAAAGCATATAACTATTTATGATAAATTTTAATCACTTTACTGCCAGTTATATTTTAAAAAGAAAATCTTTAAATTACCAATCTAGCTATTTTCATTAATGTTAGGAAATTAAGGCTCCGAAATTAGATCTTCAAACCCGAAACGAAATTTTACAGCTTTTGAAAGATGTGTATGCTCAAATTCTGTTATAAATAAAGTACTTAAATACAAAAAAGACATTTTGCTAATGGATTACAATCTTAAATTCGAAAGAAACAAAAGTAAAGGTTGACAATCAAAAGCTCCAGGGAAAAAAATGTGAACAAAAGCAAGTCCAAAGGAAAAAAAGAAAAAATAGTCTAAAAAGACATATCGCTGTAGAAAGTTCTCTGCCTCAAAGAACTTTAACAAAGAAACTACAGGTATTGCAATCCACAATTTGTCGTAATATAAAGAAAAATAGCTGTAAAAAAGTGAATAAATCAGCCTGTCTACAAATGTCTGTTAAAAGGCTAGAAAAACGAAGAAAACTTTCTTGATCTCTGTATTTAATGTTACGCAAAGGTAGATACAAAACATGGATAACTTCGGATGAAGCACTGTTTCATCTGTCAATCTGAACTCACAAAATGAAGATACAATGTATTTTACGCAAAAAAAGTCACAAAAACGCAGATGTTTTGCAAAAAACAAGTTGGCCGTCAAGTGTTATGGTATGGATGGGGAACGAAGGGCTAAATTAATGTTTAATACTATAAGAATAACGTTTTAAGACACTTTGTAAAAAAAAAGTAAATGTCTTTACCTTCCAGGAAACTTAGCTTTTCACCAAATCATACTGCAAAATCAACTATAAAATGGCTGAAAGTTTAAAAAATAGTTTTTCTGCTCCATGAGAAATAGCTAACACCATCCCTTGACTGTGTGTTCCTTGTGATTTTTTTTATGGGGATTCTTAAAAAAACAATTAACCAGACGCAAAGTAAGAACACTCCAAGGGCTTCAAAAAGCAATCAAAGAGGAAGTTGGAAAAGTGCCCCCTCCCCGAAATGGTCAAAAAGATGTTTTGGCTTGGCCTAAACATTTATTTAAAGTGTACTATGTAGAAGAAAACTACATTGAAAATTTCATGTATAAAATACTTAATTCGATAAAAATTTATGATACTCTGGAATTGGTGACACTATTTATGAATCAACCGCTCCACCAGTTACAAAAATTCCACATAGGTAATTTACTTTGATACACAGAAAGCCTTTTAATTTGTATGTACATTTTATTCAAATTTTACCCTTTCTTAACTGAAGAAAGCATAATTCATTATGTTTTATACAATGATCGTTATCAAAGTTTAAACAGCATGAAGAAGAGATAATACAGACGTCATGCTCGTATGAAAGGAAGAAGATACTGTTACGTAGATCCGAGGGTTCGTGGATTTTATGCAAAACAATCACAAAGAAAATAAACAGTTCTTTAAGAGCGATGCGAATTTATTAACAAAATTCCAATCCTTTAAATACAGGATTCAGCAGCAATATTCACAGAGTAAATATCCGAAGGTCTTCACACCTTCAACAGCAATCAAACACAATAACCAGTGTTTAAAAATACACGTAAGTAAAGATTATTCACATGCACAGCCGAGCTAATCACTAGTCAAAACAATCCTCACAACTCGCTCGTTTAATCCAGACGCTCCGCCGTTCAGGTGAGCATCTTTTTATAGACGCGTCAGGAACATCCAGAAATATAACAGCTCGTGTCATTGAACGTGACACAAGTGGAGAGATCTACTACTTTCTAGAAGATTCCAGAGGGTTCCGAACTCGCCAACATGGTCACCAATGACGCCAAAATGATCACCTTGGTCACCAAAGTCGCCAAATGGTCGCCATCTTTGTCGCCAAAAACGATGCCAACTTGGCTCTACCGCCAAGATTTCTCCAAGTTCTCATGGATCGCCATTATAACGTAAGGGGCGGCATTGCTTATGTATGGTACAATTTTAACATTAAATAAACATAACATAGAGTAATATAAATGCATTAAACACTCAAATACAAATTATTTACATTATTTACACAACATTTGTAACAATACGATATATGTTAACCCTTTTTTGGGCCGTTTACTTCTCTTTTGAATTTATTGCAGTTTTTTTAATATTTTATTAATAATTAACTTATAGTAGAGTTAAGGAAATATATTTTATTTTGTTGAATTTTATGTTTACATATAAATTTTAAAGGTGGGAAGAATATTTGCCAAGGAACCATTCACCATCCCAAGGAAATATATATTTAATGATGATTATTTGCCATAAAAAGATGAGAAGCATATTGCAATGCACAACGGATTCGTCACATTCTGTATACATGTAGCGTGTCCTCTTTTCCTGTCTTTTTCTGCAACATTTCCTACATCGTCTATAGTTGGAAATCATCTTTTGCATATGGTTTCCCACATTATCTAAGCAGACATCAGCCAGAAATAAATAATTATTTGACTGGAAGACAGCAGGAGGAATATGCGTCTATTAGCTGACGAGCTAATGCTACATGGAATGTTGTCTCGTCTAAACTTCTGATTATTTTGTTCACTTGTTACAGTAGGAAACTGTTTATGATGACAAGGTCAATAAGAAAATAAAAGATACGATTCCACCATTTTAAAGATCTATTTCTTATTTGATATCTTTATTTTCTTTGATCGAAGTGATCAGGGGCGGGGCGGGGGGGGACGGGATAGGCAGAGACAGCTTTGGGACAAGGTACTTCTTTATTACCATCTTTTTTTGTCCAATTTGCCGATTCATAATCGCTGGATTAGGGGTAGTTGCACAAAACTGAAGTGGCAATTACTCTTCCCATTGTTATAAAAGCAAGACCTATATATTATAATGGGTTTTGCGCTTCCCACAGGTGTATTTTGTAAGATCATGTAGATGGGAAGAAATCTTCCCAATGCCCCAAAAGGGTTAACATTCTTTCGGGGATATATGAAAGTGCATTGTAGATTAGTAAAATTCTCTTAAACTTATTTTATTGTTAGAGTGCCACCAGATTTTGAAGTTGTTAAAAATGTAAAGCAACAAAAAAAAAGGTTAATCACTGGTATAGAGGTACCGAGAAGTTCTTCCTGTTTGCATTTGATAGCGTCAAACAAGTTCTGTACTTAGCATGATGGTTTGGTCAGGCATTTATTTCACGAATCTTGTTTATGACTCTGGTAATTTGAACAGCCTGTGTTACATTTTTCTGAAGGCCGGTGGATGCGCCTTTCCTTCGAGGTCTTGGAGACATTACCTTTTCCCAATGTAACCCAAAATCGCATGCTTTCCGTTGTGCTTTGGCCTATCTTAACACAGAGAGACCCAAGCGAGAAGCACACGTTTTCTAAATCTCTTATATATTGTAAACATAAAATCATGAGTAGCTGAAGAACTGGGCCACAACCGCATCCTACTCTCTACGTTGATAAAGTTTGGCATAAACTTCAAGCAGCATAGTATGAGTTACTCCTATCTATCACCCAAACTTAATTCAACTTGATCCTGAACCAGGTGAGAAGCTCAAAAGCTCCAGATTTAGCAGCTTTTTAAGGATCTTCCAAATCATATCTGCTTTCTTCCTACTAGGCTGTTTACGTATGATGAGTAAAAATTCGCTCTTTGATTTCCTTCCTGGCGTTGCAATTTTAATGGCTAGCTTTGTACTTTTAAAATTGTTTTATGTTTTCATAGTGCGTAGAGTTCATCAAACATTTTTATTTATAAATCCTTAAAAAATTTACAACAAAAAAATTTGACTTCCCTTACGTGATTTTTTTTTGTTTGGTTTGTTCAGGTTACGCAGATTTATAGAAGTAGAAATATCTAAATATATAATCATAAAAAGATTTTATGAGAAGTCTTAACCATCTTGCTGTGTAGTATCTTATCAAAGTAAGTCCAAAATTGCGTATTTTTTTATTATACGTGTTTCAAATCTACATATTAAATTTACATTTTATAGTTAAAATGTACAAAAAAATACTTTAAAAAGAGTTTTTTTATTTTAAAATATAGAATTAGACCATAGAAATATGAACATAAAAGCATAAATGAAATCATATACAGGAACAGCACGGGCTGCACAGATAAATAGACGGAAAAATGCATACCCGCGCAATTTGCGGGTTGCGCAAATTTTGTTACTACTACGTTGCTCGTGAAAACCTCGGGATGTGCAACACGATGATTGAGAGCTGTACGATATATATTTATGAAATATAATTAAGAATTCGATACAATCCACAACAATGTCAAATAATACCTATAGTTTGCGTACAATCAGAGGCGTAGAGTCGGGGGGGGGGGGCGCCGCGGGCGCCATTATCCTGGGCGACATACGAAAAAGGGCGGCCGTAAGCACCGTGATATTTAAATTCACCAAATATTTCAAACTCCAAATAGCGAACACACTACTAAACTGACGGAAACCAGTGAAAGCTTTAATACACTCACAGATGCAGGAAGTTTATTAATCGCTATACAATCGCATTCGTTTTTTTTTTTGTTGTTGTTATTTAGGCTTCTAGCAACCAGCACTGTGTAAAGTCAATGATGCCCAAAATTATTTGCAAACAGAGAGACTAACTATCGATCAATATGCTAAAAAAATACTTGTTTTACAGACCATATTAGAAGCAAAACGAGAGGAATCCGTGGAAGACGCTTTAATATATGCTAAAAGTTTATGTGAAGAGCTTGAAATTTCTTTTGAACCCCCAAGACGAATTAGGAAGAAGCATATATTTGGGGACGGAAGTAAAGATGTTCAATTATCGTACGAAGATGACTTGCGGCGAACAATATCTTCTTCAATAGACAGAGGAACTACTGAAATTCGATAAAGATTCCAACAGTTGCAGAATATAGCGCAAAAGCATGCTTTCTTAAGGCCTGAAGTGATATTAAGCATGGACGAACTTAACTTAGATCAAGTTCCGCAAGACATTTATAAAGAATTCCAGCTTGAGCGCGTACGTCTACACACTTTCGTAGCTGCAACAGAACCAGGCTGTAAAAAGGAACTCATTAGGTCCGGCTCTCTGGATTTATCAAAATATATTATTGAGTACAAACTTGAAGATGGTCTACCAAATATTGTTGAAAATGTTTTTAACATCTGCCATCAGTAATGCCATTTGCGAGAGAAGCTTTTCTAAGCTAAAATGCATAAAAAATTATCTCAGATCGATTACGTTCATATTAAGGCTAAAAAACTTAGCTATTCATGCAATTGAACATGACATACATATCGATATTAACAATTGTATTACAGATTTTATTATGATAAAAACAATAGAAGTGCATTTTTAATCAATGACAAGTAATATAAAAAAAATAAGTCAGTTCCTACTTAGATTCACAAAGAAAAAATTTTATTTTCGTTACTTTTTATCAAATAATTACAATTAATATAAATATGTATATACATATGACAGAAGCACAACATTAAGAGGTAATTAATTTTTATTAATTATCCTTAAAGTATCATATTGTCCTCCAAAACAATGTTTGAATATGAAATTTCAGTTCAACTGAATGCTTTAAAGCGTGAGAAAAAAAAAATCTTTGAAAGTTTTGATCCAAGTCGCTAAAAATGAAACCAGCGTGGCTGTATCTGTAATTCTTTCAATAATTAGTTTCACTCAATTAATTTTAATTATTTATAATAAATTATCGTATTTTTATCCAAAACAATAGTGTATAGAAAATTTCAGCTCATATGAGAGCTTTAAAATGTGAGAAAAAAACCTTTTCAAGTATTGATACAAGTCGCCAAAAAGGATGCCAACGTGTCTGTATTTATAATTCTTTGAATAATTAATTTTAATAAATTAATTTTTATTAAGTATAGTTAAATTATTGTGTTGTCATCTAAAATAATCACGTATATAAAATTTCAGCTCAATCGAGCGCTTTAAAATGTATTTTATAAACGATTGAAAATTCCACGAAAATAAATAAATATATAGAGGTAAGAGCCAATAGTAGGAATTAAACAAAAAATGTAAAGCTGTTTTTTTTTTTTTACTTTTATTAATTTTCTTGTCTAATAATTAAAATAGAGAAGCTACAAATTTCCGTTCGGCCCCAGGCGGCCCAAACACACGCTACTCCACTGCATACAATGGAAATATTAAAGCACAATTCTTATGTAAATTGTAGATTTATAATTAAACAGAAACTTACTGTTTTATATCTTAATTAATCCTATGATAATTATATAAGATTTTATTCATTTGGAGCTTTATACTTTAAAACATCTAATAAAAAAACAAATCTTTTTAATATCATCAAGAATCATCGTTCAGATAAAGAGAAAAGAATCAAAGAATTATTTAATTGTTAACATCATTACTTAATTCAGTCGATCTGAAACAGTTATATTAAAATTTTCGCTATAGCATATAATTAACATGTTTTGTTTTAATTTCGTACTTAACATATAAAACCTCATTTCAGATTAGGTTTTCTTAACTCCTTTTGTAATCAACCAAATATTCATTAATGCTCTCTTCTTTTCCGGAAAGGAATTAAATTAATGGAAATGTCGCTTACGTAGTATCAATTTGTGTTGAATACTTTAACGTTTTTTTGGAATTACCTCAAGTTAATCCTCTTACCTTCAATAGAGTTCAGAATAAGCTTAGAACTGGTTGGTGTTTTATTAATTAAGTGATTTGAGAATTGTGTGAGAAGTGCTCAAAAAATAAAAAGATTTCCACATCTCTTAAGGTAAATGAACTAAAAGAAAAACTGGATAAATGTTACATTAAGTTTTCATACAAATACATTGTAAAATAATGTTAAAATGTGTGTGTGAATACATGTACATGCGTTCAAAGTCTTAACATTTTTATAGAGCTGTAAAATAAAACAATGCACTCTGTGCAAAAATTAAGCAACTAAGCAGAGCGTTTTCATTGTGTAAGCGATTTCAATATATCTTTAAAACTATCATATAAAAGGGACATATTTTAATCTAAATACATAAGTATATTGTTATCATGAAGATTTGTATCGATTTGACAAAACAATCTCGATTCAATAGTATAACATATATGAGAAATATCACATATCAGAGTTAGAATAAGCAGGAGCGACGTTTAACTTGACGAAGACAAGAAGCGGGTTGGCAAGCGAAAGCTCTCTGGAAACGGAGGCTTTTATATAAAGCGGCACCCGGAAGTTCTGAAATCCGCGTGATTTCCGTAGACTGAGCTTGTGATTGGTGGAAAGATTTCCTACGATGAATCTGCAACCTTACTGTAAATACACACTGAGCTGTTAATTTTTAAGAGATACAGTTATGATTATTCCCCGTCAGGCGGGCAGGCAATAATGAATTATTTACGTGAGAGCCCTGAAGGGTAATTAAGGACCATTACAAATTAAAATGTTGTTTAGGATGAAATTTAAGGGATTTATGAATGTATATATGTATTAGGATGTCAAGTATGAAATGGAGCAAAAATTGCACGTAATTGAGTTCGATTTTTTCCAATAAACACTAATATTTAAGATGATCTTTTAATTTTTTTAAAAAACTGAAAAATGCGTTAAAAAGAGGAAAAGATGTACCTTTCACACAAAAAACAAATTATTCCAAAATGCAGCATGCAAATGAGGTTATGTACAATTAAAATTAATAACATGAACTTTGCTCCATTTCATTCTTGACAACCTAATATATATATATATATATATATATATAGTTAAAGTTCTCAACTAAGCAGAGATGAATAATCAATAATCGAAACTGAAAAAGAATTTAAATTACAAGTTAACCAGATATAAAATGTTAGAAAGAATATGTAAGAAATTAGAAATAATAATGGAGTTTAAAATATAAAAATATGGATGATGCAGTATTATAAACTGTTGCTGATTTAGGACTGCTTCTATATATAAAATAATTTATATAAAATTGGGGTTGAACATGTTTTGTGGCCAGCGAACCTTCCACCTTTTCTGATAATAACACTGAGCAAAAATCTATTTAAAATAATAAATGGAATATCTAAATCCATTACAAGAAAGAGGTAACTTACCTAAAAATTACATTAAAAAATGCAGAGCCCGCGCTAAAGCTGACTACAATAAACAAGTTATTGTTAGATTCTGGACCCAAATGCAAATTCAAAGCACGGGAATGGCTGAATAGTAGCACTTAGTAAAAGTATGAAAGTGATAGAAATAAAAAATGATAAAGTGTGTATACATACTACATTACATTAGGGACGCTAGAATTATAAATATACACTCAACTTCAAGCAGACATGGGGTGAAAGGGAAGGTCATATCAGGTCTGATAAAAATAAAAAATAAGAATTCCCTATCACTTAGTTAAGGAATGTCTAATTATTCTGATCATGGTTCAAAATTAAGAAGCATATATCCGGCTGCTCCAAAAGAATTAACATTTTTTACTACGGTTTTATTTTTAAATTGATTTTAAATAATGCATTTTATCTTAAGTAATGTATTAAACGTAGACAATAATATATTTCTTAGCGGTCTGGCCAAACTGATGCACTTATCCAGAATCACTAATATTTTTTCAACTTTATAATTAAAATAAAAGGGGTCTTATAAACATTATACATTATTTAAAAGTTTAAAATCAAAGAAAAAAAAACCCTTGGAATTAATTGTTAAATAATGACACAATTTCAATTCAAAAGAATTTTAGGGAAAATTTTTGACACTATTGGAAATTTACTCTTCTAAATGCACATTTTAAAACTCAAAATACACTTCACATTAATAATCAGGTGCGTAGCTACAGCCGTATCCATTATACGGGGCCACCAAGCTACAGGGGCCCCCAACAGGTGTAACTACAGTCCTGTAACAGGGCTCTCGTATCTACGAAAAAGACCTCGAATAAATTTTGATACAAGGCCCCTTCGGAGCTAGCTACGCCAGTGTTTATAATAAAACTTAAATTTATACTGAGAATTTAATAATATGCTTTATTTATATGAAATAGGTTACATTCTTGAATATCCTATCAATACTTTAAAAATCTTTTGTAAAACAGAGAATTTTTTTTTTTATTTTGTGAAATGAAACTAGACGTTATCGATTTGCGTTACGAAAACACTTTACGAATATATTCAAACAATTATTGGAGAAAAATCTCTTCAGTTGGTATTTTACCTTCGGGTCAAACAATGAAGAAAGGAGGCTTAACTGCGAGTACCTTATTTTCTGAGGACCCCAAATCGACAAATTCTTCTAGAATTAAGAATTCTTGTGGAAACTGCCAAATTCTCACATCCAGATTCCTTATAAAAAAAATTCCAACTTTTGCAATAAATTTTATAATACCAAACGATTAAATATCAGTAAATAACGTAAAGAATAACACACATTATAGTTATATAAATTATGAAATTAAAGCAAACGTTAATAGAACGTTAAAATAGACAAATTTGATAGATACGTTAAAAATAATTACTAAGAATCTATTTCATATTTACAAATTAGGTATTTCGATTTATATTCAAGTCCACTGAGGAGTTCCTTTATTATATATATTGTTACGAAAATCCGGGTCCGAGGATTTTATGCAAAACAGTCACAAAGAAAATAAAGTTCTTTAAGAGCGATGCGAATTTATTGTCAAAATTCCAATCCTTGAAATACAGGATTCAGCAGTAATATTCACTGAGTAAATCCCAGAAGGTCTTGACACCTTCAACAGCACTCAGACAGAATTACCAGTGTCTAAAATACACGTATATAAAAGATTATTCACAAGCACAGCCGAGATAATCGGTAATCACGGTCAAAACAAGTTTACTAATCGCTGATTGAATCAAGACTGACTCTCGTTTCTTCGAGCATCTCTATTTATATGCCCTGCGAAAACTGCCAGAAAAAAATTCGCTTGCGTCATAGAGCGTGAAATTAGTGTATTTCTCCACTTCTAGAAGAATCCAAAGGTTCCCAAACTCGCCAACATGGTCGTCATTGTCGCCAAATTGGCCGCCACCTCGATCACCAAAAATGATGCCAACTTGGCTCTATCGCCAAGTTCTCATTGAATCGCCGCTACAGAGAAAGGGACGGCATTGCTTGTGAATACTACAATTTTAACGTAAAATAAATATAACATAGAGTAATATAAATGCATTACGCATCCAAATACAAATTATTTACAATAATTACACAAAATTCGTAACAATATTAAACTAGTCGAGTGGAGGAGTAGGACAGTAGTCTTCAAACTTTTTCAACTCCCGGAACCTCTAGGACTAGATGGTGCTTTTGAGGAACCCCGAGAGCTTCAAAGTAATTTCGTAGGACCCTATTCCTCGCATACACTTAGAAGGACATACCTTTAAATAATATTTAAAGTTGTTCATTGTGTTAGAGGTACTTTATGTGAAGGCAATTAAAAAAATACTACATTTATTATTAAAAAAATTTTAATCTATTTTTAATACAATTTACTCATTAATAATATTTATTTAGGATCCAAGTGTCACCTACCTATGCAGTATGTTTAATAACAGGGATATGTTCATGTATTTATTTACACAAACTGTTGAATTATAAGTCGATTGAAGTTATCTGAAGTCGCATTACGTATTCTGAGCTCAATTTGTTTCTATACTTTATTTTTGTAACCACTTACGTTGAGAAATATGTTTCACTTATGCACATTGTTCTGAATGGCATTAAAATATTTATAGCTGTGTGAAAAATACTGGGCATTTTAGATGATTTTGCAGCAAATGATTTAGGAGCTGTCTTGCTGTCGATTTTTAACATCGAATCTATTGATATGTTGATAAGTTGCTCCTTCTCTTTTGTTATAGGTGTTTTTCCACATATACAAAACGGTCTACTTTCCATTAGAAAGCTATTTAGCTTTGCAAGACATTATACAATCGAGTACAAAACTATCTCGCTTAACCCGAGGTAGTAAACAATAAAATAATACCAGTCTAGCTGGAAAAATATACATAAAGACTAAA
>BMAV01000834.1:183860-236643 GCA_019973955.1 Trichonephila inaurata madagascariensis
AATAAAATAATACCAGTCTAGCTGGAAAAATATACATAAAGACTAAACACGCGCGCACGCGTTTTATAATATTATAATAAAAATTTAAAAAGTATTTCAAAATGTATAGATATATACATAAAAATATTCAGTTTCTTAATGACAGGGATGAGCTTTAAATTCTTGTAGTTATACAAACTTCATAGAAAACGTGAATTCATTTTCAATACGTATTTATTAGATTCTTTTCGATTTTTTTATTGCAACATGGGGAACCCTAGGGTTCCATGAAACACAGTTTAAAGATCATTAGTGTAGGGTAAAGAGCCAAAGTAGGTTGTCAAATATAGAGGGAATTATCGTTGTTTTCAAATATTTTTTCCACAATGAGAGGAGTAACAAAATAGCCCTGTGCCTTAAGGATAAATCTTAATGGAATAATATTAAATTTAAAAAAAATTGGGTACTAAAATATAGGTTTAAACGTGCACTAAACAAACTTCAATGCCTGAGACGAGACTTGATATCGTTATTAAGGTATCCGACTACGTTCGGAACCGTGATTTTAAAAAAGCGCATAAATGGATAATTTTCATTATATTTAGTGTCACTTAGATTAGAATATATGTATAAAATTGTTTTAAGGACATTTTGCTAAAAAAAACATTATTTAAATACAATATTTCGGCAAAAAATTAACTTAGCATAACCTTTTTTCAAAATGTTCTCCTTTTGTGAAAAATGCTTCTATTATATAATAATATTTTGCCTGTACATAGCTCAAACCTCTGTACAGAGGCTCAACTATGATTTTTGAAATATTCACATTATTTTCAGAGTTACAACCCATTGAAATAATTATTGGCGTTTTATTCTTCAAATTTCTCCCCTCTGTTGTCGTCAAACATGGATAAACCTACTTCTAAGTTAAATATTTAAAAAATTCTAGTTGAGCCTCTGTACAGAAGTCTGAGATATAGACAGGCAAAATATTATTATAATAGAAGCATTTTTTAGAAAAAGGAGGATATTTTGAATTTGGGTCGTTCTATGTTCAGTTTTTGTCAAAATAGTGTACTTAAATAATTTTTTATTGTAATACTATTATTAAAACAATTTTATATATATTTTCTAATCTAAGTGACACAAAATATCATAAATATTATCCATTTATACACTTTTGAAAAATCCCGGTTCCGAACGTAGTCGGATACCTTAAAGTCCTTAATTACACTACGGAACAGTTAATTGTTCCCCTACATTGGACTTTAACTCAATTTACCAGTTGCCAGTTATTAATTGTTTCTATATATAATCTAATTCATAATGATTTTTGCAGTTGTTTATATAGGAAATATTGTTCTTTTCAATATTTATGTATTATTCTTTGGAATAGAGACATGAACTTGCTAAATCAAGACAACGGAATAGTACTAGATAAAAAGACATACGAAAAATAAAAGAAATCCTCAAGCAATAATTAAATCATTGATTATTAACTATACAATAAATTTTCAAAACCAATTCAACAGAAAAACTAGCGTGACAATTAAACTATATGGATAAAAAAGAACTTGCGGATATACTATTGAACATTAATGTGAATAGTCCAACGCAGAGTTTCTGAAACTATGGTGGGCTCAAGCATATTGGAAAGTCAAAAATAAGAGATTTAAAATAAGAATTATTTTACTGAAATGAAGCAAAACAAAATACATTCTGAAGTAATAAAAATTAAATAAACATTCCCATTTTATAATATACTCTCATAAATGTATCAGTACTATACAATGTTTTTGATAATCAATTTATCAATAGTAAATTAAGAACAAGTTTCATAATTACTCTAGTGTATCACATGCGTTAGCCATGCACAAAATTATATCTTGATGATTTGTATGGCTTATAAAAGAAATCGCACTGTAGCTTTACGTCAAAGTACATTTTTTTTCATTCAATATATTGCTATTGTATGGATGGACAATGAGAATTATGATTGAAAATTGGATAGCAAATTATGAAAGTTTTAGAAGCACTGGTGTATACCATTGGATCAGTGCTTCTCAAATTTTCAATATTTGCGACCCAATTTTCAATCATAACTTTCACCGCGCCCCTCCCCTCCATACAATAACAATGTATTGAATGCAATAATACTATACTTTGACCCTAAAGCTATAATGCAACTGTAACTTCTAAAATGCCACTGGCGTATATAAGCGTCTCACTCAACCAAAGCGGTAATTACCCAGGACGTATATGTACGTCATTTTGAAGTACGATTTTCTCTATGCACTGCTATCCATACAATTATTCCGGAGGATTTGGAATGCAATAAAAGGACTTTTACAATGTTTGCGAAGGATTTACTTATTTCATAAAGGGTCTTAATTATTTTTTCACCTCCTCCCAATACATCACATGCGCGTGCCTACGCAGAAAACGGTGGCGTTGGGAAGTGAATCACGTAACATTCAATCGGCAGTTAAGATATAAATTATAAACTGTACAAATTATCAAGATAAGTGCTAATTTTTTGTGTATAATTTTATATATGACAAGCCCATGAGGGGCAATGGTAATTATTAAACTTGTTCTTAACTTAGTATTGTTAAATTAATAATTAAATACATTGTACAGTACTGATACATTTATAAGCTTATTATATCATTGCAAATGTGTGTTTTATATTTTATTAGATCAGAATGCATTGTGTGTTTATTTAGTTTCAGTAAATTATTATAAATATTTTTTTTTTTGATATAATCTTTTGTTTTAGACTTTTCAATATGCTTGTGCCCCTCTCGTAGAGTCATTCCGCCCCCTCCCCCCAGTGGGGCGCACCCTACAGTTTGAGAAACGCTGGCATACACTATCACAACGTATTTGATAGAACTCTGTTCTATTATTTGAGATGGATAAGATATTCACCTAATATACATTCTACGAGATGCAAACCCTCTGGGATGGAATATTCGACTGACCGGTTTTAAGCAATTATGAAGCTACCTGGAACGACTGACGAGGGAGACTGCAAACACTCGCAGCACCTATCAGTACTAATGAAGGCACTTTAAGAGACATTAAATTAGTTCCAGAAGTAAATTGCGATACATCAGCAAATTAACTAAATTTATATGCAGAGATTGGCGAATTTATAACTTAAGTCTTTCCCAAATCGAATACTGAATTCCCTAAGACAGTGCTTCTCAAACTTTTACTACT
Source organism: Trichonephila inaurata madagascariensis (assembly GCA_019973955.1). Classification (NCBI taxonomy): domain Eukaryota; kingdom Metazoa; phylum Arthropoda; class Arachnida; order Araneae; family Nephilidae; genus Trichonephila; species Trichonephila inaurata. The sequence continues at coordinate 187,065 of BMAV01000834.1, forward strand.
GGCGGCCCTATTTTCAATCACAATTTTTATCGCCCCCCCCTTATACAATAATAAAGCGCTTTGTCACTAAAGCTACCATACGATCTTAATTATAAACCGCACAAATTCACAAGTAAGTATTAAATTTTGTATTTTTTACTTTATGTAATATATATATATATATTAAGCAAATTACTTTTAAGTAATATATATTTTAAGCAAATTACTTTTAAGTATTATATATTTTAAACAAAATTATTTTTAAGTAATAGGAGGATAATTATGTTATTTTTCGTGTCTATAATTTTTAAATTGGAACAGATTGCAAAATGATATTTATATTTAAAGATTTATTTCTTCCAACATCCATTTCTAAAAGTTTAAATGTCATCAGAAAAATAGTCTATTCTCTCTATGTGTTGCTCTCTATCATATCCGTCACAATTAGCATTCTCACGAACGTCTGCGTGAGTCTGAGCAAAGCATTCGACGTCTGCGCAAAAAGTGTAATTGCAAATGTTGGTATTTTTTTTACCTTTGCAGACCTAGCATATTCCCCAGGAGCTGGTATCACTATTTAGTGTGGCACCTTATAATACGTGATATCAACTGCCGCAAATAATTTTGATGCCCAGTTTCCTCCTCTGAGGGAGGCACCTGAGCTCTGACGATGCAAAATTGAACTTAAGAATTTTTTTAAGAACTTTGGCAGCCAAGCCGAATGGGCACTTTAAGGGATTTTTTACATACCGAATAATCATACGACATGGCCGTTCATGACCACTGTCGATTTTCTGCATCATAAAAATCCACCGAGATGGGCTGGGGTCGAACCCGCAACCTTTGGTGCAGATAGCCAGCGACAAACCAACTACGCCAACCAGTCGGCACGTGCTGAATTGTAAGGAGAGTAAAACCAAGAGCACGGCAATGAATACAAAAATGTAAAATGATCTTTTTAAATGAATGCTCATATTATAAATAGATTTAAACGAACTGTGTGTGTGTGTAATTGTAATCCTCACAAATTAGCATTTATTAAAAATGCTAAATAATGAAAAAGAATGTAAAATTCCGATAAAGAATAATTGTGTTATTTTTAATATTTAAAACGAGAAGACTTCAAAATGTTTTAACCCGGGAGCAGACGCGCACTGGATACTAATGGTAATAGTCACGTGGGGTGACGGAGTCACCCCGAAGCTTTATTTACAATTATTTTTATTGTACACAATAAAAATCAAAATTCCAGTGAATAATTTAACTAAGAAAAAGTATACTTACCTACTTTCTACCTTTGTTCATAAATAAATTGAGAAAAATTCCTATAGAACCGAATTAAAATATTTCTAAGGTATACGCGACCTTAATAAAGGACACAAATCACAGAAACTTTTCACGAACGTTACAGGAATGTTATCTGCAAGCAAAATTGTCATATTTTGTTCAAATTTTTGTACCCCGCGCGACCACTCCCGAGTTAAATATGTAATCAGTGTAAAACTATGAATGTTTGTTCTGAAAAGGAATTATATAAAACGTTTTTCATCATGCTTTATATGTTTCAGAATACTCATAAAAAATAAATATTGGCCAAATAATATTTCAAAGTGCTTTCTGTGCTTTTCGAAATGTCATATAACTCTTTCGTGTACGCGCATTACTTACAACTTCCCTAAATGAAAAATAAAGGCATAAAAAAGGAACGAACTAATTATAACAGTAAGTTCGAAGGTCAAAAAAATGAATTTTTTATTTTCCTAGAATGTTTCTCTGTGTCTGGGTTTTGTCTTTCCTCAGAAATAGTTTTTAGGTTGAAAAAGAAAACTCAGTAAAAAAATCTCTCATCGTGGGATTACAGTAAATCAAACAAAATGTTATGTTTTTTATTTAGTTATAGGATCAGATAGCTAATGAATGTATCGAAATGAAAGCTTTTATGTTTGATGAAGTAATACTAATAAATTTTATCAGTGTAAATGTGTATTTTTTGTTATGCCAGAAATTATTTTTTCTTACTTCATTACAGTAAATTAATTTTTTTTTAAATCTTTTATTTTCGATATGCTCGCGCCCCCCTTGAAGGGTTATCGCCCCCCCCCAGGGGGGCGTGCCCCACACTTTGAGAAACACTGCCCTAAGAGATTCACAATGAATCTTTGAAGTAAAGTTTAATGTTTTAAAGTTTCACAAATACAGTTGGTCTACTGGAAAGTTCTATTCGTTTTTAGAATAAAACAAAGTAATACATTGTCCATACCTTGAATGTACTTTTTTGCATATTATTGCAGCAAAAATATTTCACCTCGGTTGCCATGGACACGATATACTGCTTGGACTCAAGAGCCCGGCTGCGGGCAACTTGCCAAAAATTAATTTCTTTTGTTTACTTTGTTTATGCTTTAATTTTTGTGTCTCATGCTTAGTTTTATTTAATTATAATTCTTTCTTTCTCTCATGCTTTGATTATTATTAATTGTACTTGTATTTATAAAAGTTATCTATAATTTTAAGTTCTGAAGCTTTCGATAGCTATATATAAGCTTAAGAAATCTACAATTCGGGGAATAAAGTCTTGAGTTGTGACTAGCGAGGATTGTGTGTAATAATTTTAATTGAATATCCAATTCCACATTAGTTTAATCTACGTGAGAATATTATTGTCATCATTGTTTTAACTACTTGCCAACGTGGTAACAATTTGTATTCCTTATTTTAGAGAAACAAAATCCCTGGTGGGGAAAAATTAATCCAGTGCTTTTCGTTTTATAATTCCTTTGCCCTGAAAAAGTTTGTATAGACAGAAACAAGTGTTAATAGACAGGTGCTAGGTCTGGGGAGTATGGTGGGTGCAACATAATTTATATTCTTAGCTCTGCGAGTTTTTGACGGATTTCTAAATCAGCATGTGTCCTGGAATTATCATGAAACAGAATGATGTCCTTCTTATTGAACATCACGGGCTTCTTTTCTTGGAGTGCTGTTTTTAAGTTATCCATTTGCTGACAGTACCTCTACGAACTCAGCTTTTCGTTTGAATTTTAGCCATGAAAAGGGGCCAGTAAAGTTGATTTTTAAACTTTATTGGTCCCCGATTTGCCCGCCATATACAGGGAAATACTATTAATGTGAAAACGCTTAAGACTAAACATCGGTTAAGACTTAATATTACAACGGTCCCGACGAACTACGTCGTTGTAGTCGTAGTCACAGAAAAAGACTTCAAGCACTATTTCCAGCAATGAAAGATTCACATGAAGTATTGAGGGGATAGAGGAGGGGTGTATATTGAAGATGATAATAATTAAATATGTTTGAACTCAAAATAAGATTTTTTATAGCATTAGACTTTTTATTTAATAGCAACACCTTGCATACCCACGCCTTTTTTTTAATATAATGTAGGGTGCCCGGTGTTAAAGTATCCAAAAATAATGGTTTTTTATTAAGGAACTACCCATCAGAATGTAATAATCTGTTCATTCGTGGATTGGAAAACTCTCCGAGATTTTTTGGGTATAGTCTGATCAGCCACACGGGCGCGTATTATTCGGATATCGCAGACGAAAACTTGTTACACTGACTTCATTAGTAAAGATGTGGACGCCACAGTAAAAGATGCAGTGTGTAATTTAGTTAACGAAATCTAAATCAGTCACGTTTGTACAGCGACGTGTTCGAACCGAATGGAATGTCGTTATTGGCTTATCCCAATAGACTTATCAAGACTCCAACAAAGTGAATAACGTACACGATCGACAGTTCTTCCTATCGCGAAAACTTAAGGCTACTTGCCACTTTGAGATACCAAAGTTGCCGTCCCCTTTAAATTTTTTTATCCAATTTTGATGTCGGAGGGTCGACATTCCATTCTGTTCGAACACGTCACTGTACACGAGTGACTGATTTAAATTCCGTTAACCAAACCTCGCACTGCATCTTTTACTGTGGCGTAAATATCTTTACTAATGAAGTCAGTGTAACAAGTTTATCATCTGTAATTGCCAAAACATGCGCGCACATGCGGAATAGACCCAAAAAATTTGGGGGAGTTTTCCAATCCATGGATGAACTGTTTATTACATTCTGATGGGTAGTTCCGTAACAAGAAACCAACTGTTGGATACTTTAAGCCAGGACACCCTGTATATATGTAACTAATTTTTCGATACCTATCTTTTTTTTGTTTGTTTGTTATTCCTGATAATTATGTACTTCACCGTTATTTACTACGAATGGTCTCTTCACAGCCAGAAAATATATAACAATTTATAATATTATCTGCATTGAAATCCCCAAATTCCAAGTTTTCTAAGAGAATGAATGTCATTCGATTGCATTTATATGCTGTTTTTTTTTATGCTCCTTATGTGCAGAGCGCAGGCTGGTGGTAAGACACGAGGCAAAGTCACAATCATTACAAATATTTGAGACATGGTCAGAGTTCTGTTTCTAATAATAGTTTACAAATTTTGGGTAATATAGAGATAAAAGTAGTTAATTTCATAGTATTTTTTTTTATTTTATTTTATTCAAAAGGAATGAAAAAATTTACTTTTGAGGTATTCGAACACGTTGAAATGACCAGATTTGTTTCTAAACACATAATTTTTTTTTTATTTTATTGAATAGAACTATCTCTTTGGCTTCACAGAACATAAATTGATTTGTTTTTACGCTACCTAGAGGGCAAGTTACAATTAATTTTATAAAATTAGAAAAACCAGAAGTGGGAATTTCTCAATGAATATTTCTTACTGTGTGAATTTGTTTTGAGTTACGACCTGTTATTCAGATAATGGTCTCATAAAGAATGTAACATAATATTTATTCGATCAGCTCAAAAATCTTTAAATTTTAATAAAACATTAAAATTTTAGTACATTCACTAAAGGGAAGATCAGGGGTGGTCAACTTTTTTTTCTAGAAGAGTGCCACTATTTGTTAAAATACAGTTCTCGGTGACACTTTCCCAGCAAACAAATATGGAAAACTGGAAAAATGTTACTTATAAGCATATTGTGGGAATTTTACGGAAATAGCATATTTTTTTAAATAAAAAAGTCTATGTAGTCAAAATCTAAAATTTATATAAGTAAGACGAAAGTATACACTTACTTAGATTTTATTGTTAATAAACATTTTACACAAGCACAATCAGTTATGTATGAACTAAAAATAAGTAACTTGAATAATTTAATTCAAAATTATTTTTAATCATTCAGTACTTACTTAATGTGGCTTTTGAATTAATTTTGAAGTTCTTTTTACCAAGTCATCCATATATAAAGATTAACTCTTGAAGATGCTAATAAGATTAGTTTTAATTATACGTGGGGGCGTGCATCAACTAGTTTTGAGTGATATATTTTTTTTATTGTGTTCAACAGAAAACTTTTATTTACAAACATATTTTGATTCAAACTTTGATTTTCATTGTCTGTGACAACTCCATTTCAATAAAATTGTAAAAAAAAAGTTATCTATTTTTATCTTTTCAAAATATTTTTAACTTTTCAGTAACTCCATCGTGCCACACTGTAACACGCGTGCAGTGGGCTGGCCCCATCCTTGCTCTAGATAAATACACTAATTTATTTTAGTAATTCTTTTACTGATATAAGTTGTTCACTTTTTTCTCTAATCGGCTCAATTCATGAAGTCACATGATAAAACCAAACACGTGTTTTCCATTGAATTCAAAATAAACATTAAACTAATTGTACATGTTGTTCTATTAAAAAAAAAAAAAATTAAAATTCATATTTGGGTAAAGATGTTTAAATGTTAGAAAAAAAAATCTTCAAAAAGATTTTTTTAAATAAAAAAAAAAAAAATATTTTATGTTTATACTTTTAAATAAAATGCATTTTGTATACATATGTTTATCTTAAGAGAAAGTGTCTGCAAAGAGCAAAACTTAGCAACACTGGAGCGCTTGAACTGATTAGCTAGAAACACTAGATAGTTTTTATCGTGTGACTATGACGTCGCAAGTGTTTTTGATTGAATGGCTAGAATCAAGTGGCTTTCACTATCATGTGACTATGACGTCACATGGATTGAGCCCATTGGTTTGGTCAAAAATATTGCTAAAATTTCACTGATAGTTGTGATTTTAGATAAAAAATTTTAAAATATTGTTAGTTAAATATTAGTATTTATTTCTAAAAAAGCTTTTGGAATGTTTTGGTATGCTATTTTTTTTTAATGTACTCCGAAGGTAATTGGATACCTTAAAATATCAATTCAAAGTAAACTGTAGGAAGTAATTAGCAATATAAGCAAGTTATGCTCTGAAACAGGTGAAGAAAGTTTTGAGAGTGAGGATGGGATAAATAATCTGTTGGTCACTAACTCTGAGCAATAACAAAAGAATAATAAGAAAGAGACTATCGTGAATACGCGTAGGGGTGAAAAAATATGACGTAGGTCATATTCCAAAGATGAACGTGAAGAGAAGTGGAAATATCAGATTAATGTGAAACTTCAATTGATGAAACCGTTTGGCAGAAAATTCAAGAAGTTTTTGAACCTAGAAGATCTACGCTTCATGCTATTTTTAGAGAAAAATCAGAGCCCACACAATATTATAAAGTACCAAGTGAAGACTCCATTTTCAATAAAATGTAAATACTGCGATGATGCAAGCATAAATTTTAATTTGAAAATAATATCTATTTAAATTACTGAAATATAATACAGGTTGTCCCCAAATGCCATGTACGTACTTGGAGGGGAGGCATAGAATATCCCGATGAGCCCTAATTACATCGAAAAGCATGGGCGTAAATGTAGCCCTAACGGGATAAATAGACACAAAGATAGTAAGGTCACAATACAGAATGTAGTGTAAAACTCTTTATTAAAAAAAAATAGTAAAATAAATTAAAAGTATGATATTAAATCATCACAAGAGGTGTTTGAAATTGTGCCGTTGACATGCGACACCGAAACGACAGGGATTGGCGAACATGCTCGAAAATACAGTGCGTTGCACGGATCCTAGCAGTAGCGGTGGATATTCGAGCCACCATTACCATTTGACGGGTCATTACCATTCAAAAGTGACGGGCGTGTCATCAATCATGGCTCTGAAAGATCCATGTTCCGTTCTGATGCACCCGAGCGAACGTTTGTTGATTCGGTTGCCACCTCGTTGGATATCTGAACATCAATACATCCATTTCCGTTCGCTAGGCTATAGATAGAGTGGATATCCGTGAACCCGGTGTTCGTATAACGATTCATATCAATCGTATGCTGTCCAAGTCGGAAATGAGGAAACGGCTTATGCCGTCCTTGCGAGCTCACGTACAGCGCTGCCTTTTTTTTTCCCGCCCATGCTTTACTGTGTCATTATGGCTAATCTCGACGTTTTCTACCTCCCTTGCAAGTTTGTACATGGCATTCGGGAAGACCCGGTACAAGGGTTTGAATTTTTATTTTGTTTTCTAAAAAAATGTATGGTTAACCCCCCCCCCCCAAAAAAAATCTCTTTAACTATTACATAACAATTATTTTATGTTTTGTTTCCCACAATAAATTCTGTATTATTTACTATCATCTAGAAATGAATGTATGAAGTGTATTATAAAAGACATCAATCGGTAAAAATAGATATACCGTAAAATCCGGCGTATAAGGCGCACTTTTAACACAAAAAATAAAATCGAAATTTACGAGTGCACGTTATACGCCGGATATAAAAATGAGATCCTTAAAAACAAAAAAAAAAAGAGATAAGCGTATAAAAAAATTTATCTTCTATACATATCGAAATACTGTTTATTTAAAAGAAATGACATTCCTTATGAACTTTAAAGGTTGTAGTTCCAGAAATATGCTATTTTTGCTAAAGCTTGAAATATAACCTCGAATAAATTACTTCAAAACATTAGAATATTGAGCATTTACATTTCAGGTTTCTTCGTAAAATAGAGGGTGCGCGTTATACGGCGAATATACCTAAAAAATAAAAATTTCAACTTGAAAGTATAGGTGCGCGTTATACGGTGATGCGCATTATAGGCCGGATTTAACGGTATATAAAATATCGGTAGATTTAGTGTTAAGAAAATAAAATTTTAATAGGGGAGGGGGATTATCTTCTGCATTGGTAAGATTTTATTAAACAAGTCGGTTTTCTTTTCATATATTTATTTTCTTGTTAGACTCATACAGTGGCCATAATTCACATAATTACATGATTCCCCACATCAACCCTCCACCCTATTAAATTATTCTGATATCAACAACTTCTTTTTAGCCCCTATATTAAATTATGTACTTTGAAAACTGATGTCTGCTTATTTTGGGGAAATAAATTCGATAAACAGAATCTCGAAAGTCAACAATGCGATAGTTGAAATTTTTCAGAGAAACATGGTAATTCAATTAGAAAAAAAAATGCCTTCAGACTGAGACTAAAATGGTTGAAAAAACATTTTATGTGTTTAATATAAAAATAAAATTTAAAAAAAAAGAACAGTTTCAAGATTTTGCGTATCGAAAGGCAATTCCAATTTTTCGTAATTTTTGAACGGTTATTCAAGGATGGCAGTGAATGTACATTTTGTGTACACATAATAATGCGTGTTTTCATAACAAGTTTGGGGGAATTTTATCAGGAATATATTAAAGTAATTGGTTCGTGTGTTGCCATAGATACTATGCAAAGTATACAAGAAAACATTTTTTCTTAAAAAAATGAGGGTTTTTTTTTATCGTATGCGTTATTTGCATAATAAGGTTGTTTAAGTTAACAGACTACATTTGAAACTGAGAATTTGAAAAAAAAAGTGTATAAGTGAATAACAAATATTTTTGATGTTCAGTGGGACTTAAACTAAACATATAATTTTTTTTCAGATATCATTACAGGAAAATTGTTTCACATGGAATTACTTTTGCAAAATATGAAGGAAAAATAACATATTTTCAAACAATCTCCTTTTTTTTTTTTTTTTGAACAATGCCCATAGCTATAATATTTTGCCTACATAGAACTGAGCTTTCTTTACTGGAACTGATCAAAAACTTTTGAAATGTAAAATTTAGAAATGGATTTATTCTTGTTTTAATATATTATAGAAATTCTAGGGGAGAAAATACTCGCCATTATATTTCAGTGAATCAGAACTATCATATGTATAACGTGTTTTTCTAAAAATTTAGTTCAATCCCAGTATAAAAGTCTTAGCTACATATACGCAAAATATTATTGAAGAAACATTTTCTCACGAACGGAGAATATTTAGAATATTTGTCAATGTATCTTAATTTTTAGCCCAAAAAAACTGCATTTTAGTTTTTTCATTGTTTTAATGTATACATTTTAATGCAACTGACAATAAATATCAAAGTTTTTGTTAATTACCGCATTTACTCGAATCTAAGTCGCACCATTTTTCAAGTGTTAATACTAATGAAAATCGGGTGCGGCTTAGATTCAAATGCAAACATTTTTTAGATGGAGGAAATTTTGTTTCCGCCCTTTTCAAAAGGAAAACTGTAAACGTCCATACTGGCCACTTGCATAGGTGACATATCCCATTCCACAGTTTATCTCCAGTATTCAATATATATCCTAAACATCGTTGCCTGCTCGTAATTAGGATTTTTTTTTTTCAGTATACGCTTTCTTTGATCACCTAAACGTCAAAGATGTCGATAACAACATCAAGAAGAGTCACTATGATTCAAGTATGAAAACGGAGGAAATTTTATTTGCAGAAAAAAACAGAAACAAAATAGCGGCCACCGATAGTTTGATACGAATGAAACAAATATACATCGATGGCGTAAGTAAAATATAATTTTTGTTGGTAAATGTTTAACAGTCTTTAATAATTATTTTACATTCTTCCATAATGCATTTTTTAAAATAAATATTGCGTAACAAATGCATTGGAAGTCACTTAATACGACACTGTGTGGGAACAGGTGATTGTACCAATTCCAAAGACAGCTGTGACAATGGAACTGACGAATCATTTTCGAAACATGATACTGACGGTTAGAGCAATTATAGGTCCATGTATGTATTTGAAAGTTTTTAATATTGGTCAAATAAATTAATTATTAACTTCTTATTATTTCTCATAAAAATTTTTTAAAATTTCTTAAAGAATCCGACTGCCCTAAAATCATTTTTTTTTTTTTTTTTTTGAAAAATTGAGAATTTTTTTTTTAGGATTTATTTTATAGATCATCTTATTAGAACACTACAAGTGTTTTAGTATGCCATTACTTTACACAAGTTGTCAAACTTTAAAATGCGTTTTACTCGAATTGTGTTTTTTTTCTCGAAAAGCTGAAACACGGACAGCGATTGCCCCAAAAGTTTTGAAAGTAATTTGCTGAAAATTTTTATGTATGTTCTGTATAACCGTATAAGTGTTTTGAAATTTCAGATTTAGCAATCACTGTTTTATTTCAAAATTAACAGTTTTTTTATGTGAATATAATCACTGTTTTTTAAGCAATTTCATGTAATGACAATGATAAAGTGCGCTAGTTTTTGTAAAAATTAAAACATCTCTTATCGTGAAGGTCATTTTAAAGATGAATAGCAAATCAAAATTAAAAAAAAAATTGAAAATTTGTTCGTAAAATTTGTAAACTTTTTGTACAAAATGAGCCCCGTTTGTGTAATTGTTCGTCAATTTGTATCCATTTTTTCCCATTTTAGTAGTAATAATTTATTTTTCTATCCTTAGTTTTTACCTTTTCTTTTTAAAATATACTAAATAAATCAAAACCACAAAAAACACTGACTGAAAAGAAGCAAATCAATAAAAAATAAAATACGCGTTTACGATATAATGCACTTATAAATGCAGACAGGAAAAGTAACGTATTGCTTAAAGTATATATATATATATATATATATATAATTTACTTAAAATATCTATTACTTAAAAGTAACATATATACAAAATATAAGATAAGTTGTACGGCTTACAACTAAATTTATATTGTAGCTTTAACATCAAAGAACTTCATTATTGCATTCAAAATATTGTTAATCTAGGGGCAGGGGTACGATTTAAATAATGATTGAAAATTGGGTCGCAATTATTAAAAGTGTGAGAAGAACTGTCCAAACGTAATGCTTCTCAAACTTTCTTCATTTGCGACCCAATTTTAAGTCATAACTTTTCTCGTGCCCCCTATACAATAACAATGAATTGAATGAAATAAAAATGTACTCCAATGCTAAAGCTATAGTATGGCTTTAATCATATACAGTAAATATTATCATAGTAAGTGTTAAATGTTGCTTATGACAAGCCCATGGGAGTCTCTAGTAATTATTGATATTGTTTTTAATTTAGCATTCATAAATTAATTATCAAATACATTGTACAGTACTGACACACTTATGAGTATATCAGTGTAAATGCGTATTTTATTTTTTAATATATCAGAATGTATTTTGTTTTGCTCCCCGCGTAGTGTTATCACGCCCTAGGGCACGCGCTCCGCATTCAAATACATGAAATTACAAATCACTCCAATCGGTTCATTCATGATGTAAATAACTTCAAGTGAAAAAAGCAACATTGAAAAAAAAGCTTATGACGAACATCCACAGTGGCTAGAATCTGGAAAATAAATTAGTATCTCCTCAAAAGAAGACGGTGCTGAAGGTTTGAAAGTCGAACTATGAAAACATTGGTTAAATTAACTGTACCATGCATCTCCAATCAGCGTTTTCAGTAGAACAGACCAATAAAATTTATTTACTGCCTTAAAGAAGGCGGTACATTAAAAAATAATAGTCAATCTTTATTGGTTGAAATAATTGTGTCTTGCATCCAAATAGAATTTTGAATTGAATCTGAGCAATAAAATTGTAATATCGTCTGAGAGAAGGCGGTGCTTTAAAAATAGAGTCCAGACAAGGATTACTTTGGCTAAATTTATTAAAACTTTTGGCCAATCAGCGCTTTTATTAGAATCAGAACAACTAAATTTAGCTAAGTAAAGAAGGTGGTGCTTTAAAAAACAAAACCAATCTACGGTAATATTGAATAAAATAATGAGATTTACATCCAAAATCAACTCTGTATTGCACAATTTCCGCAATAAAATCATTAAATCCTTTAAAGAGAGCGGAACTTTTAATATAAAGGCTTAATTATGACTCACTAAGAAATCAAATTTAATTAAATAAAGAAGGCGATAGTTAAAAAATAAATTTCAATACATGATATCGAATAAAATAATTGTGGCCTGCCTCCCACCAACACTTTGTTGAGCAACTGCAGCAGCAAAATTGTTAAATTATTGAAAAAAAGCAGTATTTTAAATGGAAAGGATTAACTATTGTTACATTGGTTAAATTTTCTGTGACTTTTATCCAATCATAGGTTACATTTAAATCTGGGCAGTAAAATTTAATTATAAAGTTTTAAGGTACCAGTACTTTAAAAATGTAAAGGGAGCCAGGGTGCCATTGGTTAAAATAAATGTTGATTTTATCCAATCAGCTCTGCAATTAGAATCTGGGCAATGAAATAAGTGTTATAAGGAATGCGGTATTTTATAAATAAAAGTCGATCTGGGAGGACATTAGTGATTTAGATTTGAGGTGAAATTTTCTATGCACTATTGTTATGGGTAAAAATACGATAACTTAATTATAATTAATTAAAATTAATTGATTGAAACTAATTATTTAAAGAATTACAGATACAGCTACGTTGGTTTCATTTTTAGTGACTTGAGTCAAAACTTTAAAAGATTTTTTTTTCTTACGTTTTAAAACATTCAGTTGAACTGCAATTTTATAGACACGATTGTTTTGGATGACAATACGATACTTTAATGATAATTGAAAAGAATTAATTACCACTCAATGTTGTGATTCTGTCCTATGTATATACATATTTATATCAATTGTACCTAATTAATAAAAAGTAGCTAAAATAAAATTTTTCTTTGTTGATCTAAGTAGGAATTGACTTATAATTTTTTTTATATTACTTGTCACTCACTTCATTTTCTTTAGATTGTTTTAATTTAAATCTTACGTATTATACAAAATGATACAAAACATATTATATTATATAATAAAATAATGTAAAAAATTGTGCAATATTATACAAATAATGTATAAACACTATGATACAAATAATTTGCAAATACAATCATACTATAAAAAAAACGACTTATCTTCATGAAAATTATCGTTGAAAAATTATTGAGAAAATTAATCGCTTTACAATCACAGTAGTAAAGGGAAGATTAACGTATAACTGGTACTTGAAATTTAAAAATTATGCTTTATATAGTTAATTCATCATACATTTTCAAAAATGGGCCTCAGAAAGAAATAAAAATTATGCATTAAGGTATCCGACTACGTTCGGAACCGTGATTTTAAAAAAGCGCATAAACGGATAATTTTCATGATATTTAGTGTCACTTAGATTAGAATACATGTATAAAATTGTTTTAAGGACATTTTGACAAAAAAATTTATTTAAATACAATATTTCGGAAAAAAATTAACTTAGAATAATTTTTTTCAAAATGTTCTCCTTTTGTGAAAAATGCTTCTATTATAACAATATTTTGCCTGTATATAGCTCAGACCTTTGTACAGAGGCTCAACTAGAATTTTTGAAAAATTCACATAATTTTCAGAGTTACCACCGATTGAAATAATTATTGGCGTTTTTTTCCTAAAATTTTTCCCCTCTTTTGCCGTAAAATATGAAAAAATCCACTTCTAATTATATTTCAAAAATTCTAGTTGAGCCTCTGTAGAGAGGTCTGATCTATATACAGGCAAAATATTATTATAATAGAAGCATTTTTCACAAAAGGAGAACATTTTGAAAAAAGGTTATTCTAAGTTAATTTTTTGCCAAAATATTTTATTTAAATAGTTTTTTTTTGCCAAAATATCCTTAAAACAATTTTATACATGTATTATTTTCTAAGCGAGACTAAATATCATGAAAATTATCCATTTATGCGCTTTTGCCAAACTACGGTTCCGAACATAGTCGGATACCTTAAATAAGCATAGGAATAAGAGCAATAGAATATTTCGTAAGAACACTTTCAATACGTAAATACGTGTACTATCACAGAATATCTGAAACCACGCATTGTTCGAGATATTCATCTAATACACACAATGCATGAGATGGAAATCCTCTAGATTAGAATAGTCCGGTAACAGGTTCCAAGTTGTTATGAAGGCGACAGGGCAAACAGTCACGGCAACACTGACACTAAAATAGCTAATTAATACACTTTACACATATTCAAGAAAGCTATTGAGTAACAGCAATTCAACCAAACTACATGTATGTTCATAATCTCCTAAACTAAAAGTAAATAGTAGCATGAATTAAAATTCTTAACTTATTTTAAATCAAGTTTATTGTTTAAATAGACGTAAGATATCCGACTACGTTCGGAACCGCGATTTTGCAAAAGCGTATAAATGGATAATATTGATGATATTTAGTGTCACTTAGATTGGAAAATGTATATAAAATTGTTTTTAGAATAGTATTACATTAAAAAATTATTTAAGTTGACAAATAATGAACATAGTATGACCCATTTTCAAAATAGTCTCCTTTTGTGAAAAATGCTTCTATTATAATAATATTTTGCCTGTTTATAGCTCAGACCTCTGTACAGAGGCTCCACTAGAATGTTTGAAATATATAAGTTAGAAGTGGGTTTATTCATGTTTTACGACCACAGAGGGGAGAAATTTTAAGAAAAAAATGCCAATGATTTTTTCAAATGGTTGCAACTCTGAAAATAATCTGATTTTTTTAAAAATTATAGTTGAGCCTCTGTGCAGAGGTTTGAGCTACGTACAGACAAAATGTTATTATAACAAAAGCATTGTTCACAAAAGGAGAACATTTTGAAAAAAGATTATTCTAAGTTAATTTTTAGCCGAAATATATTGTATTTAAATAAATTTTTTTTGTCAAATTGTCCTTAAAACAATTTTGTACATCCATTATAATCTAAGTGACACTAAATATCATGAAAATTATCCATTTATACACCATTTTAAAATCACATTTCCGAACGTCGTCGGATATCTAAAAATAACTTTACTGAAAATAGCTGCTTTTTAAATTCGCACTCAACCACCATGAATTTAGCCGGCTGAATATAAAACGACAGCTGCTTCATAGCAACAGTTCTACGGCAATTCATCTTTAATAGTCTCGGATTTAGAATACTTAAATTTAATAAGAATAGAGTAAATTTCAAATACAGTTATTATATTTGAAATATTGTTGTTTATTTTTCTGTGATACGGCAGAGTTTTAAACCAATAAAATTACTTTCTATATTTTAAAAAAAACACATCGTAAGATTTCCTCACAAAAGTGGATTTCTTTTCATTTCAGGTAAGTTAAATGAATGCAGCATTTCTATTATTAAGTTTATATATTTTTTTTATGTATTTACAACAATTGAAAGTTTTCTCTCTATCGTAATTCATTTCTTACTTAGTTTTTCCCTTATTTATGAGACAAATCATAAGATTAACTTTTGTACTCTATAGATTGCCGTTCATTTTCTTCTAATTTTCTGTAATGAATGCATGTTATGATATAAAACTTAAAAACTGAATTAATATTTAATATTTTTGTTTAAATATGTCTTGAGTATAATTTATATTTTATAATAAGTTATAATATTCAATAACGATTCAGTTTAATATAGTGGTGAAATTGATGAAATCTTATTTTAAGGTGACTTGGTACCCCAAAAATGACAGGCCTATCGTTTATCTTTATTTTTATTTAATCTCATTCTTTGCATTATTATCTTTCGATTGATCTATCACTTGTGCATGTCGGAAAGTTAGAAGTTGAAAAAAACTTCATTTCAAAGCAAATTAGGCAGTTGAGCCACGCCCCCTTTTTAGAAAAAAAAAAGTGTTTCTATAAAAAAAATCTATTTTCTAAAGCGAAGTAATAACTATAAAAATGAATGTGTAATATATAAAGCAGAATATTACCGAGGTGACACTTTAATGTCAATTTTTTTTTCTTTGAAAAACGCGTGCATGTAAAATTTTTGAATTAAGGCATTTTATACTAATAATTTCATAATTTCATTTCTTGTTCCTGATATGTTTTTCATGCAAATGTATTACTTCAATATTAAATGAAGAAAAAAAACCAAAATTTATGTTGTGACAGAACAAAAAATTTTTTTAAACTTTTTTCTTGAATTTTCTTGTGCAATTAATACTTTCTAAAAATGGATCTTTATAGCAATTTATAGGTTGAGAAACTATGAAAATATAATTGTGCTTTAACGAAAAATATATAACTAATATCTTATAGTGGTATTTAAATTTTATTTAAGCTTATTATAATTATTTTTTTCAGAATTATATATTTTAAATTGGTTTTTCTCAGTTTGTGTTTTTCGAAACATTAGTACATTCAAAATGCTACTCCTTCCACAATTATTTACCAATAACTTCCATTTTTTTCTGTGTGTTGTATATAAAGCATGTAATAAAATTAGGGATCCATTTTACTGTAAACTGGATACTTTTTTTTAAAAAAAATTAGAACGTAATAGATATTGGCTTTTTTGTTGATTTTCAGCATGTATAAGATCATTTTATTTTTTTTTCTCGAAAACGAATCAAGTTATTGTAAAATCGATCACTAAAGTTGTTTAGAAGATCCATAAGAATATTACAAAAGAAAATTCAGGTAAAAAAATTAATAATTACAAAAGGCGTAAGATTTTAAAATTTTACAAATTTTCTTCAAAAAATTTTAATTTTTAAAATTGTATGAATAATATGGGAAAAATTTGATCTCGTATCATTTAATTGAATAGAAACATTATATAAAATGCTGATAGATAATTTTTAAATACATAAATAAAGAAATTTGTTCAAAGGGTATATACCAAGTCACCGTAATATTAAAAGATAATCCTACCATTTATTCTTCTCTGTTTTGAAAATAGAAAATCTTTAAATAATTCTAAGATACTCAGCTCCTTTATTGAAATTCCTCTCGAGATAGCATAATTGACAGCTTTGAGTCGCTGCCACTCAATCCAGAAATAAGCCGATTTTCTAAGCAGGAAAATTGAATTGCGAAACAATGTGGTATTGTCCGTTGCACCCCGAATGCCTTCACTTCTTTAGTGTTCGATGCCTTCATTGTGTTTTAAGTATTAAGACTCTCTTCGAGTGAAAAACAATAAAAAGTACCAGATTAAGAATTTGTGTGAAATAGAAATTGTACAAATTACGCTAAAAATGTAACATTTTTCAATTTACATTTTACTCGAGCGATATGGTTATTTATACAAACCTATGGACTGAATATAGATTAAAGATTTGAAACTGTTAAGAGTATATGTTAGGAATGTTGAAAACGTAATTGTTTTTAATATTTACACATAATTAATGTAAATGCTGCAATATTAATAAACGCATTATTTTATTGGTTCTTAAATCTATTATATAAAACTCTCTTTTAACGTCTTCCTTTGATTTTCAAGTTTATATGATTATAATAATATTTTAAAAAAGGTATCAGTGCTCAGACTATTAGAAAAAATTTATGGTATTAGTAGTATACAGTGGACTAATTTTTTAAAATCAAAATATGTCGCCAAATATTCCGATACGCAACCAATAATGATAACTGTTCCCACAGATGTTCGAACATAATAATAAGAAGAATGACAACATTTGGCGACATTTTTTGAATTGCCAACTCTTGATTTGGCGAAATTAGTCGACGGTATAAGACGTGAATTATTGATTCAATATGTGTCATTGGAAAGGAACACGAACTATTTTTAACAAAGTTTGTTTCTGACCCAAGGTTTCACAATGATGATATAAGCCATTGGTACTTATGTGTTATAGTACCTATTAATATTATCTATTAATAATTCGTCAAGTTGGCAACCCTGGTTTCATATGTGTCATATGTGCTGGATTGGCAACTATGTGCTTCGTTTCATAGAATGTTTCGATAGTACGTAAGTATTCAAATTTTTATAAAAACTTAATACAAATTATTCTTTTTTAATAATCTAATACAAAAAGGTACTTACATATTATCGCAACCTATTGGCGGCATTATATGAAACGAAGCACCTGGTTGCCAATTCAGACAGTGCGACACGTAGGAAATCGGGGTTGCCAACTTGGCGAGCTATTAATAGAGTTACTGATTGTTGCGATGACACATGAATACCAAATAAAGACATTTAAAACAGGACTCTTGAGTGACACCAAAATATGTAAAGAATAATATTAGGTAATTACCTTTTTTGAATTATTAAATATCAAAGGGCTACTACCGGGTGTTTCAAATGTCGTGCACATCCACATGGTAATTCTTGGTGCCTAAAACCCAAAAGGGTTCATTGAGATTTCTGTAACTCAGTGCTTCTGAAACTTTCGATAACTGTGACCCAATTTTCAATCATAATTTTCATCACGCCCCCATACAAAAATAATGCATTGAACATAATAAAAATATACTTTGACGTTAAAGCTACAATACAACATTAATTACAAACCATACAAACTATCAAAATATAAGTATTACATTTTGTACATGACAAGCCTACGAGAGGCACTAGTAATTATTAAACTTGTTTTTAAATTTAATATTGATAAATAAATTATAAAAAAACACCGTGAAGTACTAATAAATTTATGAGTATATTACATCAGTGTAATTGTACATTAAATTTTTCATTATGTAAGAAACAATTTTGTTTTACTTCCTTTCAGTAAATTAATACTAGGTTTAAATCTTTTACTTTCGACTCGTGCCCCCCGTACAGTGATATCATGCCCCCTAGGGGTCTCGCCTCGCAGTTTGAGAAACGCTGCTGTAACTAGATGGCAGCAGGAGCCCACCATAAGAAGTTTTGAACGTAACAAGCATCAGTTTCAAAATACTTGTCAGTTATAGTCAGTTGAGCACAATGGGAGATACATGATGTTTCCCCAAGAGTAAAAAGTAGCAATCGTGGAAGTTTGTTTCGCTACAAAATCTCATTGCCATGTGTTAAATGCATTTCATTAGAAATATTCAAGTGAAACAGCACCAAATGCACGATAGCACGCTACGCGTTAGATGGAACGGTTCCGTGACACAGGATCAGTTGCAGACAGAAAGCGATTGGGTAGAGCGTCCATAGTGAAAACGAAAGTGGCAGACGTGGAGACTGCTTTACAAGGAAGTCCAACGAAAAGAGCGTCTGTTTGCATAAACATTTTTACGGAATTCATACCCTTGCTGCATAGTGATGGACGGTATCTTGGTTGCAGCAAGATGGAGAAATGTGTCACACATCACGGGACAGTAAGGAAGTTTTAACTGAATTTTTCAATGATCGTGTCATTTCCAAAGGACTTTGGCCACCACGTTCACCGGACTTGTAAATTCCAGATTTTTCTTTTGAGGATATCTGAAAAATGACGGCTTCAGGAATAATCCCCATACGCTTGATGAACTTAAGAGTAACATCCTTCATGCAATATCGGATATTAAATCTCACACTCTTCGTAAAGTGTCAATAAATCTGGTAAAAAGAATATGACTGGGCGTCCAGGAAAACGTACATCATTTTGAACAATTTCTGTGATTTTACCATGTCTGGCACCTGACACCAAAGATACAGTTTAACATTTGTTTGTGCGTTATTCTGTTTGTTAACGTATTTCACTTGTCTCTAAAACTGAATCACAAAGGTTGAAGTGCGCGACTTTTGAAACTATAGCTATCAATATAATTTCCTTACATACTTTTCAAATACCTGCTTTCACCATTAATGAACTCGATTTCAGCATTAAAACAGTGATCTTTTCTCTTGTGATTTGTGCATAGGTTAAATTAAAACTCACACAAATTTAAGCAATATTAATATATCTTAATATTTTGTACATAATCAAGAAATAATTGAAATTAAATTAAATTTTAAAGAATTTCATAAAAGTTGTGAGGTAAATATTTTTTATCTATAGAATTGTTTCAATGTAACTTGGCTCTTATACCTGGCAAATTTTTGTATCAGACAATTTTTCAATCTAAAAACGTTTACATAAGATAAATATTTTACTTTTTGTTCGCAAATACAACAGCCTTACAACGAAAACACTATCATAAATTCGATCGTTTGATAAGTAAAATTTATTGGTTTGTATTTTATCCAAGTTTGAATTACTTTTATAAAATTTTATTGTTAAAATTTGATACATAATCATATATAATTAAGTATCTAAGTTGTATATTTCAAATTAATTAATAAATACTATTTACTATACTGTGTTTGATAATGTCTGTGGGTTATCATTATAAAAATATATTCAAAATTTACCAGGAATTCTTTATCTAAATATCTTTTTGAAATATGTATGAAGAATATATGCTTATATTTATGCATCTAACCTTACATGGAAAACAAGAAAGTCAATTTTTGCCCTTGAGTAAGTAGGGATATTTTGATTGTATGAAGAAGACAACTTTCTTTTTTCTTCCCCTATTCTTTGAGGAGGAGATTGCTATTCCCTAGAGTCCCTTATTGAGTCCTTTATTTACAACCATGGTGGTATCGAATGCAAATGGCGCCTAAAGCAATGCTTCCTTATTTTCTTGCCAGAGCTCTTGAATGCCACCGAAGCGGAAATAGGGAAGTACCTTATATAAATCGTCCATTCTTATTTACATAGCAAACGACTAGTATTATGGTGTATTAAATTAACCTAATTAGGCTTAGTTAACAGGAGGTTTTGTAAGTGCTAGGAGTTGTTAGTAAATTTAATTTGTTCCAAAAATACGGCTTATACCATTTGTAGAGGATATTACAAAAAAAATGTTTATTGGATTATCATGTGCAAATAAGGTAAACGTTTTTACAATGCAGGAATAATCGAAAGATACATATTTTGTATTTCAATAGGGTATTAAAAACAAAATAATGCTGCACAATATCATAAAAGCACAGGAATATGTTCAATGAAGATATATTCTCAAAGAACATGCGCCAAATCTGAATTATCTTAAATTTTGTTCTTATGATTTCAGTTTTAAAATATTAAAAAAAACAATGTGAAAGAAAATTGCGAAGTAAATGTTTTTAATCAATATACGTAGTCTTATATAATGCGGATGTTTTATACGAAAAAAATTCGAATTTTTGTAAAATCATAAAAAGAATTTTAACGAAATACCAAAAAACACTATAAAGAATACCAGTCAATAATAAAAGACGTGTGCATTTTTTAACTGTGACGTCTGTAAATAAATGTAAACGTATGCTACCTAGCCATGTCCTTACTGTTACAATATTCATTATTTTTTAGACTTTACTTGTTTGAATAGTGAACTGACATTAAAAATATTTGCGGTATTGCCTCTAGTGTATTTCCTGATTTAAGGTGTTTAATGTTCAATGATTTCAAATTTGTATGACTTTATTTTACCAAACACAAAAACGGCGTAACACGTAGAAACAATACAAACAATATAAAATCATAACAATATAAAATCAGATGGTAGCAAACATATACAATTCATTAATCAAAAAGCAAGAAATATTATTATACCACTCTTCTGAACGAAAAAAATTAACTACTTCTTTTGCAACTGTTTGAATTTCCCCATAGGGTAGGGAAGATAGACTTAAAATTCCCTTCCGTAGGAATTACCATAAATCTGTGCCATAAGTTGTCACACTGGTATTTTAAACATAATTCAAATTATTTATTTATTATGCTTTTTGTTTGGTAAGTTCTTTATACAGTAAAATCTGTTTTTGTGCGGTTCTTTTTTATGCGATTTGTTTTGTGTGATTTTATTTGTGTGCGGTTTTTTCTATGCGATCTTTTTTTATGCGGTATATGAGCTTCAAAGGCTTTGGCGACACTGCAATTTTTTTTTAATGTATCAGTGGTGAACGGAAAGTATTTGGCGCCCCCCCCTTTCAAAGTCAGGTTTTGCCTTTAATATTTTTTTAAATTGAGGTAAATACGTACTTGCCATTTTGCAGACTATGAGCCCCCTAGAATCCTGGGCCCACCTGCGAGTCGGGGGTGCGCGTTACGCCACTGCAACAAAAATACACTTCAAGACGCTATGTTCATTTGTTATAAACAATCTCTGGACAATGTGCACGTTCAGTTGCTTTCTCTCAACGTGCCAACATCCCGAATTTGATTGAAAACTAAACTTTCAATGACAGTGACATGATCAATAATTTGATAGATTATGAAGAAGGTCAAGAAGAACGGGATTCGCAATGAGAGCGGATATATATATATATGCAGGGATACAGCTTTCCAACATATTGGAAAAGCATTTTCTTAAAATAGATACCAATTCCGAAAGGATTCTGGAACTTCAAAAAGAGCTTCCATCATGAACATATGTTTATCGTGACATATTTACAAGCAACTGACCAACCGACCTTTGATCCCAAAACTTATCTTTTACTTTATGGTGCCAGAAAATAAATCAATTGAAATGGCATCTTCAAGTGACGAAAGCGATTTAGAACTTATTCTTCACAGGAAGATCAGCTCTTTGGATTACGATGAGTAGCAGACATCCCAAATTTTGTTAGATTTAAAAGAGACATGCTATACAAATGTAAATGCAGCTTTTATTTATTTATATCAAGGACTTCCTCACACCGAGTGTAAGAAAGAAAACTTTAAAAATATGTAAAACAAGTAATATATATATATATATATAAAATAAAGTAACTTCGTACTTAGGTTAATAAAGAAAAGTTTTATTTTAATTATTTTTTATTAAATAATTACAATTAATATAAATATGTATATACATAGAACATACTCACACTAGAAGGCAAAGTACAAAGCAGTTTTCCATGTACTTTATCATTTTTCTTTCTATATAGGGTGTTGAACTGTTATTTTCGTTTGTTAGTATTTATTCATTAATTAAATTGAATTATTCCAATAAATTATTATAGTAAATAGAAATCGCATTCTCAGAAATTAAACCATCTAATGTGGGTTTCGAACCCACGACCTTTGGATTAGAATTCCAACGCACTGTCCATTGCATACAGGGACACAAGGATCAATTTTGATTTTCATATATGGCTTTGGAATGATATTTTTGTTTGCTACTATTTATTCTTTAACTAAATAGAATTAATGAATTAATATATGAAAAAACTGTAATAGCATTGAAAATACATTTCAAAAGTCAAAAAAAAAGTAGTTTAAAACCTTAAAATCAGGTTTTATAATATTTAAAAAGTTAGAGTCATTATGAGGTATCTGTTTTTTTTTCTTTTTAAAAAGAAATGAATACACGAGAATATGCAGCAAAATTTTTTGAACAATTGAAACAATTTCGTAATATATATATAAAAAAAATTAAAGTTAATTTCAACTTTGGTCAACAAAGAAAATTTTGCTCAAGTCAATATAAATTTAATTAATGGAATATTATTTTTAAAAACTGTATGTGTGAACATCACAAGTGATATATATATATATATACAATAAATAAATATATATAGGGAGATTGTAAACTAAAGTAGGAATTGATCAAAATAGTCTGTGCTATATGTGGGTTTAGTCATGGTTAGATGTTATATTTATTTTCTTGCTATTTTACGTTATATTTATGAAATTATTTCATTCAATTATTAAAACTAAAAGTAACATTATTTTGAGTTTGACATACTGAAGCAGGATAAATTCCGTTTCATATTTCGGCTTTTATCTGTAAACAACTCTGAAGTATACGGAACATTTTTTTTTGAATTTATAGAGTACAGGGGAAAAAAATATTAAACATTTTATACGTATAGAACAATTTTTCAAAAATAATTTTTGTCCAAGGACATATTCTTAACTTGAGTTTTTATGTTCTCTCTTTTGAAATTCCAGTAGCGTTGTTGACTTTTGAATTTTATTCATCACCAACACAATTTTACAAGAAATATGATCTGCTGTAGAATACAGCCTGTTTACGGGATTTTTCTTAATACAGAAGAGTCAACAGTTCCAAAAATGAGTTTATTTTACGTTTTTATAGTTGCTTTTCAAGCCCTGCATTATATTTCAAAGAAAAGTTTATCTTTGAAGCTTGAGTTATCGTTTTATAGTTTGCATTCATCGAATATCTGGAGATACAATTTTTTTTTATCTGAGGAAAGCATTTTTCAACAGTATGGTATCTAATATGAAGAAAATGATGTACTATGGTGTTAAGCCTTTTTGTAAATATCGGAAATTAAAACAATTTTAAAACTATTCCGCAGATTCAATGTATGCAATGAAGGATTGAAAAATCTTTCAATGGTTTCTTGAAAAGAATGTATATTTACTTTAGTATTTTTAGTTTTATTAATAGAGCAAAACCCGTTTGTTCTATTTCATAATATGGAAAATACAAATATTCGAATGATAAAATTATTATAATAAGAAAGTTATAGTATTTATTATATATATTAGAAAGAAGTAAACAATTGAAAGTTTCTCTCTGATTGTAAAACAGTTTTAATATGAAATATAAGGTACAGCATCGAGTAATAATAAACACGGATCAATATTTAATCCTCACTGAACTCATTGAAACGGAATTAAAGCAATCCAATACTTGTATTTGGAAGTCTCATTGAAGTATCAGTAAAAGGCTGGTTTTTAGATCTACCATTTTCAGTAGTATTCCATCTCTTCTAAATAATGTTTCTCATAGCAACCTGAGAAAGTTTTGGCCGTAGAATTTTCTCAGCAAGAAAAAATTAATGGAAAAGCTTCTAAGTTATATAAACTTTTTTTTTAAAACAAAAATTAGCCTTGAAATCTATCTTAATTAAGTAATTATGAGAACTAAAAAACTCAAAACATAATCAAGCAGAAATGATTTATTTTAGTAATGAAAATTGGAACGAATGACCATTACACACTGAAAGAGTTGGCTGTGCTCAAATTTTTTTTTTTAATCAATTCAATTTAAGAGTACAAAAAAGGCTTTAAAATGAAACCGAAACCAAAACCTAACCTCTGAGAACTTCTCATATCTTAAAAACTAACCTGTTTGCAGATCTTAAATTTAGTGGCAAGTGTGCCAATGATATGGGCCACAAAAAATTAAAAGAAAATTGGCATTTTTGAAGGTTGTAGAATACTGTTAATCTTACGAATTCTTCTTTTCAATAATATAGAATAAAAAGCATATTCTCAGCTAATCTCCACTTATTGATGGCTATGTCCTTAACATTGCCAACTAATTATATTTAAAACATATTATTATTTATCTCAACTGTGTATTATATATTTGTAACAAGACAAACCGTAAGATAATGCAAATAAAGTATTTACAATTCAAAATACATGTGGAACTGATACACAATTCCAATTATATCCGATACTCTAATAGATTTAAGTAGTTCGAAACACTGTGCATTTTTTCAAAATTTACTTATTTAGGCTATTGCTAAATAAGAAAATATGTCATTGATTTAAATTACTAAGAATATTTAATGATAAAATCATAATCTAGTTAACACAAATTTACATTTTAATATGTAAAAATATTGATATCATTAAAGGAATTCTAAAGGAATTTAATAATAAAATTGTGTTAATTATGGTTCAATAATAATATGACAAATAATGATTTAATGCATGTTTAGAGTAAAATTTCATTTTTAATGAAATGATTTGTTTCATTGAACACAGTATTTAAATATTTAATGTGATCTGAATGGTTTCTTAAGCATTCATACTTACTAGTAAGATTCAAAAGTTTCCGGACTAAGCCGATACCACGGAATATGTTTGCAGTAGAGCGACTACAATAACATTTCTGTGTTATTACATGCTTTCCCTTGTGACAGATCTATATGCGACCTTCTAACTAATCCTCTTGGGAAATCTTTGGGCTATAAATTCGCGTTATTCACAACCAATCCTTCGTAAGAAGAGAATCGTGATATGCAAATTAACTTACAATAAATAGACGAGGTTTTCTAGCTTTAGAAAGAGAAGGAGCAGAGATATACTCTATACAGGTGAGATTAAATCCGATAAAAAGTTAGATCCTTAATTAAAAGAAGGATCCAGTTTGTTAGTCGACTAATCGCTTATGTGTTACTGTCATTGTACTCCTTTCACGGTTTTTATTGAGACATTCTCTTAAGATTATTAGTTGAAATTATGACTGTTCTTATTGTTGAAATAAACAAACTATATCTGAATCATGTCGAGTGTTTCTTCCCTTCCCCCCACACATCTGGGTGCTCGCGAGAGAGGCTTTGGGCTCTTACACCCTTATTAAAAAAAAGTTTATTCCAAATCATGTGGCCGGTGGGTCGCAATGGCGTCGTATTTTGTAGGCGGGTATATTTCGTCGTCATCTATTAAAATACATCGTATTTGTTGAGCGAATAAGAGATATTAGTTTTTGTGTTCGTTTTGAAAAAAGTGCTACGGAGAGTTTCGAAAGTTTGAGGACAGGTGTTAGACTGTGATACATTATCGCGAACGCGAGCTTTTGAGGGGCATCGACGTTTCAGAGAAGACAGGGGAAGTGTCGAAGACGGTAAACGCTCTGGACGTCCACGGACTTCCACAACCGCTGAAAACATCGACAAGGCTCATGCGAGGGTACGTAAGAACAGGTTTCAAACTATAACAGAACCATTTGAAATATTCTCGGCCATATTTTAATGGATTCTAACTAAAGATATTAACATATCAACGTATCGTTCACCGCATGTTACATAAAGACCAATCTGCAAATGAATTAAAAGAGGTTTAAAGCAGGTTGAGATAAAGGAGATGGCTAAAAATAGATTCCAGAAATGATTCGATGACTTTTTCAAACCATGGTTAAAGTGTGTTGTTACTCAAGGGTCTGATATTTAACCCGCGATCACTCGCGGGTACACGCCAGCAACAAGAAAAGCCTCCTAAGATTCTAAAGAGAATGCGCAGAGCCACGAATTTTTCTGTAGCTGCACATTTTAGGTCATTGAACCTTCAGGCCTGATGCAATAAATCTCACTACAACGATTGGAATGTAACGACCTTCAAAAGTTTATCTGGGGTGCTGAGAACACCCCGCGAGTGATTGAGTTATATTTTCGTACTCGAATTATCTAAAATAGAGTACGTTTTACTCTTTCCATTTATATATATTTTTTTCAAATATATTAATATGCATGTATAATTTATTTAAAATTTCAATAATTGTAGCATAAAAATAATATAAGTCTGTAAAATAATTGTAAAATTTAACTTTTTTTAAAATTTTTCAAAACATCTTCCAGAAATTATGACAAAAATCCATGGGAAAGGGAGAAACTGCGACTTCATCGTCTATTAGATACTGTATCAACAGAGTGTCAAGATGAACTAAGTGAATACGGTGACTGTGTAATTTCAGAAGCAAACTTAGAGAGATGAAACTTTAAATTGTAAATTTTTATAATATAGGAGGTGTGTTGATATCACTGATAAAATGTGCAGTATATAGGATGTATCGCGAATATGTAACCATTGGCCATTGCGAATATTTTATCATCTACTTAATACTGCAGGAATTAATGCTTCCATTGTCTATCATTCGGTTCTTCCTGAAATGAAAATGAGACGTTCAAGTTTATTAGAGGAGATTAGAATGGATCTTGTTTAGTCACAGTGGGATATGAGATCGGAACTCCCAAACCTTAACAAAACACTCAAAAGACGCTTTACTGACACAGAAGATATTAAAAAGAGCATTAATCCCCCTAAAAAAGGGGGCGTTGCATTGTTTGTCCACGGGTAAAAGATGTAAAAATTACTTGTTTTTGTCTCCAATGTAAGAAAATATGTGCTTAAAGCATATGAATACAGTTTGCTCTAAATGTTTGGAAAATGATTAAAATATTATTTTTCTACTTTTTACTATCCTTTTCATTAATTATAAAGTATATTTATTACTGGAATATACGTTTTACTTGTGGTTTATGACAAAATATAAAATTGTGTACTTTAAAATGAAAAGCTTGTAGGTTTGGTTTAAATTAATGTTAGTCTCATTTGTATGCAATAAGTTTAATAATTTTATTTGTATAATACAAAAAACATCTTGTGCTTCATAAATATATATCATAATTAACTAAAAAAATTTTTCATATTTAAATACATGTGTTAAGAGTTTGGGGTGTTCTCTACACCCCGTGAGTAACGACGGTAGAAAAACAGGCGCGAGTGACCGCGTGTTAAGGAGGATATGGTTAAGCCAGTGCTTCTCAAACTTTCAATACTTCCGACCTAATATTCAATCATCATTTTCATCGCGCCCCCCTTCATACAATAACATTGTATTGAAAAAATTCAATAATACTATACTTTTATACTAAAGCTACAGTACGACTTTAACCTGTTATGTGCCACCGACGTATATAAACGTCTCGCTCAGCCAAAGCCTTAATCTTCTGGACATATATACGTCTTTCCGAATTACGATCTTTTCTGTACACTGCTATCCCTAAAATTATTCCTAAGGCTTTGGAATGCAATAAAGGAACCTTGACAGTCTTTGCAAAGGATTTACTTATTTCAGAGGATTTTGCTTATTTATTCCTTTTCTCCTCCTCCCCCCCCACCAAAAAAAAAACATCAAAATACGCGCGTCTACGGGGAAAAACCGTGGCATTGGGGACCAAACCGCGTAACTTTTAATCAGCAGTTAAGGAATTAATTATACACCGTTCAAATCCCCATGATAAGTGTCAATACAAGCCCATGGGGTCACTGGTAATTATCAAACTTGTTCTTAACTTAGTATTGTTAAATTAATAATAAAATACATTGTATAGTACAGATACCTTTATAAGTGTATTATATCAGTGTAAATGTGTATTTTATATTTTATTATGTCAGAAAGTATTTTGTTTTCTTACTTTCAGCAAATTAGTAATGTTTTGAATAATCTTTAGTTTTCAACTTTTCAATATGTTCACGCCCCCCTTGTAGAGTTATCACGCCCCTCAAGGGGGTGCCCCCCACAGTTTGAGAAACGCTGAGTTAAGCAGTTTAATTGGTACATTTTTTTAAGTTATAGACTCAATCCGGGAACTTTTGACTACTACTACGTTTCGATTTTTAGTTATGCAGAGAGAGGTTTGAAAGAAATCGAATTTAGCAATAGAACGCTTCTTTTTTTCAAAACTAAATGTGACACTTTAGCTCGAGCGCGAACAAAAAGACATTGATGACACTGACGACAAAGAGAACAGCTGGTCAATAAGGATCTTTTATTTAGCCATTCGTACAGAAATAATCAGAAAAAATAAAACAACGGATATTTAAACTGATTATTTGTCCAATAATAAGTAGAAATGCACTTTTAAAATATAAACGTAATGCACAAAGAATCAATGAATGAAATCAAAATTACGAGATAAAAGTTGTAAGGAAAGCAACCATTGGATTTCTTAATTCCTAAATTTTAAAAATTATTCTCATTACTGAATCTATATTTTTATTTCATAGCAAACATTAATCAGTCTTCAGTCACGTTTTATATTCGACTTTGACTTTTTTTTAGCTAAGCATAATTTAACTGAGGAAATAAATTATACAAAAACCGTTCTCTTTTTCTTTATGTGAAACGCAAGGAATTCATCAATCAAGCCCATTTCGTCAATTTTCCAATATTAAAAATAAACAATGATTGAATATTTTCCTCCATAATTTGGTAGAAACTTTAAGCACTTCTCAACCTCTCCATCGAATATATATATATATATATAAATGATTTATTATTTTAAAAATTCTCTTAACTTAGACATGTAATGATTTATCCTTCGTAAATTATAATATTTTTGTTATTTATGTAGTTTTATGATTTATTAGAATACATGAATAAATAATTTGAAATCATGGTAATTTCCCCACTAGGTACTAAAACTAATGGTAAAGTATAGAAATCGAGCAATATTTTCCAAAGAGAGCCCGAATTTTTATCGTGGATTTTAATATTCTTCAGGCGTACGTTTGCAGTAAAAATGTTTTGAATTTTGATTGTTCTATGTATTTTTTTGTTATTGGGTTATGTATTTTCCGATAACAGAAAGTTTTTATCTTGAAGAAAAAGAAAATGTGAATTGATTTTTATTTAATATATGTTAGCATTATCTCAAATTTTCCTTGATTTTCTAATCGTGAATGCGCAAAACTGTTTATTTTATTGATCTGTATTTATTTTATAAAAACCATTTTATTCCTTTTGATTTGTTCCTGTTTATTTGAACGATTTTATTTCTTTTTTCGTTTGAATAATTCATCATATGCAAACAGAAGAAATCAGATTAACTTTATTCTTATTTATTCTCCAAGCAGTTCTGTCTTTACTTAATAAAACAAACAACTATTATTGAGTTTCAAGTTATCTGCACACTTCAGATATCCCACTCCAGTATGATATAAACCGCATGACTTAGCACATTCTTAATTTATTTAGTGTCTTGGATCAAAATACACTCTTTTACAAAAAAATCGAAGCACCGATTGCGATGAAATTTCATACGCAAAGACATCTTGATCGAACATGCAAATGTTTAACCCTTTCGAGGGCAGTGGCGAATAGGTCTAG
Source organism: Trichonephila inaurata madagascariensis (assembly GCA_019973955.1). NCBI lineage: Eukaryota > Metazoa > Arthropoda > Arachnida > Araneae > Nephilidae > Trichonephila > Trichonephila inaurata. The sequence continues at coordinate 217,679 of BMAV01000834.1, forward strand.
CCACATAAGAAAAAAATTTTCTCCAAGCCGGTGGTGGATCTTTATTCACATGCATTAATTGAAGCTGAAACGCATAAAAATCAGTACAGATGGCAGCACGATACTTTTTGTTTTGCATTTCTTGTCCTCTAGTGGGTAGTTAGAAACAGTTGTTCTCGGTTTAAATCTACAAATTGTATTTTGATTACTATAAATATAAAATTTTTGATCTGTGAAAAAAAAATAAAAATTCGACAAGCCTTAAGTATACTTTTCTATCATCAAAAAAAGCTTTTTTTGTGGTTTTTGGAAAGGTTTTATATATCTGGATAGAGACTATCCACTGCCCACATAGAACAGAAAAATGACTTTGATTTTTTCGCTCTTCCTCCACTCGAGAGAGAGCATGTGAGAATGTTGAGGGTGGGAAATATAAACAAACTTTTTTTACAATAAGCGGTACGAGATTCTTGGGTTAGAAAATCTTTTTCTGTGCGTACCACCGTGCCTTCGAGCAAATGGCCTTACTTGCTTTGAAAAGTTTCACAATAAAATAGATCATCAAATTTGGGAAATAACTAATAAAAATCCCCAAAAATATTACTTTAGTTCTAACTTATTATACTAAAATTAAATAAAATATATAAAATGTGAATATATACTAATTTCAATGTATATTTTAGTAACTGTTCTACATTGTACAATTATTTTATTATTATTTAATTACACTTGGATTTTGTATTTAATTGTTATTCAAATAGTTATTAACATAAATGTTAATTTTTCATAAACAGTTTATTGTAATATGATTCATTATTTCTGTCTTTAAAAGTAAGTTAAGTTTTTTAAGTGCGCAGTGGTTATAATCTCTAGCTATAACTCAGGGAAAAAAACCCTGATCAATTTTTTTTTTTTTTTGTGACAAAATAATGTTTATAGAGGATAAGAATATTACATTTATCAAATACTTTATCACAGAAAAGTGTGTTTCAGCTTTGTGTCCGTGAAAGGGTTAAACTTTCAAGGCCAATGAACATGGATTGTGGTCTTAGTGAGCATTTTTGCCCAGCAACTCGCAAAATATAAAACCGGTGATAGAGGGCGAAAATTTATCTTTTTTCATTTTCGCTGTTGTGATTCCCTAGAGAAAAAGGAATGATGCCATCAAGACGATTCGAAGACGTATATGAATGATTTCGAACGTGGTCGCATAACCTTGAAAGTTGAACACGCGTTAAGGTATCCGACTACGTTCAGTACCGTGATTTTGTAAAAGCATATAAATGGATAATATTTATGCTATTTAGTGTCACTTAGATTAGAAAATGTATATAAAATTGTTTTAAGAATATTATTACAATAATAAAAATATTTAAGTACAATATTTTGACAAAAAAGGAACATAGAATGACCCATTTTCAAAATATACTTCTTTTGTGAAAAATGCTTTTATTATAATAATATTTTGCCTGTATATAGCTCAGACCTCTCTACAGAGGCTCAACTAGAATTTTTGAAATATATAACTTAGAAGTGAGTTTACCAATGTTTTATGACAACAGAGGGGAGCAATTTTAAGAAAAGAACGCCGTTTATTATTTCAATTGGTGGTAACTCTGAAAATAATGTTAATTTTTTAAAACAAAAACTAGTTGAGTCTCTGTAGAGAGGTTTGAGCTATATACGGGCAATATATTATTATAATACAAGCATTTTTTACAAAAGGAGAACATTTGGAATAAAGGTTATTCTAAGTTCCTTTTTTGCAAAAATATCGTATTTAAATAATTTTTTTGTCACATTGTCCTTAAAACAATTTTATACAGGTATTCTAATCTAAGTGACACTAAATATCCTGAAAACTATCCATTTATGCGCTTTTATAAAATCAGGGTTCCGAACGTAGCCGCGTACCTTAAGCTGGATGGTCATACCGAGCAATATGTCGTCACCTGTATCGTACAGACACAGCTGTGCAAAGGTGTTGGCAGCAATGGTTGCTGTAAGGAAATTATCGACGAAATGAACTCTCTGGAAGAGCAGGATACACAAATGCGAGGAAAGATCGGATGATTGTTCCAGAGATCCGAATTACTGCAATGGTACCATTGTCGGCTATTCAACGCAGTACAGCCTCTTCACTACTTTCCGCGGTACCTTCCACCATTTCATGGTTCCTAGCTGAGGCGGAGTTACGCTCACAGCAGCATTTAAGACGTCTGCTTTTGACCTCACAACCTGGGCAGAATCATTTGGAGTGGTGTCGTGTCCAGTCATCATGGTTGGCCCCGGACTGTCATTTCATAGTGTTGAACGATGAATCTCGCATTCCTTTTGAAGCAGTTGACCATTGTCTCCGCGTATAAGAGACGAGGGCCAACGGTCTTAATTAGCCTTTGCTTTACAAAGACATACAACCCTAACCCCTCGTGTGACGGTGTAGGGTGCTATCTAACACGACAAGAGGTCATCTCTAGTTATCTTTTTACATTTTTAACAGCTCAAAGATAATTTGATACCATCCAGCAGCCGGTTGTATTATCCTTAATGGCACGTCAACAGAGGCACAGTTTCCAAAAGAAAAATGCCAAACCCTATACCAGGGATGGCGAACCAATGGCACGCGACACAATTGTTTGGGAACGTCTACGATCAAAACAGTTAGCTTTGTAGTACAAAATAACAGAGTTCACTATGAAGTATTACGAATAAATGCGAGTGATCCGCCACGTTTTTACAGAAATATGCCAACATTTCAAAGAATTGAATGTAAAGCTTCAAGACACAAATAAAAAATATTATCTTCAAGAGGGATCCAAATGCTTTTGACTCTAAATTACATATTTTCAGAAACGATATTATTACTTCCCGAACTTGAGAAAATCAGACGAAGAAAAATTTATTGAAAAACTTATTTCCATAATTATTATGTACCCTGATGTTATTTCATTTGATAAACTGAGCTTGTTCCAATTCGATCGGAAGAAATTGAAAGATTTGAAATGCAACTATGCTGGATTTCCAGTCTAGTTCAATATGGATTCAAAAATTTATTAAAACAAGAAAAATGTTGGAATTGATTGAAACAGAAAATTAACAAGCATCATAATTAAAAATGTCAGTAACGAAATTTTGGAAACATGTAATTCGATTCCAGATACATTTAACTGTTTGAAGAAGCTGGATCATGCTTTTTTAACCTTATTTTTATCTACCTATGCCCGAGAATCATTATTTTCAGAGATGAATAACATCTAAGACTCACTTAGAAAATCATTTGGCAGATAACTCTAATTCAGCATGTGTTCTGCTAAAAGTAACGTCTTACAATCCTAATGTAAGTTATTTGTCATCTGATCGGCAGCAACAGAAATCACACTAATGTTACTATAATTTGAATTACACGTATATCCAAAACATTTACTGCTATACAGTGCAAAATGTATTTTTTAATAGTAAATAAAGAGTTTTGAGCGGTTAGTACTTAATTTTATTATTTTCCCAAAAATCAGAAGTCAAAATTATTTGACGGCACGTCTATACCCCATTAAACACTTTTTTAATAAAAAATGGCACGTTGATCCAAAAAGGTTCGCCACCCCTGCCCTATACCGATCGCATATCTATGGACAGCCTTCGGGCCGTTAATACTCTTCCTTGGCCTGCAAGGTCACCAAACCTTCAACCAATCGAACATGTCTGGAATATGGTAGGGTACTAGACTCGTGTACTCCAAAATATCACAGACCTGGAGCAACAACTGGCGAATGCCTGGCAGAATGTATCACAGGATGATATTGCGAACCTTTATCACTCTTTACCGAGACATATACAAGCAAATATTCCAAATATTCCAAGCTGTTCCAACAACTACTGATTTGAACGTTCAAGCTGTGATCGTGAGTCATGGATGTGAGCAATGGCTTTGATATTGTTATCATCTTATTATCTGTGTATGAGTTGAACAAATATTGAATTCCACTAAAAACAAACATTTCCTTTATAGTGCTTTGATTTTTTTTTCAAAAGAGTGTAATCAGTGAAAAAATTTAGAAAGTGTGAGAAAATTCAAATTGACATAAGTTCCAAATAATTCTCGCAGCAGAATTCTATTTAAGTAAATTATTAGTAAATTCCTTTAAGTATACTAGGAAAACGGTTAATACAATCTTGTATAAAATTTGTATTACTAGTGGTTAAGACAAATACAGCAAACAAAAAAACAACTTTTTCTTTATGTGAGAAAGGGGAGGGTACGTCAACAATTTCTTACCATAATATAAACAATTCTCTAGTTTTTTTCTGAAAATGGAAATAAAAAATAGACTCGTGCATTTGAAACAAAATTATTTCTAACTGCTAGACATGAAGTGTCTTTTTCTAAATTCTCTTGTCAAATTTGTGGAATGAAACATTATTCATTGCTTCATTTTACCAAAACAGCTGAGAATTGTGATTCAAAGGTCACCGAATTAAATACTTTCTCCTAAACTCTTCGATTTAAAACGTGTACTTTTATGTCTAATGCTGAAATAAGTTTCGGAGAGAATATTGAGCTCTTTATAGTGAAAGATTTCACTGACTTTACACCTTCTTCCACATTAAATGCTTCAAACTTGGTTCTTCCAGATTTCTTTCAGTTGGTGGATCCTACTACTTTTTCTAAACCAGGCCGTATCGACACTCTGATAGGATGCTTATGGGTATTCCAGGTTCTAAAAATTACTAATTTAAGATTAATCCATAAATGAATAAATGACAGTTTAAATAATGCATGCTTTTACTGCAAATTGAACTTGAAAACAAAAAATAAATTATAATTTAAAAAAACCAAAAAACACGCTTTTATGATTAATCGAACTAAAAAGTAGAAAAAAGAATAATTCTTAATATAAGAATAAAATGATTAAAGAGAAAATGAATGACAATGTGGTAAAAGAAAGGGGTGTGATTTGTACTACATTTTTACACTAACTCAGCATTTCGGAATAGAACTAGTAAGAAATTATAATAATTGATATCATGAACCACATGCTTTTACCACAATGACATAAATTTTCTCGTTAATTATTTTATTCTTATATTAAGAATTATTTTTTAAATTTTTTTAGTTGGATTAACCATATATAAACGCGTGTTTTTTAGTTTTTTTTTAACTATAATTTATTTAATATTTACTGGACAACACAACCATTAATTTTAAGGTGTATTGTTATCAGCTGAACAAATTGAATGATTGGCTTAAAGAAAAAATGCCAGAATTGATCAACAGATAAGTAGTAGTCAGACAGATTGAACAACAGACAGTGTAGTGTTCCATCAAGATAATGCGAGACCTTACGCTAGTCTGGTAACTTGCCAAAATCTTTTACTATTCGCATGCATATTCTGCCACACACACAAAGTTCTCCAGATCTGGCACCTTCTGATTATCATTTGTTCCGTCCTCCACAAAAATTTTAGACGGTAAAGCCTTTACTTCAAATGGAGTGGTCACAAATCCCCCTGGTCAGTTTTTTGCCTGCAAAGAACAAAAATCTTATGAGCATGGAATCAGGTTACTGGCAGAAAGATGGCAAAACGTATTGTACCAGAATGGATAGTATGTAATTTAATAAATGTTTATTCACAGTGTGAAAATTGTCTTTCATTTATCACACAAAAAATACGAAATTACTTTCCGAGCTACCGAACATGTATATTGTTTCGAACCCCGAGAGGGAATTTTGCATTAAATCTGCATTTATCAATAGATTCGAATAACATCGTAATTTTCTTAATAGAAAATCCTTTATTCCACTTATCTTTCTCTTAATTTTGTATTAATTATTCATAACCATCGCATTAAATCACTTCCAGCATTATGTGAAGTAACCAATCAAAATTTTCTCTTTCAGACCATCACGGATGAACAACTCAAAAAATTGAAGAGGCATTCCTTCCACAAACGGTTGTCCAAAAACACGGTGAAGCAAAGCGGAAGTGACAAATTTAAAGCCACGATAGCAGAACAAGATCTGACAGCACGTAAAGATAAAAATGGAGACTACAGCAGTGCACAAAAATATAAAAAAAAAGGAGAATAAATACAATGATCACACAATCTAGGTTAGGATAAATATCGATTTCCTTGTCTCCAGATTATTATAGTGCGTTAGAGAACTACAAATATATATAGAATAACGTTTTCTATAGTTTTATTTGGTGTTTTGAAATAAAATAAAAGAAAGATTGGTATCATAAGTACTGTGATAAAGAAAGATTATAAAATTACCTTTGATAATTTTTCTTCCAAAACTTATGTAAAATTGATTTAATATGGTATATAAATAAACATTGGTGGCGTTTTTGAAATTTCTTTTAGATAGTAGTAGTTCATTTAAATAAGACTGAATTTTTATTTGAATTTTTAATTAGCGTAAGTAAATATCAGTAACAGTTGAACCACAATGAGAATAAAACATGTTACAGTTTAAACCCGTGCATGATAATACGTCCTAAAATGATACTTTTGACTTAAATTATACATATTTATTTTTTGAATGAGGTATATTAAGTAGTCATTTTACAAAAATGAATTTTAAATAAAACAAATAATACATTACTTGATTTTTAAATAGATTTTCTTTAATGTATTGTTTGGTGCTTTTTTTATTTAGTTTTGACATGATAACCACTGATATATTTATGGTTTAAAATATAAATATTTTTTCTTCTATACATCATATTTTTGTTCTATACTGCTAACCACCGTAAATGCAACACCAAGAAAGACAAGAGATAGCACAACAAAATTTATTTTGTAGATAACATGTTGATCAAGTATCAAATGATTAAATTTATAGACTTCTGTGAAGTGTGGTTCCTGACAGAATCAGTAGCCAGAGTAGCTGCCATTGTTGGAGATCACCGCTGCCACACGCCTCGGCATTCATTCAAAGAGACTTTGGATGTGTTCTTGGGGTACAGCAGACCAAGCAGCTTCCGCACGTGGCCGAAGTTGATCTGGTGTGGCAGCTAGTTGTGTAATCTAGGTCAATCGTTGAGCAACCAAGGGCCACATGTTTTCTATCGGAGAAGGATCCGGAGATCCAGCCGGCCAGGGAAGCAATTCAATCTGGTGATTGACGAAAAACCTTTGGACAATGGGTACCACGTGCGTTCGCGCCTTATCCTGTTGTAATATGGCTGTGGCCAAGCCCTGAAGGTAAGGAAGGACAACTGGCTCCAACACCTCGGAGATGTAGTGCTGGCTGTTTAAAGTACCAGCAAAGTGCATTAGAGAAGTGCGAGAGTGATATCCAATACCGCCTCATACCATAATACCCGGTTCAGGACCAGTGTGGCAGTGAATAACGCAGCTGTTCAGCATCCTCTCTCCACGGTGTCTCCAGACTCGAATCCGACCATTGTGGTGTTGCAGACAGATGAGTGACTCGTCAGTAAAGACAACTTCATTCCATTCTACCTCCCACATCCTTCTTTCATAGCACCATTGGCGGCTGAGACGTCTGTGGTTCTGAGTCAAGTGTAGACCAAGCAATGGGCGTCATGCGGACAGACCACTCTGCTGTAAACGGCGTCGAATGGTACGCGCAGACACTGAATGATGCGTTACAGACTCAATGTGCTGTGCTATGGTTCGTTATGTGAATGAGCGATCCATCACTGCCACGCACACAATTTGCCGGTCCTCACGGGAAGTGGTGCACTGAGGTGGATTCGATCGACCACGTCGGTCCGTCGTACCCTCCTGCATCTTGTTACATATCCGCATTACAGTAGTTTGGTTTCGTCCAACACGACCACCGATTTCCCTTAAAGATAATCCACAATCTCGGTAGGCTACTATCCTTCCTCTGTCGAACTCGGTTACTTGCTCAAACGCTGATCGCTGTTCTCTACGAGGCATAGCTGATCGTTTACCACATGAAAAACACAATTGCCGAACTTGAAATCTTCGAAATCTCCAAGCCTTAAATAGCGCTTTGAGGTGGTGCCACAGGCGCGCGTGATGTGTGTCTACGTGAAATTTTAATCATTTACATATCTCACCTCCACTAATGCATGTTGTAAATTTTATGTTCTTTGCATGCTTCCTTCAGGGTGTTGCATTTATGGTGGCCAGCAGTGTAATTTAGAACATTTTGTAGACGCCCATTGGGTATAGTGGTTAGAAGCTACTGTGCCTTAAAGCATGGGTTCTAATACTGGACAAGGCAGTGGATATTTGTAAATGCATTGGACTCTAAGGCAGGGGGCTACTTTTAATAACCGTCAATCCGCAAGTCCTGTCGTCAGTTTAGTGGAAGGGGAAGAAGAGTACGAGGCCCTAAATTACCTTCAGGGTGTTCTTCCACCAAAATGTATTGGAAACGAGTCAAATTGTCATCTGTATAGTGTTGAAAGCTACGGTTAACGACAAACGATCATCTAGCCCTTTGCGGCTACGAATGGTTTCCGGCCTCGGTCATACACCATCAAGCAGGTGGCTTTATTGACAAAAACAGCAATAGAAGCAAAATTAATGCAATATATTGTTCTTTTTAAAGATATTTAAAAAAAAGTGAATCTTTTCCTAGCTCACTGAATAACTGAAATAAAACGTTATTTTATCTTATTGCACATTTTAAACCAAAGAAAAACGCTACTTAGTAAGTAAAATTTTAAAGGAAAGTAGAACAATATAATAAAAAATAAATATTACCAACTTGTACCATTTCAAAAAAAAGAAAAGAAAAAAAAGACAGAATATATATATATATATATATATCTTTACAAAATATCTCATTGAATACGAAGATAGCGCGTTGAATAATTATTCAAAACATTAATATAACTTCATTTCCATCGTGTTTTTAGATGGATTATTATAAAACCACAATTATAATTGGATATTTATCTAGAAGTATGCAAAATAATAATACAATCCTTAGTAAATATACTGAAACTTCCAAGGAAACTTATTTAAGCTAAAATACCTACAGAATCCCTTTAGATATTGGGTACTCGCAATGAAGCTCATTCCTAATTGGATAGGAATTTCGGCTTTTTGTGCCTCAGAGATATAGGCTCTTTTTCTGCACTTGCCACAAATACCACAAGGAGAAGAAAAATATCTACAACCGTAATCATTGAGGAGAAGCAACATAGAAAATAGAGAGGGGAATCAAATACGGCTTCCGATAAATCTCGTTAAAGTAACTGAAGTTTAATAAAGTATGAAACATATGCTGAAACATATTATACTGTCGTATTTAACAATATATTCATTTAAAAATACTCTCTCAGTTTGTGTTTTTGGTAAGTTGATTTATTTTATAGGTGTTAAAATTTTTGAAGCTTATATTAGATTGGAGATGAACTAATATATTTTTAATAGTTATTGATATAATACACCAATCATGATACTGCTACGTAGATTGGGGTTCGAAGATTTTATGCAATGAGTATCAAAGGGCGAGACATTTCTTCAAGAGCGATTGAAATTTATTGTCGAAAAACAATCCTAGAAATACAGCGGCTATATTTGCAAAGCAAATCTCTTTTACTGCGTTCGGACTCCAAGATTCCGAACACCATGCTTCTAAAATACAAGTATGTTAAAGATCTTTCACAAGCATTCGCTCGTCCAACTCAACAGCCGAAGTAGAAAGTAATCGCTGGTTGGTTCTTCATGGTCAAATCAGTACCATTCTTCGACAGGTAAAACAAGACTAACCAAGTTTCGGCGAGCGACTCCTTATTAATAGGCCTCATGAATCTTTCGAGAAAGATCCAATTACGTCACAGAACGTGATATAAGTTAATTTCTCCTCTAACTTCTAGCGGATTCCATAGGGTCATAAACTCATGAACATGGTCGCCAAGTCAACAAAATGATCGCCAAATTACTTAATGATGTCAACTTGGCTCTATCATTAAGATTTCGCCAAGTTTCCATTGAATCACCATTATAATGTAAAGAATGGCGATGCTTGAGAAAATTAAAATTTTAACATAAAATAAATACGGCAGACGGTAATGTTAACGCATCGCACATCGAGAAATAATTTGCACTATTCTAAGTATTCTTTATCCAAAATTCATGACAATTTACTTAATTTATGAAAAAGAGTGTAATACAATGAACATCCACTGTATCATGACCCTGAGGGGTTCAAGGAATTTATGCAATCAGTCTCAAAGGGCAAAGCAGTTGTTCAGGAGCGAAAAAAATTTATTTTTAATAAACAATCCTTGAAATACAGGATACAGCACTTAAATTCGCTTAATAAATCCCAGTAGGTTTTCAAACCTTCTAGAGTGCTCAGACATAACTATCAATGTCTAAAAGTACAAGTACGAAAAGTTTATTTGCAAACAACTAATCTCTAGTCCACTCTTCAGCGAAGGACTCCTATTTATAGTCCGCATGAATCTTTATCGATAAATTCACTTGCATCATAGATCGTGATATTAGTAGATTTCTCCAGTAATTTCCAAAAGTATCAATATGGTCACTAACTCACCAAAAATGTTGCAAATTTGGCTATATCACCAATATTTCGCCAAGTTTCAATTAAATCGCAATTATAACGTAAGGAACGGCATTGCTTGCAAAGATGACAATTTTTATCAGAAACTAATACACCAAAAAGTAACATTATTAAATAGTCAGACATAATTTATATATACTATTTTAAGCATTAATTATATACAAAACATTCGTAACACTATGTTGCATTAATTATTCATTTTCTCAAATCCCTTAGAAAATTTGTATTCTGAAGCCTTTATAGATTTAATATTACTTATTTGATAATTTATTTATTGTTTTTCTTATAAATGCATATTTCGGTCATATTTGAGCAGAAGTAAAGTATTGTTTCAAATAATTCAGATCAATCAAGGGACGATTTGATTTTGTATTAACATTGCATTACAGAATGCAAGTTTATTTTGGAATAGAGGTGAAAATAAGATAGAAAAAAAAATACATCTGATGATAAAATCTCATATTTACTCAAACTCAAACTTAATGGCGCAACAGCCTTTGAGGGCCAGGGCTTACTGTGCCCATCCCATTATACGTGACCATTGGGCGCTGAGGTGCATGAGTAGTCAGTCTGAAGCGAGACTCGAGTGCTTAAGCCCCCAAGCAACTTTAGAACTCATTTAGCCACCCACTGTGCAGTAGGGATGAAAGGTTGAGTCGACCATGCCCATCCCGGGAACAGAACCAGGACCTGTGGTTGGGAAAAGCAATATGCCTCCCCTTGGACCACTGGGCCTTAATCGCCCAATTAAGGTGTCCGACTACGTTCGGAACCGATATTTTAAAAAAAGTGCATAAATCGATAATTTTCATGATATTTAGTGCCAATTAGATTAGAATACATGTATACAATTGTTTTAAAGACATTATGACAAAAAAAATATTTAAATACAACATTTCGGCAAAAAATTCACTTAGAATAACCTTTTTTTAAAAATGTTCTCCTTTTGTGAAAAATGCTTCTATTATAATAATATTTTGCTTGTACATAGCTCAGACCTCTCTACAGAGGCTCAACTACGCGAGTTTTGAAAAATTCACATTATTTTCAGAATTACAACCCATTTAAATAATTATTGGCGTTTTTTTCTTAAAATTTCTCCCCTCTGTTGTCGTAAAACACGGATAAACCCACTTCTAAGTTATACATTTCAAACGTTCTAGTTGAGCCTCTCTACAGAGGTCTGAGCTATAAACAGGCAAAATATTGTTAAAATAGAAGCATTTTTAACAAAAGTAGAATATTTTGAAAATGGATCATTCCTTGTTCATTTTTTGTCAAAATATTGTACTTAAATAATTTTTTATTGTAGTACTGTTCTTAAAACAATTTTATATACATTTTCTAATCTAAGTGACACTAAATATCATAAATATTATCCATTTTTACGCTTTTGCAAAATCACGGTTCCGAACGTAGTCGGATACCTTAAAGTAATTTATAAATAATATCGCCAAGAAACAGCAAATTGATTGTTGATTGGTTTCAATTTTTCCATGAAAAACGGGGCTGATGTAGCCAAGTGAGCATGATTACAAATTAATGCGCGAATTGTTGAGTTGTGGGTTTGAATTTTATCGACTCTGTATTTAGTAGAGCTGATTTGTGCTGAATGTGTCAAATTCCTCATGTTGGAAGTTTGAAGAGCTTGATACCAGCTAAGGGTTGTCTTCGTCATTTGACCTAGATTCAGCATTAGGAGGTCTGTCTCCGCTGGTCCTCTTATTACTTTAGAGTGCGCCGTAAATAAAAATGAAATTTAACGAAAAAATTTGCAAAAATCGAGCCCTATGTCTAGATTTTGGTTTTATTTATAGGAAGATGTTTGATATATACTTAAAAAAATGTATAAAGTTTTCTTTAATATATAAATTTATTTTATAATATATATTAACCCGTTAAGTGCTGCGGGCGTGTATACACGTCCTGTTGAGCTGGTGCCTCAAGTGCCCCGGACCTGTATACTCGTCCTTCTAAAGGTGAACTTTTTTGTAGTGTGCTGCTCTATTTAAAACTAGTCCCACGGCTTTGGAATACCATAACGTGACATTGGCAGTGCTTCTAAGGAATTTAATTGTTTCGAAGAAGGGGTGGGAAGGAATTTTAAAGGGTATATTCCAGGAACTATGAAATTCACAGCTAAGCATTTTTTTTTTTCATTTAAGTGGGCTTTCCTCTATTCTTCATTTGCTGGCTTTTTCGCTTACCGTGGGTAATAGGAGCTTTTTAATATTTTTGTACGAATGCATTGAATGTGATACTTGTTTCCTTGTTCAATCATGTTTCAGAATATATCAGAGAACATAACAGTTATAATTTATTTTCTTATTACATTACAGCTCTAGAGATCAAATCTTTTATTTTCATTTCATTATTTGATTCTTTTCTTTTCTTTCTTTTTTAAAGTAAAAGAAAATAATTTTTAGATAGAAAAACACACCTTTTCTTTTCCCTCAACAAACTGCGTAACACTATATGCCTGTGGAAAAACTGTGGCACTTGGAGGAGGGGGTGATTTTCATAACTTTTCCTCGGCAGTTAAGCGGTTAAGTTACGAAAATACAAGGGAGCTCATAAATAAGTATACTTCTTCAATGCACTATAAATCAAGAACAATATAAGATATTATGTGTTACTTGTAATAGAACTATCTTTTTAATTTTGTTAGAGACAGTTATAGATGGCTTATGTTTGAACTCTTAGTCCGACGACACACATCAAACCAGCATTCCACTTCTGCCCAAACTCATGTTAAAGTATCTGAATTAAGGCCATCGAGAGAGATAGCCGTTGTGATACGTTGTTTCAGCTCCAAAAGATCAATAGAAAAGGGAGAGATAGATGCATTTTCCTTTACGTACCACCTCATAAAGAAATCACAAAGGTGTTAAGACAAGACTCCTTGATGGCTATTGGGTAAGTGGCATTTTGTAACTCAGCCAATCCATCAGTGAGAGAGATCTTTATTTGAGGTAATCTCGGATTCTGCCCGACTGGTATGGTAGTGATCCTTCAATTGAAGAATGAAGCTATCAATGTCACCTCGCAACTGTGGTATCAACCGAAGAACATATTCAAAAAATGTCTCCCGTGACATTTTGCTAAATTCAAAAAAAAACCCTTCCTTTTTGACTGACTAGTCACATGATACGCATGCTATTGCCTACTTGACTTTCGTTAGAGTATCTTAGTTAATCTTTAAGAGTACAAACACCTGCAGCGTTAGCTTCTTAAGCCAGTAACAGTCTCCGAACAAGAGTGATCACTTTTGACTAGTGGTCATGTTACTAAGCTTCGAAGCCATAGGCCGTAGGATCTGTCCTCCGGAAAGGCGACACCACGTTGGTGACCAGGATTTGATTTGAACACGTAACCTTCTGATCAGTCATGGCGCCATCTACTTACAAAAAGATCATTCAAAAGTCGTCAGCTTCACTTGACGCATCAACCTAATTCGTCAGACTCACTTGACGCAGCATCTCCAAATAACAGCAATGACTCACATGCTACACACGCTCGCCTTAACAATATAATTCGTTTGCCTATCCACCTACTCTCTGCTGGGAGAATACTGTAGTGGTAGCTTCCTAAGCTAGTAACAGTCTTCAGGCAAGGGTGATCCCTTTTGTCTAGGATTCCTGCTACTTGGATACGGATCCATATGTCACGGGTTCTGTCCTCCGGATAAGCGCCACCACAGACTTTACAGTTCTCTGAGGTGGTGTCTTTGAATTTTACAGTTTTATAGCATCTGGAATGTGTATACTTCTGTATGAATTACCCTGTATATAAATAAAATAATCTAGAGCTTAAAAAGAGATAAAATACTTGTATCTTTTTCCTATACAAATGAATTTGTTCTGCCGATATTACGTGTCAAATAATTAAGTTTAACCAGCAACATTTACATGACCCAAAAATACACTAAATTAATAATTACTAATTATATCAGCGTTTCTCAAACTGTGGTGCATGCCCCCCTTGGGGGGCGTGAGAACCTTACAAGGGGGGCGCGAGTATATCAAAAAGTCAAAAATAAAAAAATAAAAGATTCAAAAAATTGCAAAGTTACTGAATGGAAGCAAAACAAAATACATTCTGACATAATTAAAAAGTAAAATAGACTTTTACATTAAAATAATATACTTATAAATGCATCTGTACAGCATAATGTATCTGATAATTAATATATCAATACTAAGTTAAGAACAAGATTAATAATTACAAGTGACTCACATGGGCTTGTCATATACAAAATTATGCACAACATTTAATTCTTATCTTGATAATTAAAGTCATATTGTAGCTTTAGCATGTTGCTTTTAGTACGTTAATTTTGAAATCAATACATTGTTATTGTATGGAGGGGGGCACGATGAAAATTATGATTGAAAATCGGGTCGCACGTATTGAAAGTTTGAGAAACACTGCATTATATGGATCAATAAATCAATATTTAAACTGTGCTTTATAATTAATTAAGCGCAGTTACAGTCCACTATTTAAACAGTTGAGGATTAGAATCAAAACTTAAAATTCAAATTGAGAATTTCAAGAAAATAAATTAATTGAAATTTGCATTGATTTTTAGAAGTAATATTATACCATGGAATATATAAATTAATGTATCATTTAAAGTATACACTACTTAAATGAAACGGAAAATCACTAAAATTCACAATCAAAACTCATTATAAACTTCAAAAACAGGTTTATTATTACTCTTCAAACGAGACAGAAAAATAGCACTGACTCATTCGAATTTCAGTAATAAAAGGTGTGTGAATAGATTGATTGACATGAAACTGAACTTTTTTCATTGAAATTCAATGCAGAAATACTTGTTGTCCTGTTTAGAAAATAAGAAAAACTTTTGAAGGCATTTTAAAGATACTTTACTCTTCTATTTAAAAAAAATACAGTAATTGGTTTTAAATACTTTTTTTCACACACGTTGTCGGTAGTATATGTACGCATACAAATTATTTTATATCATTCCTCTTTAAAAGACCCGTCTATGCAGTTATAAAACTTTAATGAAATGCATTCTTCAAATTCGCATTGTATTTAAATCTTGACTAATTCTTCCATCAACCGACATGCCCTGATTAAATAATAACAACTGTTAAAGAATAAAAACAGAATGAAAGTATTCACCAATGAAAGAGAGAGAGAGAGAACTTGTATTTGTACTTGACAAAGCATTCAAAGGGTTTTCTAAAGACAAAGCGGGTAGCTTTTAAGAATTATTTGCTTTGTGTTTTGTACTTGTTATTGGAAAGAGAAAGGAACTGTGATGCATCCATAAATAAGAGAAAACTAATCTTCTATTGTTGGTAGTACTTTATTGTGCTACTGAAGAGAAAAAGATGTCCTATTTTCAAAGTGAACTGTAAACATGTTATGTAAAAAGAAATACATGTCTCTTGTAATGAAATGGATATTACTATTGTTGAATAAATAAAGTTATTCATGTATTTATTGATGTTAGTTTCCCCTAATTTAAGTGGATGGCAGACATTTTACATAAGAATAAGAATAGCCTTTAAGCTATGAAATAAGTGAATATATATATATATATATATGTAGGAAATAGTAATTTATTGATTTCGAATAATTAGAGAGAATGTTTTGAATTTTTACTATATTTCGAGAGAGAGAGATGTAAGAGATGACGGCCCCAGACAAACTGAAATGAATCGAGAGGCTTTTCAATGCCCAATGAAAGAACTCGGAGCGAAGACGTCAGACGCATATGATCCTTGAGTGCGAGATCGTTTGTTCACTCTCACACCGGACACGAACGAAGTAAGGTTGACCCCCCTTTTTAGCGACTTTGCTTTTGCAAGCAACGCAGACCCCTTCTTTAGGCCTAGCGATGTTTGGCGCCCCCGTCTCACAGGTGAATCCTGCTCTCTGTTCGAACTATCTTTTATTTATCTTCTTGTAAATAATTCAAAGCTGTAAATAGCCTGTTCCTTATCTTAATAAATTAATTGTTCTTTAAACTTGGCTTATGCTTTCTTTCGTCCAAAATTTCATCATTACCCCTAGACACCGTCCCATATATATATATATAGATATAGATATAGATATATGCATGTGTGTGTTTGTTGAAAGCAAATAAATAGTGTTGGAAATTTGAGGAGCGAGATGATTTCTTGGATTTCTGCAAATTTGGCGATTTTTAAGGATTTTAACTAATAGTAAAATTTTGAGTTAATACATTTAAAATAAATAGACTAGATTTCGGAAACTGTAAGAAAAATAAAACGCTTCAGCGAGAAATGAAAAATCTTTATATCTGGAGTTTATAATTTTAAGACTTTTATCTACCAGTATGTGTTTGGGCACCCTTAAAAATGAGGATATCTGTGGTTCTGATGTACGTCACACCCTATGAACTTAAATATCGTGTTCGAAACATCAATCACAAATTAGTCACATGCCAAATGCCACGAAATTCAAAGTCGTTTGACTTTTAGAACGGCTCAATTGTCGGAATTCATAGAAATGGCTGATTTTTTATGGCGTTTAAGTGTGAGTTTAATATCCCATAAGTGACAGCGAATTTTGTGATTAAAAAGTGGAAAGTAAGTAAGGATTGGTGAAAGGATCTTCCACCAGGCAGACCCACGAAATTATGAGATAGAGACTGACTAGTTAAATCCATGGAAATTTGGAAAACCTGAATCATACCACTGTTCCACATATTCCAGAAGTTCAAATAATCATCCAGGTCTGTTGTTTCCATAAATACCATCCGCAAGGTAGCATTTGCTTGGTTTCCATGGTCGTACTGCAGTTCGTGCGTCTTTGATTACAAAATTCAACCACGCTGCAAGGCATTTCGAAATCAGACCATAGATGAGTTTGAACAAGTTCTTTGGAGACACTATAAAGGTTCAGTATCTACCAGTCGCATGCCAGAGACTGGGTTTGGCGTATGGCTAGAAAACGCTTTTTACTTGAATGTATTTTGCATGCAGTAAGTTTTGCGGTGGTGTAATTATAATCTAATGCTTATTGTGTATTATACTTTGAGTTAAATTATAGTACAATACTATATACACACATAATACTATAATATTGAAATATGATCGCATTCTTTGCGAATCCTTCAGAATAGGCTGAAGGAATCCCAATCGCATGGTAGATTTGCTAAGGCATTAAAAAGTTTTTATTTTATATACCATATGGATACCTTATTACATTGCGTAGGAATTACAACTAGTCAGTTATTAGCCACTTAAAATTTATCATTTGCATATTCTACGATAAGGACAAATACAAGCAATGTTTCCAAAAGTGAATAATTTTTGAGTAGCTCTTTATGTTACAAAGTATACAAGCATGGTGAGTTATTACCAGTCTGACGAACCTGCAGAGGGTGTAGATTCGAAATAACATAGCATTACATATTAGGACGTATGTTGTTCAAGTGGTACAGCTCATTGCAAGTGAATTTGACTGCACAACAATCCGTTGGTTACCAATATTGAAACCGGTAATGAAGTAATAGAATGAACGGTTACGCGAGTGGGAATTATTCAACATTTACTTCCCTTGTGGAGCTGACGACTGTAAAGAGTATACCTTTCTGTGTTTTACTAGGGACATTTCCTGAATAGGCGTATTTCTAATCGTACTAACTTGGCACATACTGCGAAAGAAGTTAAGTGAGGATGGCTATATTTCAGAAGAGCTATTGTAAAGCGAGAACAATTTTGAAAAGGACGTCGAACAACAAGGAGGATGTCCTACGTCTAACAGAAAACAATCCAAGTACAAGTACTCGAGTAATAATTCAATGACCCAACCGTATGGAGGAAGGATATTTGCAGCAAATTACATGAGCCGACACTATTTACAGCGCATCCAGTCAGAGACATAACTTTTTCCTGAGCAAGTTATATCCAAATTTATCGAAAAAGCACATGTTCCTCTCTAGTCGAGCCACTTAATGTAACTACAGTATAATGGAACCTGCCCAATTGGATTAATGAAATACTACATCATGTCTACATTATCTTTCGACATTACCAAAGTAAAAGTCAGAAAAATGCTTTCTAAGGCTTTATTATTTATGTTTTGGTTTCTTACTCTAGTTCAGTGGTTTCTAAACTTTTTTAACCCCTTGGGCCTATTTTATATTCAAAACTCACCCTTGGACCTCTTTTAAATTCTAAGCGTTCCCAAAGGCCCCCCCCCAAGTGAAAAAGTTACATAAATGCATAGTATAAAAATTACAAATTTAAAGAAAAAAATCCTTTTGATGAAGAATTATTTATTAAACTTATACTTATAACTTTTGTTTAAAATTCAATTAAAAAATAATGACTTGGATGAACTTGATGAGATGTTATGAGTGTATTTACGTCCGGCTCAATACTGGTGAGTCGCAACCGTAAATCCCCACGAGCACTAGTTTTTAGTCAGTTTCTTTTC
>BMAV01000834.1:236743-255152 GCA_019973955.1 Trichonephila inaurata madagascariensis
TTTTTTTTTTTTTTTTTTTTTTTTTTTTGTGAAGAGGTTTCTTACGGCACTGAATCCACGTTCTACCGAATTGGAAGACGGGAAAGTAGTTAATAACTTCTGTACAATAACTCATAATGCGGGATATAAAATTGGGATCTGTTTTTGTGTAACCAGAATTTGTAGTATCCTTGTACAAACATTGGTTTAAGTCCCCCTCATTTCTGGACATTTCAATAAGATGCCCCTGTATTAGTGTAAATTCATCTGTGTTTGGGATCTGAGTTAGTCTACGCGCAAAAAGGGTTCAATACCCAGTCGGGAATATCCAAGTGAATTACTGTTATTTATTTAAATTTCCGAAAAAATGAAAATGGATCAATTTCTTAAAACCTTGCCTGGGCTCACTGACGTTGTTCAGGGACCCCCAAATAAATTTTAATTTTCTACGGACCCCCTGAATAATACTGGAGATTCCAGGAGATCAGTAGGGACCACTGATTCAGAAGTTACCAATATAAGAGCCATAAAAATTGCTTTCTAAGGCGTTATTATTTGTGTTTCGTTTTTTTTTACTCTAGTTCATGTAAAAAGCATTTTCGACCCTGCATGCTCCATTCCTAATCTTTCTTTATGCTAATTAATCTAGTAGCAAGTCAGTTGCACTGGTAGGGAATCACTCTGCATGTAAATGATCAACTTATACATTTCTATAAGAATTATGTGACGTATGAATAGAAAATAAAGAATGAATAACAAGCTGAGCTTTATATCAAGACAGCTATTTATATTGATAGTTCTCATTTTTTTCATTAAAAAATCATTTCAATTTTAAACATTTCAATATAGATCAAGTTTTTATCTCGATCCCAGTAAAAAAAATATATTATCAGAAAAAAAATGACAAAAAAGTGTTCTTCAATTCTTACTATTAATTCACTCTCTCTCTCTCTCTATATATATATAAATATACAATATATATATATATATACATCTTGTTCAAAATTTCAATCGGTAATAAAATACTTTCTATTCTCATCACCATTTAAATTCAAATATATTTTTTAATCTTGTAGTGGATGATACTTGATGTTAATACAGTTTTTCAATTTATAATTCATTAAAAAAATTAAAAAATGAATAAATAGTAACAAACAAAAATAATAGTCCAACAGCATATATAGAAAGGAAAATCCTTCTTTGTGTCCATGTAGAGCCATGGATATTGCGCTGGACTTCTAATCTGAAGGTCCTGGGTTCAAATTGTCCCTGGAATGACCTAATTTCTGAGAATAGGATTTCCTTTTTACTATACTATTTTATTAAAATAATTAAATTTAATTAATAAATAAACAGTAACACAAAATAGTTCAACACCTTATATAGATAGGAAAATGACTTTCTATTTTGTCACTTAATAATGTGATTCTGTCATATGTGTATATATATATATATAAACAGTGGGTGATCGGTTAACGAACATAATCCGTTCCAAGACTATGTTCGCTATCCGAATTGTTCGTTAACCGATCATCGATTCACCATAGACTTCTATGTGAAATCGATTAATTCGTTCTGGAGACCCTAAAAAAAGGAAATCAAAACCGAAACTGATGGTCTAATGTGTATGAACATTCTATTGGAATTTATTTTTTTTTCAATAGAACTTTGAAGTTTAATAGGTAAGCAACATAACTCAGGAGAGAAGAAAAACGATTTTTAGTCCGTTTCTCATATTTCACGTATTTTTATGGTGGTAGCGCATTATCGGCACCTTTATATTTTATAGTCTGCACTGTTTGAAAAATTTAAGAATTCGCTTAATTTATTTGCCATGTCAGCAAATCCACTCGCCCATAACTTATCAGCTGTCTGAAAATATTGATATTCATATTGAAATTCAAGTATTAAGTGTGTTTTGACTTTAGTCATAATAATAATTATTGAATGACCTTTAAATTCATTGTTAATTCAAGTTTCATTTAGTAATTATCAATACTAAGCATGCTTTAAACATTCCAATGATCTTATTTTTTATGCAAAGTGATAACAAATGTTTAATATTAATTTTTTTTCAGAGCCGAGAAGTGTTCATTAGAATTCGTTTTGTTCATTATACGAATATACGAATATGTGTTCGTTGTCCAAACACAAAAAATCTTTCTTATATATATATATATATATATATATATATATATATATATATATATATATACAGTGGGTAATCGGTGAACGAACACTTTCATGAAAGATTTTTGTGTTATTTTATTCATATTTACTCTGGTGTTATTATTGTTATGCTATAATATGCAACTATTATTAATTTTTATTTCCATTCTTTTTAATCTTTTATTAAGTGCTACATTTCAGCCACTCTTTTGATTTAAATCTGTATTAGGGTATAGAATCTGGCAACAAATTAATGTTTCCACTCAGATTTAGCGCGGGCTTTGCATTTGTAAGTGCAATTTTTAGGTAAGTTACCTCTATCTTGTAATGGATTTAGATATTTCTATCCATTATTTCCTATTGGTTTTTGCTCAGTGTTATTGACAAAAAAAGGGGGAAGGTTGGTTGGCCAAAAAACATGTTCAACCCCACTTTTATATAAATTATTTTTTATATAATAACTGTCCTAAGTCAGTAATGTTCATAACACTGCAGCATCCATTTTATATTTATTATCTCGATTACTCTTTTGTTCTTCATTGTGTGACTTTCCTGCTGTCTATGTGATTGTCGAATGTTATTGTTTGGATGTTATCTCTTGTTAGTAGAGAATTGGCCTATATATATATATATTTATATTCATTGTAATTATTTAATAAAAAGTAACTAAAAATAAAATCTTTCTTTGTTGACCTAAGCAGGAGTTGACTTAACAACATTTTTCTTTAATTTATTTGTTCATAAAAAAAACAACAATCAAATGTAATAACAATCAATATCTTTGCATTACTTTAAACGCTTTTTACCTACCCCTAAATCACAGAAACCCAGTCCCATGAAAAGGAGTTTGACATTAATTTTAAAAGAGGTTAAATCTTTAAAAGTTATCTTTTGAATCTCTCTTTCATATGCAGGATGTGTACGGTATCACCAATAACTGCTTTCATTTGATCTGGAATAGAATGTACCCGATAAAGAATGACAGAATGAATAAAAGTGTCTGTCATCAAATAGATTAATATCTGTTTGTGACAAAAGCCGTTCGGAAGCGAAGAGGTTACTCGTGAAGGTCAATTTGCATGACTTGTTTGATATCGGAAAAGGAAAGGTTTTGCATTATATATTTGTATTTGCAACTAAGAAAGGAAGATTTTTCATTGTTTTCTTATTCCTTTGTGTGCCGTATCCGTTCGTAACAAAAGATTCCTTCTTTTGAAAATAAAGCATTTCATGAGCATAAAGGCAGAAATGTCAGTGTTCATTTTAAGAAATCGTTATCTTTGTCATTTAGAAGCTTGTCTTATTTGCTTTCATTTTTTTTAAAGAAGAATAGAATAAATGAATCTAGTTTTAAACTATTGTGAATTAGAATACTGGAATGGAGGTTTTCATTTTTAACTTTTTAGTTGAGAAGTGTGTATTTAACGCTTCAAAGTTATCTCTGTTTGTGTATGTAAATATCTAATTCCTTCAAATACACTCAAATGCGCATTTGGAAGAATTATGAGTAATTTAAAGGGCTTTATCATTTGAATAGCAGTGAATGGCAATTTGACGAAAATAAACTACTTACTTTTTTAAGCCTTAAACATTTTTCCCCATTTTAAAATTGTTAAATAACTTATTTAATTAGAACCTTATCCGAATATCAGAATAGAATGCACGCCAAACGCAAGTACGTAACCGGAGCACTTAGAGGGAAGGCGGGAATGTCATATTAATTGGATTCAATGATAAACATTCGGGGGGGGGATTATTCTGTTATTATTTAAGTCTATTGTGTCGTGTGATAATATATTGCTATCTTTTCCACTCTACTTTATGTTATTCAGTAAGTATATTTTTGTCTAAAATAAAGTGTATTTGAAGAAATAAAAATAATATTATGATATTGACAAATAAACTTATGGGAATATTTCTATTCTAATTCCAAAAAATTCTGAGAAAAAAAAAACACAACATATTATTACGTATTTTTCTTACGAGTCTCATCCACTTTTTATATAAACAAACTAAAATAAACAGTTGCATACTAATATTTATTCTTAGCAGTTCAATAAGAGTTCAGAATCCTCGAAGTTCATTTATCTTAATTTTTCTCATTCCATCTCTTTGAAATTATAAGCTAGAGATTAAATTGAAATATATATATATATATATATATTTGTGTGATGGTGCATGATGCTTCATTGTGGAATACCGGTGCAATTATGTACTCCAGTACGTGATTGGCTGAATATCACATATTTTGGCAGCAGGATCAAAAGGAAGGATCCAGTTCTATTGCCTCTATAATCCCCAGATTACACACTCTTGGATTTTTTTCTATTGGGGCAATCTCAAGGAATTGGTGTATGGAGACATAGTGGCACTACAAACAAGAATTGCCCCTCTAGATCGCCTGATCTAGAATTAAATTCCTTCCGCTAACCAACTAGCAGAAGTCCAACCTATACAGCGTAGCTGCGGTAGCCGAGTAGTATAGGTTTCGGATCGTGGCTTGCCTTGACACGAGTTCGAGCCCAGTACCACTAAAGACTCGCCGTGTAGGGCAGCGATGCACGTTAAATCTGTCGAGAGCTGAAACGTCCTCCCGTTGATGTGGTGTGGTAGTTAGGAGAGGGGGTGCCAGCTCAGGTGTCGTCCACGTCACTTGACCATGGTTCAAAATTACGCCAAAAGCCCTCGTGTAGCAGAACAGTGTGACGTTAACATTCAGTCAATCAACCAACCTATACAGCTCTGGAAAATTTAATTTTCATGATCAGAAAATGATTTGAATACAATATTGTATTCCACCCGTATGGTATTGTATTTTTCCTTTGCTTTTTGCCTTTATATCAGCATTTCTCAAACTGTGGGGTGCGCCCTCTTCGGGGCGTGATAACTCTACGAGGCCCCCCCTCGGGGCTCAAGAATATTAAAAAGTCAAAAACAAAAGATTATTAAAAAAAAACTAATTTACTGAAAGTAGACAAACAAAAAGTACATTCTGGAATAATAAAAAATGAAATACAGATTTACACTGATATAATACACTTATAAAAGTATCAGCACTGCACAATGTATTTCATAATAAATTTAAAAATACTAAGTTAAGAACAAGTATCATAATTATAACCAGTGATTCCATGGTTGTGCCATATATATATATATATAAAACTATATACAAAAATTAATACTTATCTTGATAATTTTTTGGGTGGTTTATAATTAATCCCTTAACTGCCGATTAAAAGAGATACGATTCGTTCCCCAATGCCTCCGTTTTCCACGTAGGCGTGCTTACGGGATGTATTAGGGAGGGGGAGGAAAATATAAACAAATCCTATGAAATAAGTACATCCTTCAAAAACACTGCCCTTTTATGGCATTCCAAAGCCTTCGGAATAATTTTATGGAAAGCAATGGACATAAAAGATTGTAATTTTGACAGATGTATATATACGTCCGGGGAAAATAACGTTTCAGTTGAACGAGACGTTCATATGCTCAGGTGGAATTTAAAGTTTTTATCCTATTGTAGCTTTAGCATCAAAATATTGCATTATTGAATTCAATACATTGTTATTGTACGGAGGGGGGCACGATGAAAATTATGATTGAACATTGGGTTGCAAGTATTGAAAGTTTGAGAACCACTGCTTTATACGTTTTGCTCGCTCTTAGCTATCAAACATAAATTTATTTTTATAAGCTTTCGAAGTCTGTATCATTAACAGAGGATTGTTACAGATAAAAAAATAAGATGAAATGCCAACACTGTTGGAGTTATTGATCCAAGTAAGAATATAATAATACCTCAATTTACGCGAACCCATAGTTACGTGATTCTCGTCAATTTGTCTTTCATTTGCTACACAACTCGATTACTTGATGAAATTAAGCATGTGATTGATGAAGTTGATGGTGTTACCAGGCCAATAAATTTAGAAGTGGATAGTGATGACGCTCAAGAATTGCTGGATTCTCCCATAATCGGAACATAGAAATGCTTGAGCAAGAGCAAGACATTGAACAACTTGAGTGCTTAGATCCAGTTCAATCAGGTGGCCGCGATAGCCTAGTGGTCAAGGTATTGGTTCGTGGCTAGTATGTTACAAGCTCGAGCCCAGTATCACTAAAGGAGTGTAGGAGAGCAATGCACATTAAATCTGTCGAGAGCTCAAACGTTCTCCCGTTGGTGTGGTGTGGTAGTTAGGAGAGGGTTGTGTCAGCTTGGGTGTCGTCTTCGTCACTTGACCATGGTTAAATATTTCGAGGCCCGTCACCAAAAGTTGCTGTATAGCTGAGCACTGCGACGTTAATATTCACTCACCCAGAGTTCAATCAGAAGATCGAATGACAGTTTGGAATTTGAGAAAAGGTTGCAGTTAAATTAAAAAAGGGTTACAATTTTTTTTAAATATAGACTTAAATGAAAAATATATATATTTTTTAACAAAACAAGGAGCAAAAATAATCAACATTAAAAGAAAAAATTTTGCAACATAAAAAAAAAAAATCATTGAGTAGGCAGACTACTTTGTGAGATTTTATGTTACCCACTACACCATAATAACTTTTTTTCGCGGTTGAGTATTTATGTAGTATAAGAATTTATTAAACATTTTTTTTCTTCAAATTTATTATTTTCTTTCGTCTCTTCCTCCGAATAAAAATAATTTATATGTTTTCAAATGTGAAATTATACCCCGGCTTACGTGGTTGTCATTTAGTCCCAACTACGATTGGGGTTCGAGGATTTTATGCAAATAAGTCACAAAGAGCAAGGCAGTTTCTTAGGAGGGATCTTTGAAACGATCTTTGAAATACAGGACACACGGTGAATTTCGTAGAGTAAGCATCAAATAGACCACACTTTCTACAGCGCTCAGACACAATATCAGTGTCTTAAATACAAGTTGGCTGGATAATTCACAAGCACCTCTCGTCCTACTCAACAGCCGAGCTAATCGCTTCTTCATGGTCATAGCAATACTACTAATCGATTATCAAAACAATACTAACTCCATCGCTCGTCAAAATAATACTAACTCATCGCTAGTCAAAACAAGACTAACTCAGTTTCGGTGAGCGCCTCCTTATTAATAGACCTCATGGATCCTTCAATTAAGATCCGCTTGCGTCATAGATCGTGAAATTAGTGTATTTCTCCACTAATTTTTACAAAAAACCATAAGGTCCCGAATTCACCAAAAATGGTCTCCAACATAGTCTCCAATTCACCAAAATGGTCACCAAACTGGCCTCCAAGCCACCAACTTAGTCGCCAAAAATGATGCCATCGTAGCTGTATCGCCAAGCTCCCATTGAGTCGTAATTATAATGTAAGAGACGACGTTGCTTGGGAATATTACAATTTTAACATAAAATAAATATAACCTATAGTAATATAAATGCATTACACATCCAAATACAAATTACTTACACTATTTTTGCACACCAGTATTGATGTTTTGCAAAATGTTTATTCATGCAAAATTAAAAGTCATGTATAAACACCATTAGCTCAAATTGTTCAATACAACAATTATTCGTAAAAAAATTATTCACTCGTTCACAATGCAAAATTTCTTGAATGTGTAACATCATTTGAAACTGGGAGAGTTAGCGCGCTGGGCACAGAGTCCCCCCAGGCTCACGAAATCGTTATTTCTGGAGAAACTGCTTGTTTGTTACTAATGACCTTGTCAGTATTCTCCTATATGATAATCTTCGTAGGAACTAAAACGTATTTGTCGTATATCTCCCTCTTTTATTGGGAGTAAACTTTTTTTTTTTTTTGCAATCTTAAAGTACTTGGGGTGATTGAGTTTCTCGCGCGACCACTTTTGTTCCAAAATAATTCCTTTGAAAGTGTTACATCTTTTCCCCGGAAAAGACTAAGTGGTTTTGATTGTTGTGTTTAGGGATTGCCTTATCGGGATACCGAATACCGGTATTTTGAGCCATTTGTAAAATTTTGTAATACCAGTATGCACAAGTTTAAATACCGTTTTTCCGGTATTTAATAGAAACTTTTTAAATTGTCTCTATTATATGTTCAGGGATAGCTAGCATAGCAAAATATTATACGTTTTGGTTTTTATGTCTCTCTAACGGCCGAAATTAATTAGACTGTGAATATAAAGTTGCATCGTACAATCAAGAGCAGTGATGAAATACTCGTTTGATGACTGAGTGTGAATTGTCCAAGGAGGCGCACCAAAACTATTTTATTACAGTTCAGAGTGATACTGCATACACGCAGGATTCGTGATCTGATCATCGTATCTGTGAAAACAGAGTTGTAGTTGTGAAGAAAGTGCATAATATTTAGATATTTTTTTAAGATGGCGAGTTTGTTATTCAAAGTATGATATGATTTTCATATCATACTTTAGGGTTCAAATTATTTTTCAGATCCATATGTATATATACTCATAAATAATAACCCCATAATAATGAATTATAATACATTTAAAAAACATAAAAAATCAGTTGATATTACATCGGTTTAGTTTCCTTACTTATATAATGAAAAGAATATGGTGGCACAATGTATAAAAAATGTTCAGGAGTTATTGAAGTGAAAGGAGGAAGTACAAGCGAACACCATCCACTGTTATAATTGTTTTTTGTGATATTTACACTCTCTAATAAAACTGGCAAATAAAACAAAGAAACACTTGTGTTCAGTGACGTAATGGGGAATATTAGCGCCCCTCCCCTGCAAATGCAGGTTTTGGGCCCCTTAGCCCAAATACGTACTTAGCTTCAATCAAGCTTTGGGCCTCCTAGCGTCCCTAGGCACTCGGCAATGCGGGAGTTGCGGGGTGTACCTATACTATTGCCTGTGTTTTCTTTCTTTTTCTAAAATTTCTACTACCGGTATTAAAACCTGTATTACTGAATTAAAATATAAAAAATACCGAACACCGGTATTGAAATTTAGTTCAATATTGGAATCTAGTTGTTGTACGACCCATTATGGTTTTTAAATATATATTAAAATGATATAAAAAAGAAATTGGGATCTACGGTTTCTATCGAACGAAGTTGAAACTACTTCGTAAAAAGAAATTCATCAAGCAAAGGAAGAATTTGATAAATTAATCGATATTAATTAAGGTATCCGACTACGTTTGGAACCGTGAAGTTAAAAAAAAGCGCATAAATGGATAATTTTCGTGATATTTAGTGTCACTTCGATTATAATACATGTATAAAATTGTCTTAAGGACATTTTGACAAAAAAATTTATTTGAATACACTATATATTTCGGCTAAAAATTAACTTAGAATAACCTTTTTTCAAAATGTTCTCCTTTTGTGAAAAATGCTTCTATTATAATAATATTTTGCCTGTATATAGCTGAGACCACTGTACAGGGACTCAAATATGATTTGTGAAAAATTCACATTATTTTAAGAGATACAACTATTTGAAATAATTATCGGCGTTTTTTTCTTAAAATTTCTCCTCTCTATTGTCTTAAAACATGGATGAACCCACTTTTAAGTTATATATTTCAAAAATGTTAGTTGAGCCTCTGTACAGAGTTCTGAGTTATGTACATGCGAAATATTATTATAATAGAAGTTTTTTTCACAAATGGAGAATATTTTGCAAGTGGGTCCTTCTATGTTCATTTTTGTCAAAATATTGTATTTAAATAATTTTTTATTGTAATACTTTTCTTAAAACAATTTTATATACATTTTATAATCTAAGTGACACTAAATATCATAAATATTATCCATTTATACGCTTTTGCAAAATCATGGTTCCGAACGTAGTCAGATACCTTAAGATAGGCTAAAGTAAATTTGAGAAAAGCAATAAACACAAAGTCTGTGGTTCGAAAGTAAGATTTTCAAATGCTACCTAAAAAACTCCATTTAAAAATATAGGAAGCCACAAGTGTACCACAAGTGTACCACAAGACACACTGCGCAACCTGCCAAACAGACACAAGGAAGGAAAAGCTCAGCATGCGATTTGTCGATCATCAAAGGGCAATAAAGCTACAATAGAACAAAAGCTAAAAGTTTTGCATGGAAATAAGTTACGTTAGCGAAAAGTGTCTATGAATTGTGTCCTTTATTAGTCACGCACATTAGAAACAAATTACCAAAATAATTCTCAAATTATCAAAAAACAAGCATATATATATATATTGTTTAGAAAAGTCTCATTTCCTACTTAGGTCAACAAAGAAAATTTTATTTTAGTTACATTTTATTAAATAATTACAATTTATATAATTATGTGCATACATATAACAGAATCACACTGTTAAAATATTAAAAAAAATCTTTAAAAGTAGGTAACTATACTTTCTCTTTATTAAGTTATTTACTGGGATTATGATTTTTATCGTGTACAATTAAAATAATTATAAAAAAGGATTGAGGGGGGGTGATTACGTCAACCTGCGCGACTCCTAATATTAGTATAAAGTGCCCGACTTCTCTCCGGTTAAATAATTTCTAAGAAATTTTTTTGAAAATAGCTTTCTTAAGAAAATTCTTTTATTGAAATCCAATCCTCAAAATAATCTACCGTAGCTGCACTTAAACTGAATGTTAAATTCGCCAAGCCATGCTACAAATAAGATCATTCTAATTAAATACTTTCTAAGTCGCTCTGATCAGGAATATCAGGTAGAGAAGGTCTCATAAGGGATTACCTTCAATTAGTCATTTTCTCAGAGAAGCTGTTCGAAATCTTTTAATCCTTCGGAAACTAAAGCCTTCTTAATTGATAGACTAAACTCCAGAATTACTACACAGAAGCCAACAAAATGGATCTGAATACACATGATTTACCCTCTTAGAAGTTTCTAGATCGGGCTTTTGATTGTTTAGCCGTATAATTAATAATCACACGAGTTTATTTAGTAAGTGAAGTTGAAACTGAAAACGTTACTACGAAGAAAATGTATAAAACGATAAGATTCAATTCAAGGGAAAAACAGTATGATCCAATAATCAAAATTTTCGGTCAAATAATAAAATAAATAAATTGTCAGCTAAAGGAACTAGGACATCATACACATTCAAAAAATAGATTTTTTAATTTCAGTATTAAATTATGGCATATTTTTCTGATTCTAAAAATGTATAATATTAATATATTAGTTGATAAAATAACCTTAAAATATGAAACAAGTAACTGACAAAAATGTAAGCAAACATTTACAAGTGCTTCGTTTTTTTCTCTTTTTCGCTAAAGCATAAATTTTGCTTTTAGGTATATTTAAAAAAAAAAAAACTATTGCACTATTCGAAATTTTTTTCTACTTCTATATAGGATAGATACCAGTGCATGTAGTGAACATGTTTTCTTTTAGTAAGTTTAGTACATAATTTTTTAAAAAATAGTTTTATGTATGAAAAAGGGGAAAAATAGAAATTTTCAAAATTATATTATATATATATATATATATACTAGGTCTTACAATTTTTTTAAAGGACCTATCTTAATATTTTACCAAAAAAAAATAGGTTCACTATATTTTGTCAAAAATCAATTACCAATAATGTTATCACAAACTCATGCCGTTTTTGCTTTGCATAGCTTAATGTACTTGCGAATCGAATTTCGTGCGTTTAAGTTAGTTATTGTTAGAAGAATAGAATTTTAAAATCTCATAAATTTTAAATTTTTCCTTCAAAAATTTAAATGGTTTGCTTTTTGAGGTATTTTGAGCCAAAAAACGGTTTTATATCATAAATATACAAAACGAGCAACCAAAATATTGTAAAAATCATTTAATCAAAAAGGGTTTTTTTTTCTACAAAATGTAACATGTTTCCTTAACATAATTGATCCTACGTAATTAAATATTTTAACACATATTACAGAAATTATCAATATATTCAGTGAAAAAAAAATAAACACTTACAACAATATTTCAAACTAAATGAACTAAGTATTCTTACAGTATTAATAGAAAGAGAATTTCTTTTTAGTGCTAGAAAGACAAATGAAAACGTATATATATATATATATATATATATATATATATAAACACTTTTTAAAAAAATTGTTTTAAGTCTAAAAATAAACTGTAAATTCTAGAGTCTCTTACATTATCTTCATTTCGTATTTGAGCAGGAATTTTAGAAGCAAATAGCTCAAAATTTACCTTCGAATATCTTGATCAAAAAATATCCCATTTGAGAAATAAAAAGTCTAAGTACAACGAAAATCGCTTAACACAAAACTGAGGGGGATTAAAATATTTTTCGTGTTATAGGAATTTCATGTCAAAATATATTACACAAATAAAAACAAATAAATAAACATCATGTATTCAACAAAAATAAGCTTATTGGAGTACATTTTATTTACATAGGTATGTACATATGCATGTGTATTTAATAAAAACCATTAAAACAAAAACATTCAACAGAACTGAATAAAGTTTAATACAAAATTCAGCAATACCAAAATCTTTACAGATTTCCGTTTTCTTCTTCCGTTTTTGTTCAACAGCCTTAAAAATCACCAGTTTGCTTTCCTACTGAGCTTTTTGACATTGTGCTTGTAAAAAAATTCTTCTAAAATATGAAAGAAGAAAAAAACGCTAACCAAAATCATTGAATTTCTCTCACATTGCGATATACTAGTCACTGAATTCCAAGGGCAATTGATGAGATTTCTTTTGTGTGGCGTTTGTAGATACAGAAGGTAAAAATAGCTTAGATAAACAAAATTGGCTCATATTACAGGCTATTCCAAGGACACTTCAAGGCAAGACAGCTTTATTTCAGCAAAATACGCGAAACCACTTCTGTTTAACCTTGCATTCTTCTTAAATCTCGCCAGGGTGACTGGTGTTTCCCGTATTTTATTCATTCCCAGAAGGGAAATCTCGTTTTAAGAGAAAAGAAATGCATGAAAATGCATCGTAGTTTGACGGGACCGTTGTAATATTTTGTGTTAACCGATATTTCGTCTAAGGCACTTTCGCATTAAATTCATTTCACTGTACTGAAAATTGAAATTCGTAATCTCTGTACAGTCTTCCTTGTTTGATACTTCATCTTTGGAAGAGAAAACAGTCATTAACAAAGAATTACCTGCTTAAAATAATTTTGTCTTGAATGCCAAAAAATCTGTCAGCTTTAGAAAACTTTCTGATTTAAGACCTCATTGAGCAAGCAGAGTATCATTAATCTTCTTAATCACCGCCATGTATTTAAAGTACTAGATTAAATTTTCTATCACTTCCATTATTGATATTTTGTAACAACTTATCGATGTAGATATTGATCATAAAAATAATTATAAATCCTATCAGCAATTAACGACATTCTAACTATTAATATATCTTCACTATTAATCATTCAATGCTGATATCCTACGATACACATTAATTGTTAGAGCGCAGAACAGAATAAAAGATTTTACTGGAAATCTGGAAATGCGAGCTTTTGTAGCTGTTTGATCGAATGGTGCCTGACTGAGCCTTATCTGATCTTGGTTTCTATAAACGTAACATCAATTTAAAATTGTAGTAGTATGCTTCATTAAAATTATTGCTCTTTTCAGAGGGATTATCGAAGTTTACATGCGATTAATTAAATTTCTAAAGCATTTTTCAGTGGCAATACTTTTGCATATTTACTTTGATAGATTTTTAACTTTCCTTTTTAAAACTATTTATGGAAAATAAGCTATTAATATTATAAAAAAAAATAGTTTAATTTACATTTTAATTTAAGAAATTGCTTTTGTTTAGTAGATATTGAATATTCAATTTTGTGTTCGTTTGTGAAAAAGTACTACGGAGACTTCCGAAATTTTGAAGTGTGTGTAAGACTGTGGTACATTAGCGTGAACGCAAGATTTTCAGTGGCATCGACATTTCAGAGAAGGCAGGGAAAGGGTCGAAGATTGCAAATGTTCTAAATGTCCGAAGACTTATCGCTCCGCTGAAAACATCGAGAAGGTTTCTGCGGTGGTAGTTAAGGACAGACTTTACAGAATAGCAGAATAAGTTGGGATATCCTCGGCCATATGTCAATGGATACCGACTAAGGATCTTAAAATGCATAGGGTATGTAAACCCATCGTTCCCTAATGTTAAACGAAGACCAATCTGCAGATGAAGTTAAAAGTGCATCGCAGACTGAATTAAAGGACATGGCTAAAAATGGATTCCAGAAATGTTTCGATGACTTTTCCAATCGATTTCAAAAGTGTGTTGTTGCTCAAGGGTCTTATTTTGAAGGAAGATGTGTTTTAGCAGTTTAATTGGTAGTATATTTTAAGTTAAAGGCTTGTCCGGGAAGTTTTCTCTGATATGCTATTCTAGTCACTCAACAGCCTCCAGTTAAAAAAGGTTTTTCAAGTGTGTTATCGTTTAAAGTATTCAAGGCGTGCATGCTTTAAGTTTCATCAAAACAACTCAAGAGTGTACGTTACGCACATTATATTGTCATTCTCTACTATGTTAATTTGTTGCTTCGTTCTTTCGTTTTTCATATCTGATCTAAATTACAAATGTAAAACTGTTTTTCGTGTAAAATTTTATGCGTTTATGAATAAATCAAATAATTACTTAACCTTCCATTTACATCAAATGTAGCCTAATGATTTCTTTAATTTTAATTTTATTTATTTGTTTCTTGTAATTTTGATTGTTTATAATTAATCGGATTATTTTAAAGATACTGAAACTGAGTGTACCTTTTTTCAAAGATATTACAATTGAATTTAAGATTAGAGCTCCAACGAAGAGAGAGAGAAAGAGTGAGTGGATATTACGGTATCTAACTACCCTAAACTTTGGAATTTTCCTAAAAATTCACAATTTTTTTATGATTATATTATTTACTTTATAAAAATACAAAGTTTATTATTTTCTATTCACTAGAAGAAAAGCTGCAAGTGTATTTGTAAAGGCAGATGCCATTACTTTAAGCAAAATGTCATACTTAAAAATGTTTTGCACGAAATGACTTTTCTTGAAAAAGCTCAAGCGGGGAAAATGTTAAACGTTTTTCATATACATATATATTAACCATATATGCTGTAAAAATTTAGTACAAATTCCTTTCAGAAATTCAAAATTTCTTTCACATTCCGTTTGCCAACAGTTTTTGATGTGCAATAAAAATATAACTACATTCAAACACGAAACTCTAAAGCGAGTAAAGAAGAAAACAATAAAAAGAGAAAGAAAATTCAGAATATAAGGGCTGAAAACAAAGAAAGACATATTTTGAGGGATAAAAACGTTGCCAAACCTATAAAAAAGACATGCAGGTATGAAAAATATCCCTTTTGATTTCTTTCTTCACTATTTTTTTCCCATTCTGCGATATTTTTCTCGAAACTTGAGTTCAAAACCATTCTGAAATGTCGGAAAAGACAAGATTTTCTTAGATGTATATGAAAAGTGAGAACGAAAAAATGGGTACAAACATTTTTACAGAGAAGATAAACACTCGTCAATTCAGTTTTGAAAGACGTTTGCTTACGAGACCTTTTTACATAATAAGATAATTGTCTAGTAACTTCTACATGCCATTGTTTTGGTAAAGGCAAGTAATAAACATTTGTTCATATTAAGGAATCTAAATACCATAAAATTGTGGGGGTTTTTTCAAAAATTTAGACTTTTTATAATTGTATTCTATAGACTTTCTTATGAGCTTTGTAAAAATATAAAGGTTTTTATTTTCCATTCACTAGAATAAAAACTACAAGTGCTTTACTAAAAGCAGATGCCCTAATTTTAAACGAGATGTCAAACTTTAAAAAGCATTTTACTCGAAATGTGTTTTTTTTTTTTTGAAAAATTCAAACGGGGATGGCGATTGCTCAAAATGTTTTAAGAAAAATAAACTTATATTTTTGTAATACGAGAAGTGTTTTAACCTTCCGATTTTTATCAATTACTGTGCTATTACAAAATTTACAGTATTTTATGTGATTATAATCACTTGTTTTTTAAAGTAATTTCATAAAATAACTAAGATAAAGTGCCCTAGTTTATGTAAAATTTAAGGTATCTCTTATCCTGAAGGTCATTTCAAAAATGAATAGCAAAGCAACACATCAAAATTGAATAATTGAAAATTTGCTCATAAATATTTTGTACTGAATGGCCCCATTTATGCAATTTTTGTAAATTTTACTAGGTTTTTTTTTTTTCCAATTTTAGTAAAAATAATTTCTTTTTTTCTTCTTATTTTTAACATATTTTTCACAAAACGTACTAAATAAATCTAAAAACTACAAAAAATAAATAAATAAAAGATAAAAAATAAATAAATCCCCATATCTCCATTTTTTTTTAAAACAAAAAGTTGCTGCAAGTAGTCGGATACCGTAACGTCACACTACTTTCGATTTTTTGAGGTTCTGAACCATTTCCAAGTGACGAGGATGTCACATGAGTTGGCACCTCCTCCCCAGACTACCACACAACACCTCATGAGGACGTTTGAGCTTCGACAAATTTGAATTGCATCGCCATCCTGCATGGTGGGTGTTCAACGGTACTAGGCTCGAACTCATGACACGCTGGCTACAAACCATTACTTGACGAAGAGTCCTTACCGTGGCCTCGAAAAGAGAGTCTGAATATGAATAAAATACTTATAACCTTAACAAATCAAAAATTATTTTTAATATCATGGCAATAAGTAACATTGCATGAAAATATTAGGTTATTAATATCAGTAAGTATTTTAAATTTACAATATAGGTATGAATCCATAAATTATTATATTTAAATAAATAAAACAGAAAAAAAATGTTGTATTAAAACATACCTACATGTGTTACGACTACATTAAGAGTAAAATAAACCATTATCGTTTGGCGAAGTAATATATGAACTACCCAACAAGATTAAATGTAAAATAATGTTTTGAATTTGCTGTTCTATTAATAAAAAATATTTTATTGGAATAAATTAGTTTGTTTCTTGGTGCTGTAAAATTAATTTCAAACGTAACTTAAATACGTAAAAACATGTCTAAAATATGATCAAAAACTATACTGAAATAGTTAAATTAAGCATTCTTAAGTCTTTGATGTTTAATACCAGATAAATTCCCGTACAATCGTGAACTAATTACTCTCAAGCTTAATTTGAATCTCTTTAACCATCTTGCAACTAAACTATTCTATTGAAATAAATTTCGAATTACTCCAACTGAAAAGTTCAGCGGTAAATGATCCATTTGAATTACGCTTAAGTAATATTAATCTTAGGAATATATTCTTGAAAGTCCTTTAATCTTTTCCAAATTGAAAATTATTTATGTAATTGACAGCCCCCATTTTTCAAGTTCGGTAAATAGTCTCTCACGACTTTTAATTCTGTTTATGCAGAAACGAATACGATTAACCCGCGATCACTCGCGCGGGGTGTTCTATACACCCCAGCAACAAGAAAATCCTCACAGGATTCTAAAAAGAATGTGCAGAACCACGATTTTTTCTGTAGCTGCACATTTTAGGTCATTGAACCTTCAGGCCTGATGCCATCCCTCTTTCTCGAACGATTGGAATGCGATGACCTTCAAAAGTTTATCTGGGGGCTGAGAACTCCCGCGAGAAGTTGAGCATTTGTATACAGTCGGCTCTGAATGTTTGGAAAATGATTAAAATATTATTTTTCTACTTTCT
Organism: Trichonephila inaurata madagascariensis; assembly: GCA_019973955.1. Taxonomy (NCBI): domain Eukaryota; kingdom Metazoa; phylum Arthropoda; class Arachnida; order Araneae; family Nephilidae; genus Trichonephila; species Trichonephila inaurata. The sequence continues at coordinate 254,532 of BMAV01000834.1, forward strand.
ACTATCATTATCTCATTAATTATAAAATATATTTATTACTGGTATATACGTTTTATATACTGGTTTATGAAAAAATATAAAATTGTGTTTTAAGATGAAAATTTTGTATGTTTAGTTTAAATTAATGTGTTAGTTTCATTTGTATGCAATAAATATAATACTTTTATTTGTATAATACAAAATCATCTTGTACTTCATAAATATGTATCATAATGACTCAATTTTATTTTCCCGATTAAATACACGTGTTAAAAGTTTGGTGTGTTCTCTACACCCCGCGAGTAACGACGCTAGCAAAAACAGGCGTGAGTGACCGCGGGTTATGTATTGTATAGAAAATAATAGGATATTAAGTGATGCAGATATATTCTATTTAATAAGGTAAACTACAATGGACGACTGAAATTGTACCTTTAACAATCGTAAATTGATATAGATTTATTTAACTTGAAGAGTATTTGGTTATAATTCGGCGTTTCTCAAACTGTGGGGCGTGATAATCTTACGAGGGTAGCGCGAGCATATCGAAAAGTTGAAAAAAAGACATTATTTACAGAAATAATTAGTTCACTCAAAATAAATAAATAAAATATATTCTGACATAATAAAAAATAAAATACA
>BMAV01000834.1:255162-321808 GCA_019973955.1 Trichonephila inaurata madagascariensis
TATATTCTGACATAATAAAAAATAAAATACACATTTACACTGATATAAAATAAATATATCAGTATATATACTGCGCAAAGTATTTTATAATTAATTTAAGAACTAAGTTAAGAATACTAAGTTAACTACTAAGTTAAGAACAAGTTTAATAATTACCAGTGATCCCCCATGGACATGTAATTTACAGAATTATACAAAAACTATCACTTATCTTAATATTTTGTAACATTTATTATTAGTCTCTTAACTGCTAATTAACAGTAACGCAATTCACTTCCCAATGGCACCGTTTTCCAAGTACGCAAGCGTTTGTGATTTATTGGGGAAGGGGTAGAGGAAATAAGCAAATCCTCTAAAAAATAGTAGAACTCTCACAAACATTTTCAAGGTCTTTTCCTTACATTCCAAGGCCTTTGGAATAATTTTATCAATAGCAATGCACAGAGAAAAGATCGTACTTCGGAAACAGGTACATATACGTCCGAGACAAGGAGTGCTTTGGCTGATAGAGACTTTTATATACGCCGATGGCACTTAAAAAGTTAAAGTTGTATTGTAGCTGTAGCATCAAAGTATAGTATTATTGAATTCAATACTTTGGTATTGTAAGGGGGCGATGAAAATTATGATTGAATATTGGATCACAAATATTGAAAGTGTGAGGCGAAAGCACTGTTTTAAATACAAATAATGACAGGGCTTGTCACTGACTGCTAATGAAGCATTTCTGTTGATGATGAGGATAACATTTGTGTGGGGATTGTAATATTGAACCAAAAGTTCAATACGGGTACTGGGTATTTTTTAGATCTTAATATCGGGATACCGATTTTCATACAGGTAGTAGAAGTTTTAGGGGTAAAAAAGAAAATTCAGATGTTCCTTTGTTTTATTTGCCAGTTTTATTATAGAGTGTATATAAAAATATCATAAAAAATTAATTTTCTAATTTTTAAATTATAGCAGTATATAAAGAATCACATAAAAAAAAAGAAGCATCTTATTTATTTAAATCACAAAATAATGCAAATGTCGCTATTCGGTCTGTGATACTAGTACAAATTTTTGAAATGTGATCTTAAAAACCATTATGCATCAATTGTACTGTCATTAAGCCTGGAATGTGATTAAGTGCAAAAATTAGTAGCTGTTAAAAGCGCTCTTTCGCCATCTAAGCTAGTTGGTGGTATAGTTAGCAATACGCGATATACCTTTCGGAGTATTTACCTCTAAATCTCTCATCTTCAAATAAATCGATTTACCATCATATAGGTTTGGATATAACTGATTTCTGTATTGTATTTTTGGTTTGTTGAATTTTTTTTAGTTTTCGCTCATTCTAATTTTTGTTCAAGAGACAATTCATTTTCACTGTGGACTATTAGGACTATTAGGTGTGGATTTATTAGGGTCATAATCTTCTTCAATAAATGTACCGAATTCTTCTGAATGCGAATAAGGTTTGTGGGTAAAACATTTTAAGAAAATTTACTCTAAACTTGATTAAATTTAAAGTAGTTAGTCTCTTTTCTTCTTTCCTTTTCTTCTTTTCTTCGATTTAGGTCAACAAAGCAAAATTTCATTTTAATTACTTTGTGATATGCCTTTGGTGACCATATCTTTGATTGTCAGCGTGAGCTAAAGGTGTGGGATTCTCAAAATGAACAGACATTTTAAATTCTTAATATGACTTTATTAAGAATATAACTTAAACGTCTAACAATTTCGAAAAATTTATATAAATGAGAATCTAGAATGAAACGAACACACAGAAATAGTTAAACCGGATGGCGTAACTTAGACCACTTTATCTAAATGATTATATTATCTGTCTACTCTCACTTCTGATAATATTATAAGTCCTAATATCAAATAATCAGTCCTACCTTAATCCAAACTAAAATTCAATCACTGTACGGAAACGTCTGGGCGCGCGTGCAATGGTATGCACCTTGTAGCAATGGCTGGGAATCCCGGTAACTTTAGGATAGGCTGTCAATTCACGCTTGTATCTCTTCCAAACATAACTTTCCCTAAATTGCCATTTTGCTTACTCAAACTTCTGCACTTTTAAAAGTATCTTATTTGCATTTCTTATTCGTATTTCGCTTCTTGGATTTTGGTTGGAAAAGAGTTGCCATTAATCTTGGCCGTCAAAGAACCCAGAGGTTATGTTAAAGAAAAGACGCTTGAGACCGTCACAAATTTAATTAAATAGCTACAATTAATATAAATATGTATATACACATGGTAGAATCACACTATTAAATGAAAAAATAGAAAGCGATTTTTCATTCTATATAGGGTGTTGGATTATTTTTGTTTTGTTTGTTATTATGTATTCATTCATTAAATTGAATTATTCTAATAAAATAGTACAGTAAAAAAAAATCACATTCTCAAAAATTAGGCCATCCGTGATGGGATTCGAACCCACGCCCTCCGGATTAAAAAGCCAACGCTCTATCCATTACGCTATACGGACACAACGAGCGTGTTTCCTTTCCCCATATGCTGTTGGATTATTATGCTTGTTTGTTACTATTTATTCATTAATTAAAAAGAATTAAGGAATTAATATTTAAAAAGCTGTTTTAGATCAAGTGTCATCCACAGCAAGTTTAAAAAAATGTATTTCAACTTGAATGGATGAATAGAAAGTATTTATTAACGATTGAAAATTTGAACAAGATATGTATATATATATATATATATATATATATATACATAAAGAGAGAGAGAGAGAGGAACTGAATAATAAGATCCTGACATAATTTAGAAATATTCTACAATGGATTCCACAATTTTTTTTACTTTTCAAACCTAAATAGTTATCTCACTGCAATCGTATTTTATTCAAGAGTTGATAAACAGTAAAAGCGCAATCGGAAAAAAGATTCTGGTCACTTGTTTAACACAGACACGTCACTTCTTGAAAAAAAATATCTTAGTGGGTTTCCCATTAACATACCAGTTATAGGCAATTTAAACAATTAATTTGCATTGTCCTGATAAAAAACACACAATACCTGATAAAGAATGACATCTTGAATAAAACTGTCCATCATTGAACTGATTAATATCTGGGGGTGACAAAACGACAGAAAAATTGTAGGGGAAGGGGGGGATATTCGTTCCGGTCGATTTGCATTTCCTTGTGCTTCCTATTAGAAAAGGAAGTGTTGAATTAGCTTTGTTTGTAAATAAAAATAGAGGGTTTTTTTTTATTATTTTGTTATTTAAGTGTCCGTTATTCTTGTTGACAAGAAAGAATTTGTTCTCTCGAAGAAAAATATTTTCTTTTGGGAGAAATAATGACAGAACTGTCTTCTTAACGTTTGAAGCTGTCATTAGCTTTTTAAGCTCTCTTTAGATATGTTGCTAAAGATTTTATATTACCAATCCCTATTCTTTTTTTAACGATGTGAGGGTAGAATGTAGAAAAGTCAATATTAACTTAATCATGATTTGGGGGAATATGGAAACAAAGATTATTAAGAAAACGATCTTTTTTCAATGCACATTTTGTGTTTGGTATCTTAAAAAATATTTTGCAATTTAAAAGTGCTTAGTTGTCGTACAATAAGACGTTGAAAATATTTACTTGTCTATGAATTCCTGAGATTAATCAGTAATATAAAAATAATTTTTAAGCAATTCCTAATTAGATCAACAAAGAAATATTTTATTTTAGTTTTTTTATTAAATAATTACAATTAATTAAATATGTATATACATAGGACCGAATCGCACTATTAAGTGGCAAAATAGAAAGTGATTTTCCTTGCAATTTTCCATTTTCCTTTCTATATAGGGTATTGGACTAATATTTTTGTTTGTTACTATTTTTGTTTTGTGTTTATTACTTCATGAATACAATTTAATTAGTCCAATAAAATCGTATATTAAAATGAACTCACATTCTCAGAAATTAGGCCATCCCGGATGGGATTCGAATCCATGACCTTTGAATTAGAAGACCAAAATTCTTAAACTAAGAGTCAGACATTGGTGTATTACTGTCATTGGAATTTAATCGGCTCCAGACGCCAATCATGTTTGGATCAGCAACGCTCTTTTAGTTTTGAATTGACATTTTTTTAAGTGCATATTTTGTTTTTTTTAAGTAAACATTTCATACACATATTTTCCTGTGAAGTTGTATTTTCTTTATTTAAATGTTACTGTCAAGCAGCCCGCTTTTACACAAGTCTAGTGAGTGAAAGAGAGAAGAGGAGTGCAAGCGAATATAATAGGAAAAAAGAATATATTCTTATGTAGGAGGTTAAAGATAAGAATAAACGAAACCTGGGATCTATTTTTGGATTAAGGCAAAGAGTATTTAAGAGCAAAATGTGTCAAAAGACTTAAATTCCGAAATTTTAAGCAAGTTAATTGAAGAGAAAGTTGCCAATATTTTGGTCTAAGTTAGGAGATTACGAGAAAATAAAAACATTAATTGTGAAAAATAACGAACCCAATCCTTTTGTTTGCATAGAAATTTTTAAGAAAAGTAGAGGACTCTCAGGGTATGTTTTCCAAGCCTTACACAGTGTGGTGAAAAGCTCAATAGATGGCGCTCCCACTATCTCTGTGTATGTAAAATGTTTTAGTTTCGGTTATGATCCAGTCATACCTTTACTTTGCCGTAACCACGTTGATGTTTTGCTTAGCTCAATCGTTTCTGTTAGCCCTTAGGATTAATAGGCAGAACTCATTAAACTCATGTAAATATGTATGTGTAAATAGATTGTCATTAAAAACTCTACAACTATCTGGCTGGTCATGAATTGAGTTTAGTACAATTTATTTGCAGTAATTAGTTAGAGCATTCTACCACGCCCAGTAGTCTAGTAACTCTAAGCATAGCATACGGTGGTATATATAAGTTATGTAAACAGTACCTAAGTATTATCGCAACGGTATTGGTAGCATGATGTGAAAGAAGTCACATTGTAACAATCTTACCCCAGAAGTCGCTTCCTCATCATTTTGTCTACCTAAAGCCGTAGAAGGTAACGATGAATGGACCGATTTACAAATCTAATTTATTATTATCTATAACATAATATCCCAGAACAAATAATCTATAAAGGGAATTCTTGGAGTGATATAAAGAAAGCATCAGCTATACGTGGATAAGCGCACGAAATCGGAATAGATTAACTTCACACAATCAATCATATCTTCTTAATTCTAGATTCACTAACTTAGTAGCTAAAATCCGTTCTTTAGTCACGATGCGTAATTCTAATTCTTACCATAGCAACACTGTGTTCAGCTACTTCACTCCTAATGACCTACGATTATCAAACTCTAACTTTATATACATTAACTAATTTGCACATCTCATGATTTCTCCTTGAGAGGGATGGCTGTGAAATAAACGCGAATGCTAGTTCAAAGATTCTCCATCAGGATTAGTAGTTGAAAGTCGCGTAAATCCCCTTCACAACATGGTTGTCATTTCAGCTCATACGACACATGGGGAATCAGGATTGCCAACTTGGCGAGTTATCTTGAACGTTGGCATTGTTGCGATAGTACTTATATTTATGTAATACTATATATAAACATATATATTGCATAAATATAATCTGCATAGGTAATTTACGTATATATAAATATATTTAAATAATTCAACTAACTCGAATTTAAATCGTATACAATCATATATAAAGGCCCAGTGGTCGAGTGGTAGCGTATCGCGCTTCCACATCACACGTCTGGGTTTTATTCCCGAGATGAGCAAAATCGACTCAGCCCTTCTTCATTACTGCAGTGGGTCGATAAATGAGTGCCAAGATTGCTTGGGGACTTAAACACTGGGGGTCTCGCTTCAGGCTGACCACCTGATCGGGACATCTGCTCTAGTACCTCAGCACCAAATGGTAACATATACAGGGACGGGTACAGTAGGCCCTGACCCTCATAATCTGTTGCGCCTTTAAGTTTGAGTATATTCATATATAAATATATAAGAGTACATAATAATTTAAACATTGCCCTCTACAGAAAATAGATGTACTAACGTTAGTGTAAACTGCATGCCTTCTCACAGGTTAATAATAATAAAATACATTTAAAGCAAATAAAACTGAGAAATTCGGAAGCAAAATGTATTTCAAATCAAGTATTTTTATACGCTCTTTCTAGTATATGAAGAATCTATTTTTATTTTGTAAGATTTCATAAATAAAAAGGTAACTTTTGAATAGTTTTATTTTGTTATTCAAAAAAACAATTCCATACACCCAATACTCTTAACAAATATACCCTTCAACGCCATACCTTCTCTGTTTTGACTGCATTCAAATCTAAATCTTATCTACAAATGAGGCAATTCTGTTCAAATACGAGTACACTCCAGGTTTCTCTGTCCAAGAACAATAATCAAGGGACAACCAATAGGATTATGCTCAATTAGTTCCAATCAGGGAAGCTCCGTGCCGACTTTTAATCCTTTTCGAAACAGTAGCAATCCTAAGTGATGGGTTGGATTAGGGATTATTGCAAAAGTCTTCTATACGGACCTGATTATACATGATCTCGCGTCTTACAAGTGTTTTGATTGTATAGTGGATTTGTGATTTGGAAGTACAGCATAACAGATGAACAAATGCATGTCGTTTAGTAAGTTAGTCTTGAATAATGCCTATTATTCGGTACTCAACTTGAAACTGTTCACGAGGTTAGGTATGAATAAGAATTATAGTTTGGGATCAGAAAATTAATGGAATCGAAATTAATCTAGTTCTATTCTTTACTGTTAGTTGCCGTAATGATTAATGTATTTCATAACTCATTTATTTAATCTATAGGCCCAGTGGCTGAAAGGTAGCATATCGCGCATCCACACCACGGGTTCGGGGTTCTATCTTCGGGGTTGGCAAGGTCGACCAAGTGACCACCCAATCGGGACATCTGCTCATGCACCTCAGCGTCCAGTGGTCAGGTATACTGAGATGCGCACAGTAGGCCTTGGTTCTCATGAGCTGTAGCACCACTGAGTTTAGCTTGGTGTTTATAAAATATTGTTTTGTTTGTGATAACCATTTAAATTATAAAGGAAAAGTGTTTTTGTTTTCTCTGTGTACTTTTCTTGTATTTATTGAAGTATGTATAGCTTAATATATATAAGAACCTGATTAAAAATCTCCATTAGTTTCAATGACTTTAGATTTTACTCGTGACTCATGTATAAAGCTTGTTGATCTTTGATGCTTTTTTTTAATTTTTCTATATAATTTAATCATGACAATTTATTAATCCTTTTAAGTTACTGCGTTTATAGATTTTTAAAGAATTGCCAACAAAATAGCAATCTTAACACGTTACAAAGCAATGTTAATATATATATATATATATATATATATATATATAAGTTTTAATATAGTCATTACTTTTCACAAAGACAATTAACATTTATAATTCTAATAACGTTTTGTTTTCTAAATATGCTGTTTAGCTATTGTAATAATGATAAAAAAGTATGATGCCCATATAGTAATTAAAAATGAAAGAAAACAAGATATTTTCCTCGGATAATAAAGGATCATCTTTATTTTTATATATTTATCAATAAAGATTTTTCCTTATTCTTTTTAAAAACAACCTTTGATGTTTTTATAAACATTACATTTTACTTTTAAGGAGAGAGTAAACACAGGAATCATCAAAGAAATAGCAAGTGCTTAAAATGTTGTAAAAAATGCTCTGGTGTATCCAAATTATTTTTTTTTAAGTTAAAATAAAAAAAATGTGGTGATTATGTAGAAAAAAGAAGCGAAATCCATGAGGATTTAATTTAATGTTTCTGTTTAATTTATAAAAGAATGTTTAAAAAAGTCAACTGATCGAATTTACTATAAACCAAAAAGGGTCGACACAGTATCGATGAGTTTTGCATCAGATTTTGAGAAAAACAAGCAATTAACTTTCAAAATAAATAAAAAAAATTCATAATGAATTCCTTAAAAATATTTCTTAAAACATTTCTGTTTTAAGAATTGAACTATGCATCTCTTTCTTCTTGATATTATATTATATAACATAAATAATCTTATCATATGCACAACAGCCTTAGAAATAATTCAAGTTATACTTTAATCTAAATAAAAGTTCAGATGTTTCTTTTTGTTATCATAAATAAATGATGATTTTTTAAAAAATTTGTTCTAAATCAACAAGCAATACTTATCCTTAGCTTTTCTTTGATTTACGAAAAAAAATAAATTAAGCATGAAATAAAAATCAGAAACTAACTTGATTTTTTTTTCTGTTTTTCAAATTCCTATCTATAAAAAATGCTAAATATCCTGAAAAAGATTGTTTTTGACTTGCAAATTTTTACGATGCCTGGCATGGAAATATGTGCTTTAAATTATATGTTGTAAGTGAAATGTACAAAATCCATTTATGTAATTTTCATAACTGTCTAGATTTCTGAAGTCATTGTGACTTAATTTCTCTAAAGTTCTTATTTTTTCAGAGGGTTTAATTTTGGTAGTCAATGTATATAAATTTAATGTGACAACTTTTCATACCATTATTTTGCTGAAAAATGTCGATTCTTTTAAAGTTATACTTCTTTTGAGGCGTTGGAGATATAGAATGAGGGTAAAATTTTACAATGCGCGCGCACACCGTCACGGATGTGAAGCAAAACCGTCACGGATATGACGCACACCATCATGGATGCGAAATGCCTTTGTCTAGAAATATACAGAACGGGACAAATCATTGCCACCTTCGAAATTCTCAAAAAAATTATTTCTCTTATCTGAAAATGAGGACACCCGGGTTTGAACCGGAGACTTCTCGATCTGCAATCAAACGCTCTACCACTGAGCTATACCCCCGGGTCAGCTAACCTTTGCTTTACGTTCCGTGGGAACGGATACGAAAATGCTTTGTTTAGAAATATGCAGAACGGGGCAGATCATTCCCGCTTTCGACCCCTCTCCATATTATTGGTCCTATTGACCCTGTGTGTGGGGGTGTTTAAATTTATTTAAATCGTGATTATCTCCAGTTTGGCTGGTCCGATTAACTGAAGGTTAGTATCGTTCAACTCTGCTCGTAACCGCCTTTCATCCTTGGCCCAGCTTGTCCTTCTAAGGATTTTTAGAAAGATTTTAATCTTGTTACGCCAAAGAAGTATATTTTCTTTCGTGCGTACATAAGTACACACATACTTTTTTTTCATTTTATCAAATTTTGTACTACATTCATACGCATTTCATTCTTCGTAACACATAACAATAAATTCCCATTTCTAAAGTCATTTATGCAGTTGCACAGTTCATTTACTGACTGTACGACTGGCACCGTCATTAAAATAGGTGGTAATTTGAGCTAATGTTTGGCTTCACTGGCTACGTACATTACGCCATAGCCTTCTCTCACCACGCATTGTCAAGGCTAATTGTCCTTAGTAGTTTGCCCGATCGCTAGTTTTTTTTGTCCACCATCCATGTATTCTTGGTATACTCTTGACACTGTCGACTTTGAAAATCCTAGCTGTCTGACGATTTCGGAAATTATACAGGAAATTGAATGGCCCATACGTCGTTCACCTACGATTTTTCCTAGATCGAAGACGTCTAAATCAGGTAGTTTACCCATACTGGCAATTCCAACAACTAATTCAGAACAACCGCAGTACTCGCTATATATGCAGTTACCACAGCACCTTCACTTGTGCATAAATGATGCGCAGCGCTACACAATTTGCACAGCCCTTTGCTATCCCTAATTCAGTGTATATGTTCTAAGTGAAATTTCTAGAATGCATTTAAGTAATTTTCTAAGCCGTCCAGATTTATGAAGTCATTGTGACTTAATATCTCTAAAGTCCTTAACTTTCAGAGAATTTAGTTTTGGTAGTCAATGTATAAATTTAAGGTGACAACTTTCCATAATACCATTATTTTACTGAAACATGTCATTTTTTTTTCATTTTATCAAATTTTATGCTATATTCACACTCAAACATGTTACGTATTTTGTAACATATAACAATGAATTCAAATTTCTAATGTACTTTAGGCACTTACGTGTTATATCTTCAGCCAATTCGGCAAATCAATAGACGTCTCCTAATTCCACAATATAGAGCCAACATTGTAAAGCTTTTCCGGGCACGTTTGAACACAGTAACCCTTAGCTAGGCGCGCTTCAAAAAGTTCCATCGATACCCTCTCCGCATTTTATTGGTGCAATTTGACACTAGAATATATTCCGCATAAAATGATACTTAAAATAAAATCAGAAATTGAAATAATTAAACGAAAAAACATGAAAAAAATAATGATTAGTTATCATTATGTTATCACTGTTTACATTTTAAGGTATCCGACTACGTTCAGGACCGTGATTTTAAAAAGGCCCATAAATGGATAATTTTCATGCTATTTAGTGTCACTTAGATTAGAATACATACATAAAATTGTTTTAAGGACATTTTGGCAAAAAAATTATTTAAATACAATATTTCGGCAAAAAATTAACTGAGAATAACCTTTTTTTCAAAATGTTCTCCTTTTGTGAAAAATGCTTTTATTAATAATATTTTGCCTGTATATAGCTCAGATCTCTGTACAGAGGCGAAACTATGATTTTTTTAAAATTCACATTATTTTCAGAGTTAAAACCGTTTGAAAAAATTATCGGCGTTTATTCTCTCTGTTGTCGTAAAACATGGATAAACCCACTTCTAAGTTATATATTTCAAAAATGTTTGTTGAGCCTCTGTACAGAGGTTTGAGGTATATACAGGCAAAATATTATTATAATAGAAGCATTTTTCACAAAAGGAGAACATTTTGAATAAAGGTTATTCTAAGTTAGTTTTTTGCGGAAATATTGTATTTAAATAATTTTTTGCCAAAATGTCCTTAAAACAATTTTATACATGTATTATAATCTAAGTGACTCTAAATATCATGAAAATTATCCATTTATGTGCCTTTTTAAAATCACGGTTCCGAACGTAGTCGGATACCTTAGGATACCTTGTGGCAGTCTTCACAAATTACCTCAAATGTTCAAGGTGCAAGGATTTTTCGTATAATACATTACAAAATTTTAATATTCTCTTCTTAATGTCCTGACGAGAGGGAACAGTACATTCTCCTCCAAGTTCCTGGTGATGTTTCTCCTGGTTTTTTCGTCTTGAATGTCAGATATTTTTTCAAGCGAGAGTCAAAATGACTGAGGCATGTGAATGTTGCACTCAGACCGTCTTCGTAGATGCCCTTCCAAAAGTTCGTGACCCAGTTTTCCTAGATATGTGTTCGAGGATCTGAGTTATTTTAATTCCCATATAGATATTTTGGGAGTTTATTCCAGCTACATGGAGTATAGAATAAAATACAGTATCTCTCAGACGTATCTACATTCCCAACATACACACACACAAAACTAGTATACAGAAGTTACCATATATTAGTTTCGAATTATTTTCGTATAAAACTGAAAACTACACAATATTACAAGAAAAAAAATTAAAGAAATAGTAAAAATTCATAAAAACTGACTTTTTGATAGGCACACTGCATCTATCAGATTCAATGGCCCTGCCACCCAAAATATGAAGAAATCGCCATTGTCCTTGACACTGATTTCTCGGGCGAGTGACGAAAGGCAGATTGAAGAAGGAGGGGAGAGTTCCAACCCACCGTATGGATGCAGCACCGAAACTGTTTTTACAATGCATCTGAGAGATTCTTATACCTAACGCGGATGGGTAATGATAACAATAACAGTATTTGGGTTCAATTATAGAACTTTCGATATATTTTCGTAGGGAAAAATTGATCAACAGTATAATACTTATAAGTAATATTATTTACGATTATCCTATCTAATACTAATCAGATGTTAATGCTTAACAAATTCTACTATAAGTAATTCGGATGCAGAGACATATAAAAGAATGTTCAGAACGTAAAAGCATTAGATTTCTTTTGCACTTTAACCTTGAATAGATCTGATAATAACACAATTTCCATCGAGTCCTCTTCAGGGAATAATGAAGGCAAAAATTTCTTTCTAATCTACACTCTGGTCTAATTAGACAGATTATGGAAGCTTGAAAGGGACTTCTGTCACTTAATGAGTTTTTTTTCCTAACTGTAATCTTCATTATCGATTTAACACCGAGCTCCTTGCTTTGTATTTAACGTGTTATAGAAATTTTACAAAAAGAGAAAAAGTCCTCACGAGAAAGTCCTCCTTATATTTGACATACAATTTTTCTCTTATGAAATGTGCATTGAAATTGAAAAAAAGTGCTTGAGGAATATACGATGGTGGCCAAAATTGTGGGCACTTTAAAATTGCTATGTTTTTTAAGGTATCCAACTACGTTCGAAACCGTTATTTTGCAAAAGCGTGTAAATGGATAATATTTATGAAATTTAGCGTCGCTTAGATTAGAAAATGTATATAAAATTGGGTTAAGAATAGTATTACAATAAAAAATTATTTAAGTACACTATTTTGACAAAAAATGAACATAGAATGACCCTTCTTCAAAATATTCTCCTTTTGTGAAAAATGCTTCGATTATAATAATATTTTGCCTGTATTCAGATCAGACCTTTGTACAGAGGCTCTACTAGAATTTTTGAAATGCATAACTTAGAAGTAGGTTTATCCATGTTTTACGAAAACACAAGGGAGAAATTTTAAGAAAATAAGCTGATAGTTATTTCAAATGGGTGTAACTCTGAAAATAATGTGAATTTTTCAAACATCACACACATAGTTGAGCCTCTGTACAGAGATCTGCGCTATATACAGGCAAAATATTAATACAATAGAAACATGTCTTACAAAAGAACATTTTGAAAAATGGTTATTCTAAGTTCATTTTTTGCCAAAATATTGTATTTAAATAATTTTTTTTTGTCATAATGTCCTTAAAACAATTTTATACATGTATTCTAATCTAAGTGACACTAAATATCATGAAAATTATACATTTATGCGCTTTTTAAAATCATGGTTCCGAACGTAGTCGGATACCTTAAGTTTGGATGCTTATAGAACATTTTACGTTGCACAAAATCTAAAGTATTTTATATCATTTTAAAGGAAATTTAATACTACATTCACATTACAAAGTACAAAATTCAAATATTTTCAACGCAAAAAAAGTTATGCTGCAATAACTGTCGATATACATTTGGTACTGATGATAGCAGTGAGTAATTAGAGCTGAGTGAGGTTGCCTTTATTCTTTATTACAGCTTCATACCGATGTTTCATTGAGCTGAAAATGATTTTAACCTCTTCCTTCGTTAATACATGATGCTAGGGAACAATTATATCCTCAATTAGTTTCCATCTATTTCATGGGTACCTCATGCGTATCATTAGTATCTAATGTATATCAAAAGTTATTGCAGCGTAACTTATTATATTTGAATTTTCATTTTTGTATTGAATGCAGTATTAAATTCTCATAAAAACTATATACAATACTTTGCATTTTGTGCAATGCAAAATTTTCTATAAGCATACAAACGTAATAAAACATAACAGTTTTTAAAGTGCCCACAATTTTGGGCCACCACTGTATATAACACTAATAATATCAAATGATAGATTTCTGAAAGATAACTTATGTGAAAAAAAATCTAAATCTAAAACGTATTTTTAAATTCTAATTTACGTCACACTTTGAGGTAACAGGAGGAGCACTGGCAACGGATATCGTTATTTTGAGCCACGGTCAAGAGCACAAGGGGAGGGGGCGTTTTAGCAAGCACATTTGTTCTAAATTCCACACCCTGCCGTAATAGGACTTTGAGCTTCAACAAGTTTAACGTGCATTATCGCCTCTGCACGTTGGGTCTTTAGTGACACTAGGTCTCGTTAACGCTTCGCGTTTTTAGACATTTTCAAACAAAACAACAAATTGAAACAAGTCTCACATTAAAACTGAAAGTTTTGTTTATGCATACATTTATATATTTTATAATTATATATTTTTTAACTTTTATTACAATTTACAAGAATATTAACTCTTTTTCTTTATACAGTTAAGACTTTTTTACACGATTTGGAAATAACACGGTACACGAATTTAAGGATTTTTTTCTTTTTTTATTTTACACGAATTGTTTGTTCTAGCACGAATTCCAAAAAAAAAAAAATATGGGGATTCGTGCCTTTCGAAGGAGGAGGAGGATTTGATCAAATTTATTTTGTAGTTTATAATAATAAAGAAATCGATAATGACGAAGTCAAAGGTGGAATTAAACTATTAACAGCGGATTTAATTCACGAGAGCTTGAAATTTGGTACAATGGTACAATATTTTCTTCCTCCTGATACTGACGTACATCGTACATTATAATTTCAATCTTATATCTACACTATTAAAATTCGTAGGTAAGCAAACGTATCTATCTTTCTATCTTCTTACGAACTGCACGACGCAGAAACTCGCCGAAATACCAAAAGATCGGGAATGTTCCGAGGAATCCGTTTTTACCATTTATATTCCGATATTGCAATTGGTTAAAAAGATATTAATTAAAATCCTTAAAACGCATAATTATTTTACTAATGTGGGCATTTTTTCCCGCCGACGGCAAAGTTCTAAATTTCGTTCCTTTTTTTATTCCTGGCGTTTTTAAAACACGATATAATTTTTTTATGAGACTCAGACAAAAAAATAATTATATAATTGGAAAGATCATTTTCTTCGCCATGATACGATATAATTTATTTTACAAAAGAATGATAGTTTCTATTTTTTACGAATTTTTCTAAAATGAGTCAAAATTGATACAATTTTATAAAAATGCTTTTTAAATCGTTCCGTTTGCATTTTGTTTCGCGTTAATGAAATTAAATTCTACACTAAAAGATTCATGCTTTTCTCTTTTGGAATAAGTCATTTAAAAAATAAAATGTCAAAAACTTTCTTTTTTTTAAGATTTTTCAAAAAATACTCAAAATTTTATTTAAATATTTAATAACTTTTTATTTATGAAAATAATCTCACGAAACTTTTTTCCGTGCGTAGAACGATATTATCCGTAATCTGTACAAAGATTGAAAAAAATTACTTAAAAATTACGGTTTTTAAAGAAAAAAATTGAGTTTTTCGGTTTTTCCCCCTTTTTGCGAGAAATATTTAAACATTATTTATGTTGCATTTTTTGTTTAAAAATTACCGTTGTTTTCAATCGATATATGAAGTTTGAAGGCATTAGCTTAAAAATGAAGCCCCCCAAAAAATTTAAACTTTTACAAATAACGCAATTTTACAATAGACAAGGATTTGGCGGAGAAAACCTGTTTGGCGCCAAATGACTCTTTTCCCCTGTGCCCATCACATTTGATGAAAGTTTACACTAGAAAAGAAGAAGCTCCTATAAGTATTGAAAATCACCAGATTTGGTGCAATTGAATATCTCTCAATTTTATTTTAAGAGTCTTTTCACTCCTTTTTTCCGAGAATTTCGTGGCGTGATCGGCAAAGCGCTTAATTACTACCGTTTGTACCCGGGTACGAAACATCATCGCTTAGTTTTTATATTTTTTAAAAAATAATAATTTTTTTTTTTTAGCTAAACAACGATACTTTACATATTTTATGATTTGTTCTAAAATGAATCAATATCTATGCATTTATATGAAAATGATTTTTAAAAAAACTCATACTTAGATCTTTGAGAGTTAGTGATTTAAAAAATAAAATGCCGAAAACTTTTTTTTTACGAATTTTTAAAAATTACTCAAATTTTAAATATTTAATAACTACTTATCAAATTCAAATTTTTTTATAACTTCTTCATTTATAAAAATAATTGCATGAAACTTTTTTTCCGTGTATCCAACATTTCCAAACAGGCTCACAATTTTAATTCAACATTTAATATAGTTGGGAAAAAATTTTTAATTTTAAAAATTTCTACTTTTTTCAACATACAACTATTTTTAAAAAGGTACATTTTTATTTCCGTGGCCTAAGAAGTTGCAAAGTGTGTGAGTGAATATTAAAGTCCCACTGTTCACTTACTCGAGAGCTTTTGGTAATGCACCTCGACATTTTGAGCCATTGTCAAGTGACGAGGATGAGAGTTGAGCTGGCACCCATGTCTCTTAACTACCATACCACGCCAACGCTAGGATGTTTAAACTCTTGACAAATTTCTACAGTGGGTCTTCAGCGGTAGCCAAAATTTTAAAAGGGCAGTAATAATTAATTGTGGGAAATTACCACGCGAACTTTGTAATGACGTTAATATAAAAATCAAAACACGTACCTGGAACGGCTGATAGCAAGAGGGGAAAGGGAATTCCCATGACAATATGTTATGCATTTAAAAATGTTCGTGCAACGCCTGGGAGAAATAAACATGTCTGACAAAAAAAAGAAGCGAAAAAATTTCGAAAAGTTATACACTCGATTAAAACCCAAGCAACGCCGGGCGAAGCGAAGGAGGTGGGGTGAAAGTCATTTTGAAAAACAGTATTTGAAGGGCTGATTTTGGGAAAGAAAGAGAAAATTTATAAAAGCAGAGAAAGCCCGTGCAACTCGGGGCCATGCAGCTAGTATGTATCTTAAGTTTTTTGTACCAGCATATCAAGAATTATGTAAGCAACTTGAGGAGTCAGAAAACAAAAAGAATGAAAAGGCCACTAATTACAAACTTTTTAACAACGAAAAAAACCAACTGAGGCCGTTAATAACGAACGAAATTCTTCATTTGAATCAAAACCGACTAATGTATGTTTGACATATCTACTGATGATAGCCTTTTTGATACAGTAGGTAATAAACGTTGTGAACACCCTCCCCCGTTACGTGACCGTTTCTTTGATTATCCGCTTGAGGTAGAGGTGTGGGGTTTACAAAAGGAATGGACATTTTTAAATTCTTAATATGACTTTATTAAGAATGTAACTTAAGCGTCTAACAATTTAGATGATTATAGTTTAGAAAGAATCTACGACGAACAAACACATGATAATAGTTATACCGAATGATGTAACTTGGATCTCACTTCTAATAATATTACAATCCCTAATATCAAATCGTCAATCCTACCTTAATCCAATTGTAGCTTCAATCCTATGAAGAGACGTCTGAGCGCGCGTGCAGAGGTATGTACCTTGACCTAATGGCTTAATCTTCAAGGTAACTTCAACTGGATGTCAATTCACGCTTGTATCACTCTCACACATAACATT
The DNA here is from genome assembly GCA_019973955.1 of Trichonephila inaurata madagascariensis. Taxonomy (NCBI): domain Eukaryota; kingdom Metazoa; phylum Arthropoda; class Arachnida; order Araneae; family Nephilidae; genus Trichonephila; species Trichonephila inaurata. Next base: position 272,380 of record BMAV01000834.1, read on the forward strand.
CCCCAAATTGCCATGCGACTTACTGAAACTTTTGTTATTTATTAGCTATCTTATTTGCATTTCTTTTTCCCATTTCGCTTCTTGGGTTTTGGTTGGAAAAAAGTTGCCATTAATCTTGGCCACCAAAGAACCCAGAGGTCATGTTAAAGAAAAGACGCGTGAGCCCGTCACAACGTATACGCTTATTATCAAGTAGCGATGAATAGGTATTAGTAAGTAGTTTTATTTCTAATTTCAAATTGTATTTTTATATGTTGTATGTACTTATAGACTGAATATTCACTGTACACTATTTTTTTTTGTGATAAAAATGAATATTTTTATTTTACTTTTATTTTTTTATAAATATGTAACGTGGATTTTATAATTTTTTTTGGCAAAAAATTATTTGAAAGACATATTTCCAAAACTTTCTGAAAATGTTATTTTATAATTTTTTGCATAAATATGTACGAGAGTTAAGTCTTTTATACTGGAGGTAAACTAAAATATTTGAAAAATTCACATTACTTTCAGAGTTACGGTTAACAGAAATAAGAAAGACATATATATTTTTTAAAATTTCTCTATTCTGATACACTAAAACATGAATACACTACTTCAGTGCTTCTCAAAGTTTCAATATTCGCGACCCAATATTCAATAAAAATTTTCATCGCGCCTTTCTCATACAATAACAACATATTGAATTCAATAATGCTATACCTTGATGCCAAAACTATAATACGACCGGCGTATATAAACACTTCGCTCAGCCAAAGTGTTAATTTCCCCCGACGTATATATACGTCTTTCTGAAGTACGATCTTTTCTGTGCATTGTTATCCCTAAAATTATTCCAAAGGCTTTGGAATGCAATAAAAGGACCTTGAAAATGTTTGCGAAGGATTTACTTGTTTCAGATTATTTTTGCTTCTTTATTCTTCTCCTCTTCCCCAATACATCTCATGTGCGCCTATGTGAAAAACGGTTGGCATTGGGAAGCGAATCGCTTAACTTTTAATCGGCAGTTAAGGGATTTATTATAAACTGTACAAGCTATTATTAGTTTTTGAATATAATTTTATATATGACAATCCCATAGATCACTGGTAATTATCAAACTTGTTCTTAACTTAGTATTTTAAACTAATTATAAAATACATTATGTAGCACTGATATATTGATAAGTGTAATATATCAATGTAAATGTGTATTTTTTTATTATATTAATATGTATTTTGTTTGTTTACTTTCACTAAATTAATATATTTCTTTAAATAAGTTTTGATTTCGACTTTTCAATATGCTCGCGCCTCCCTGGTAGAGGTGTCAAGCCCCACAGTTTGAGAAACGCTGCACTACTTATTTAAACTATATATTTTAAAAATTTTAATTCAATACCAGGATAGAAGTCCTAGATATATACAGGCAAATATTATTATGGAAGCCTTTTTCATAAGAGGAGAATATTTTAAAAATATTTTCTTTCTTTTTTTCAAAAATAATTGTATTAAATAATTTTTTTGTGTAATAAAATTCGTAAAACAATTATATATATACATTGTAAATTCTACATTATTTAAAGCCTTTTCAAAACCCAGGTTCCAAACATGGCCAGTCGCCTTAATTTCTCTTGTAAGAAAGTTCTATGGTTTATATCGCCATGATTTTTACTATTTTCAAACTGTATTTTCCACTGCAAGTAACAATGAGGATATTTCGAATATTATTTTAAACGGAGTTTAAATTATATGGCAGAAAAAATCAACACATGCTAGATTTAATTTTAAAGTTTCTTTGTGATTAATACTAAAAATATACATTCCTACACAAATGTTTGAAAAATACCTACTATAAAATACAACAATTTACTAAAATTTTTCTCCGCAACATAATCCACTTGAAAACTCCATATACAAAACTGCATTCTTGAGAAGTGAAACGACACCAAACGTAATTCGATTTCGTACAGTGATTTCCATTCACGCAAGCGAATTCCAAAAGAAAAAGCAATCAGTATATTTATTCTGACCTCAATTTTTGTTCTCCTATTCTTCCTTTTATTTTATGTGCTGTTAAATCTTGTTCCGCTGTCCAAGGATCTAAATTTGTCATTTCCGCTCTGCTTCACTGTCTTCTCAGACACCCTTTTGCGGAAAGAATGCCTCTTCAATTCTATTGGGTGTTCAACCGTGATAATCTTAGAGGGAGGTTTTTGATAGGTCCTTTCAAAGTGTTCTAGACGTAATTCCAAAATGGTAAATAAGAACGGTACATGAATCATTGGAAATATTATTGGAATTTATGATTATTTTTTATCGATAATGTTTTAAAAAGTCTTTAATGTATGATTTACTGATACAGTGTATTGTGTAATGTTTGTTTTTAAAATTTATATTACCAAATTACTATTTTAATTATTACTATTTTTTACCAAAAATATTGTTTTCCATTTTATTTTTCTGTAACAACAACTTAGATTTAATGGGTACACAGAATTAAGAAAAACTTTACAGGAAATGCAATAACATTTTATATTTCTTTGTAATTCATTAAATACACGGTACTGTTTTGATATCCGAGTGCAACGTGCCAAGAGAGTTGTTCTTTATATTCGCCAAGATGGGAGATAACATTACAATATGATAACCTTGGCAGTTTTATCGTGTGGTGATGTAGTTGCCATGGCGAAGACGCATAATATAGTTAATTTTTATTGCTTTTTCCCCGGGGTAACCTTATTAATTTCAGAAAGTTTTTAATTCTTTTACTTAAAAACTGAACCATTTTCTTTGAAATCATTCTTCAATTCCTACTTCAGCCTTCTATTGTATTTTATACCATTTTCGAATATGGATATTTTTAAAACCACTGGTGAGTACCAGGATAAAAGAATGTGAGGTCTGTGTTTTTAATAATTGTTCATTTCCCTTTTATTTTACTTTTTAATAATGCATCGAACTTTCCTTGTTCGACAGTATTCATTAAAGGAATACGCAGTTTTTTAATATATTGGAAGTTATCAGCAATTATTATTTTATATTTATTTTTGGTTCATATTACTGTATATTATGTAATTATTTTATTTAGAATATAATATAATTATATAATACAATAATTTTTATATTATATTATATAATATTAATTTTAATCATATAACTTATTATATTAAAGTTATACACTAGTATATATACTTATTATATTATACATGATATATATTATATAAAATTATTTTTATGGTTTATTGATATTGGCTATTTTCAATCTATTCCTATATTTTTTATTTGAAATATACTTTAAAAAATTTCAAACCACTTAAAAATTTTTTTCCTGACGATTTGCCACAGCTAGGCCGCCATCTTGGATTCCATATCACACGACAACAAGCGCTGCTTGGCGGTTCTCATTAATTGCCTCAAACAGTGCTTGACACGTAGTAGTCCTATATCAAAATAGTTCCAACTACATAATGAAGACAAAAATCTAATATACTATTTAAGATTCTTTAGAGTAATATAACTTCATCCTTTTTTAAAATACTCGTATGACTGAGTTAAATTATAATTTAAATGTAAATAGAATTCAATTAATTTCAAAATAGGATTTTTTAAATAAACTGACCCTGAATTTTCAATATTTTATGCTAAAATCAAAAATGTGAAAATAAAATGTGGGACTTACACCTTTAAGGATAAATTTAAAAAATAATAATAATTAAAAAAAAATTACGAAACAAGTAATATAAAAAAAAATTAATGTCAAATCCTACTTAGTTAGAAAAAACGCACTGGCGCCATCTGTTGCAGTTAATTGTAACTACAAGGGAAATAACGCAGAATAAATTTAAAATTAAGAAATAAAATTCTATTAATGAATTAATATTTGAAATAACTGCATTAACATCATGTGTCATCCACTACAAGTTAAAAAAAATTATTTGAACTTGATTGGATGAATAGAAATTATTTTATTAACGACTGAAAATTCCTACAAAATGAATAAATATATTGAGACTGTGAGCTAATAGTAGGAGAATTGAAAAAAATGCATAATACACACTTGAATACATGATATATTTACGTAGAAATATGCATTTTATGTAGAACTAAACACATAATAAATACTTCATTAAATGAAACATACAGTTTAAAGGTTTTTACTGTTTAAAAGACAATGTCTTAATCATTTTCAAATGGCATGGGAAATATAATTACAACGAAGTTTACTAAATTTTTATGGTAGATTGGGCATTATTTTCCCACCTATGATATATACTGCTAACACCTTCGGCTAACAAGGCAGCTGCTTTCCGGATCTTCAAGTCATTAAGTCATAGTGTGACGTCTCTCGCGTCCTTCTGCTAACATAACTCCTATGTTCTTTGACGGCCACGATTAATGGCAAAACTTTTCCAACCCAATACCAAGAAGATAAACGGATCAAAAATGTAAATGAGATATACTTTAAAAGGATAGAAGCTTTGATGATAAGGAGCGGCAAGTTTAGAGATAACTTAGTGTGGAATCATTCTGATCACGAGTTAGATGTCTTATATCTCTGAAAGAAGATTACGTTCATTATAAAGTCCTGAATCTTCGTAGTTAAAAAATTAAGTTATAGGTATTCTCTCAATAGGTGAAGGAAGGAGACTCTACAAAAGGTAATATTTTGTATGGAAGTTAAGACTTGAATCTGTTAATTTATTATAATTAGGATAAATGATCTAGTTGCGTGATCTGACTTGAATATAAGGTTGGTAAGATTGTTAACTCTCACTTTAAGAAAAGTTACTGTCAATTAGAATTAAGTAATATAAGTTATTCTTAATAAAAGAAGTTGTATTAAGAACCAAGATGTCTCATCATTTTGATAATCACACACCTCTAGCTTACGCAGTCCGGAAGACATAGTCATCATAGGATGAAAGCTATGTCGCAATAACACTGAACGTGTATAATTCTGGGTTGAGTAAGGTGGGTAACGTACTACCTGAAATGTATTTTTCAGGGTCAGAGAATTTTGTGCAGAGTTTATCGAAACAATAGGAGCAACATACAGTTACTTGAAATCCCAAGTAATCTGTCGTATTAATACCAAGAATCATCTCAGGGGAAGGGCTCAAGATTGGTACTCGATATTTGGATCGGTGTTGAGTGCAAAATACAGCCACGGATTTTGCGCAGCTCAAGCTAATTAGCGAAAGCTTTTACCGCGGTCAAAAATAAGAAAAATTGCAAGCAAATTCTACGCTTCACAGCAGGGGAAGAAATCAGGAACCACTGATTTCGTTTTATAACTGTTAAAATCGAGAGAGAAGTTTAGAATTAGGAATGTCACGAGCAGGTTGGTGGATCATATTTTAGTTCGACTCGAACCACAAATCCAGGATTATGTGGAGTGCGCAATCCACAAAACACAATTTTAACTTTGGAAGTCTTGGCTAAATTCGAAGAGATATTCTTGCAAATTAAGGGGTTCACAGAATGACCAATATAGAAAGACGAGGTCAAAATAGCATAGGATGCCTAATTTTTGATGCTTAATGGTAGAAACTGGAGGGAATTCTGAAGTGGGACGTAGACCAAATAACAGTAAGAAATAATTTTTATGAGAATAGTCGTCAAAGTAATAGGGTTCGAGAGGAATAGATTTCAAAATAGTGATCAGAGATTCAACAACAGAGGGTTACTCATTTCGAAATGAGCAGAAATAATAATTTTAATATAGGGGGACCGTAGAAATAAGGGGTTCGAGTGAAAATTTCAGTCGAGGAGCGATAGAATTACCAAAGGGGACGATTAAATATTGTAAAAAGGGTTAAAGATCAACATCAAAAAAGTATCGACAAGAGAAACAATTAAGCTTTCTCCATTATGTATATCACCCGTACCAGAACTTCCCGTTCCTATTTTTATTAAAATAACACACATTTTTGAAAGCGCTATGGGACACCGGAGCAGATAATCCATTATATCCGGAAGAAATTATATATAGAAAATATTTTTATAAGCAAATAAAAATCACTTGAGCAAGGTAATAACAGCACAGGGTTGCGAAATGCAAAACATGGGGATCGTAGGAATTGAATATTCGCATCCAGACAATTCGAAAGAAATTGAATTAAATTTCATGTGTTGACAGTTTGAGAATACCCATCTATTCTAGGTATTATTTTATAAGTGGGTCAGGATCGTATTAGATTTTTGATCAAGCGTTGAAAATTTAAATTCGCTGGTTGAAGATAATAAGGTAGATAAAGGGAATTTACACGTTAATGGGTCAGAAATGAAGTTAAATATGGTGGCTAATGTTTTACTGAAAAGCATGTGAAAAGTATAATTGGAGATAAAATTAATTGTGCCATAATCGTTTAGTACTTACTTCGCGGGAACAATTAATAACAGAACAGAAAAATGACCCAGAATTGGGTTATATATATAGATATTTAGAAAACCCGGAAGATAACTCGGTTAATGCAACGATATGTGAGAATTGGTCCCACGATTTCCGTTTAGTGAAGGATTGTTATTTTATGCAGAAACGCACAACGTCGTAGGTGAAAATGCGTGTATACATTCCCAAATCTTTAAGGAATGAAATAATATGAGAGGAATTTCATGACAAGCCAATTGCTGGACACTTAGGCAGATTTAAAACGTATCATAAAATTCGGAACGTTTGTTATTTCCATTACATGAGAAAATTCATTGATCAATATGTCTCTACATGCCATATATTGCCAAGTTAATAACTATAAAAAACGCGTTACCAGCTGGTCGATTAAATCAGTATATCAAATTATCGGAGATGGTGACGTTAGATTTGTTACGCCCGTATCCTATATCGAGGAATAAGACGTAATCGCTATATTTTAGTAATAACCCGTCGTTTTCAGCAAATGGGCTGAAATTATACCTCTTAAAAAGGCCTCATCTCGTATAATAGCGGATATTTTTTGACCAACTTTTATATCGCGTTATGGAATAATAAAATTAATAATTGATAATGGTCCCCAATTTATATCCGAAATTTTGAGCACTTAAGTGAAAGATTAGGCATAAGGCATGTGAAGACTGTTGCATATCGACCACAAGCAAATCGGACTGAAAAGAGTTAATCGAGATATAGTGCAAATGATTGCAAATTATGTTAATGATCAACACGATACTTGGGATCGAATTCTTACGTGAGTTTGCTTACGCTATTCGTGCGGCGGTGAATGAAACAACGGTAAATCACCTGCTGAATTTATTTTGGGTCGAATTGATTACACCATTTTGAAACTAGTTATGATCTCGGAAGAGTTCAAAATTCAAAATACAAAATATCAGAAAAAAAGCTTTAAGGAAGCTAGACTAAGTACGAAAATTAAACAGGAAGGTGGGAAAGATATTATAATAGACGTAGAAAGACACTTGTAAAATAAAGGTAAATGATTGCGGGTCTTATTAGAAACACACCCTTTAAGTTCAGCAGCCAACAAAAGGTCTGGTGCTAGAATTTAAACAAAAATTTGAAGGACCTTATATAGGGGTATTAGAAGTAAAAATAACAATAATATCATCCAATATGGAAATCGGGAAAAAGATTAACGGTTAACATAGATCAAATAAGAATATATCGTCATAGGAAATGTAACGAAGGGTCGAATTAGGAACAGGTATCCCCAAATAGTGTAAGATCAAGTCAGGAAACTCGTACTTCGGAAAAAGTACATCAAGGATTAAATGGTCACAATATGGGAAAGAAAAATCTGCGGGTGGGGAAACTTGGTTAGAGGCAAAAGGGATTGGTAGTAATCAAATCAATATAAAAATACAGATAGGACCCATAGAAACGCAAATCACTGAGGTCCAGATCGCTTCCTAGTTCATTTGGGGTGAGAGTAAGAAACAAAGGACAAAGGTATAATAGGTATTAAGAGATCAGGAATGTCAGGGGCAAGTGGACCACAAAAGAAAGTGATGGCAGAAAGAGGGACCCAATAACATAAATAAAAGACAAATTTCATCCAGTACTATTTCTAGAAGTAGGAAAAAAGAACAAGAAAGAGAATCAACTGAAGTTCCAGATGAACCAGCGGGCCCTTAATCTGAGGCCACGACGGAGAGAAAGAGCAAATCCCGACCGACCAAAAAAGGACGCAACAGGGAAATCAAGAAAGGGACGACAAAGGAGATTACAAACCCTACAACAAGCAAAACAAAAAATTCCAGTGCAACCGGGGAAAGAAAAGTGGTAGCACCTCATCGTTGGACGTAATGGTGGGAGACCACATATAAAAATCAGGTTGTATTGTTCCATTTTATGATCTTCCAACAACAAGTGGTCGGAAGAATTATTGCAAAAGAAAAGAAGTCTCGGTTGGTGCTTAAAAGTTATAAAGCCAAGCAAAAGTCAAACTACAATGAGTGTTTATTTATTTTTGGAACTTTGACTTGTTAAAATTTTTTCTGGAGAAAACAATTGTAATTGCACATTTGTTTTGCTTCGATGTATGACTTCGTGAGATGCGAAAATTCCTTTGGTTATTTGTTATAATAGTTTATTGAAAAATGTTTGTAATTGTATAATATGTGTATATATATATGTTGTTGTATTGTTACGTATTATGAGGCATCTGGTTCGGGGAAGCACTTACGGCGTAGTCGGGGCACTGGCACAATAATAATAACGGCGCTGCGCAGCTCATTTGGGAGTTTTTGGAACCAGATGTGGGGATGGAGATGAAAAATTATTGTGATTTACAAATAATATATAATGAACAAATATTGTAAAACTTATTGGTGTATGTAAACATAAATTGGAAACAATAATTTAGAGAGTTTTCATTTCAGGGGAGACAGACTCCTGAAAATTTGTAGAAATTAGTGACTTTAACTCGGAAAAATGGAGCAAGAAAGTCCAGCTCATATGCAGTGATGATAAGATGCAAAGTTTGGGTCTGCGCACCCAAGAAAAATTTTTTAGAAAATTTAGGGTGTACATAGTTACTTTAAGTATAAATGTTAAAAGTGAGTGGGCATGAATTAAACAGTAGTATTAATGTTGGCCTAGTTAATGGAGTAAAATTTATTCTCACGAGTTTAAATTTATATTTAAATTGATTATTTAATTTAATTCTAAGATGAGTAATGAAATTAAAGTCAAGATAAATATTGGAAATTATAAAAGTTAAAATGAGGATTTAGATTAAAATTTAAATAAAACTCAGAAAGCGAAAGAAATTCAGAAATAGGAATTTAGACACGTAATTTATTAAGGGCATTGAGAACCCTTAAGTAAATCACGTTTTTCTTCTAACTTGGAGGGTTGTGACGTCTCTCGCGTCCTTCTGCTAACATAACTCCTATGTTCTTTGACAGCCGCGATTAATGGCAAAAACTTTTCCAACCCAATACCAAGAAGATAAACGGATCAAAAATGTAAATGAGATATACTTTAAAAAGGATAGAAGCTTTGATGATAAGGAGCGGCAAGTTTGAGAATAACTTAGTGTGGGAGATATTTCAGTCTGGATTGAATAATTAATCTCGTTAAGGATGTGTTAGTCTGTTAATTGTAATGGGTATATAGTGAGTTAATAGTAAAATATATAAGTTGTATCCCCACACCTCTAGCTTACGCGGATCCGGAAGAACATAGTCATCATAGGATGGCTATGTCGCAATGCGCCGAACGTGTATAATTCTGGGTTAGGTATGCAGATTGGAGGTAACGTACTACCTGAAATGTATTTTTCAGGGTCAGAGAACATTGCAGAGTCATCATAGGATGACTATGTCGCAATAGGATGACCCGTAAGATTTCAGGACAGTAAGAAAAAGGTTCTACCTGAAATATGATCGACTAAAGTTGGTGACCACATGCCCACTTTACAAAATCCATATAAAAGTTTCCGTTATCCATATAGACTCTGCTAAAGCACATGAGAAAAAAAAACAAGATACGTATGCACAACTTGCAATGTCGCCCTATGTGTTGATTCCCGTTTTCTGAAATTTCATAGAAAGCAGTATCTTTATATTCTAAAATTTTTGAATACAAACTATACTCATGCCTAAAATTAAGGATACAAACACAAAAACTGGGAAAACTGATGAACTATTCGCTATCTTACCATGATATTTGGCACAGAGACGTATTACAGTGCGAGAAATAGTACAGCAACTTAACCCTACAGAAAAGTTTTTAATTTTGAATTAACTCTTTCGCTGTGCATCCCGCGATTTACGTGGTTATGCATTTTTTTCGATTATTTAGATGTGCAACCCATGCTGTTCCTTTCTATGTTTTAATTTATATTTTTATATTCATATTTTCATTGTCTAATTCTATAGTTTAAGATAAATACTCTTTTACAAAAGTGTTTTGTATATTTTAACTCTGAAACTTAGGTTTGAAATACGTTAAAGAACCGTACCCAATGCGTGAACCTACTTTGATAAAATAACTTGTAAAAGCCTCACCCTTCGAGATGCTTCCTCGTCATCTAATAGACCTAAATCTGTAGGAGGTAAAGATGGATGTGATCCAAACTAACCATGATAAATCTAATTTATTATCACCAAAGATAATATTCCAGAACAAGCAATCTATGAAAAGAACCTTAGGAGTGATATAAAGAGAGCCCAAACCTTATGTGAATAAACGTATGAAATCCGAATAGTTTTTTAATCAATGCTATCTTAATAATTCTACCTTCCCTAATTTATTCCAGCAGTTAAAGGGGTCTCAGGATTGTTAAATTTTTTTCTAGAGGTCTGAAAATATAACAATTTTCAAACAGGTATGGATTCTTTTAATTTAAATTAAATGATTCGAATCTTTTACACATTATTTATAAAAGAATGGGGCTTCAGAAAAGTATAAAATATTTAAAAATATAATCATAATTTTTAAAAATCATAAGCATATGAAAATTCTATGATAAATATTAAGTATTTTTTGCGTTGCGCACTATTTTCTAAAATAGTAGCCTCTGATGTATAAAATTTACAAATTATAAAATGCATCATACTCTTTAAACTGTACTAATTTTAGAATTATATATCTTTTGTATTTCAAAATATTTATGTAAAACATTGCAAATTTTTAGTATTTTTTAAAAATGTATTTTTTTTATTTATTAAAATATGTAGTTATTATTCTATTTATATAAAAATAGCTATAGTGTAATGAGAATACATTTAACTTTTATTATTCAACTTATAGCTAGTAATTAAAACTACTATTTTAGAAAATAGCGTGCGCAACATAAAAATACTTAATATTTATTATAAATTTTCATATGCTTATGATTTTAAAATTATGATTATATTTTTTTAAACATTTTATACTTTTCTGAAGGCCCCAGTCTTTTATAAATAATGTGTAAGATTCAGATCATTTAATTTAAATATAAAAAGAATTATACCTGTTTGAGAAAATTATTTATATTTTCAGACCTCTAGAAAAATTAACACCCCTGAGACCCCTTAAAATCCGTCCTTTAGTCACACGGCGTAATTCTGATTCTTACCGTATCAGCACTGCTATCAGCGACTCCGCTCATTTTCCTTCTAATCTACGATTATTATTTAATTTTAACTACATACACACTAGCTAATTTGCAAATCATAGTTTCTTCTAGAGAGGGATGGCTGTGAAATAACGCGATTGCTTGCCCAAAGATTCCCCAAGAGGATTATTAGTTGAAAGTCACGTATAGCCCCGCCACAAACTAAGCAGGGAATGAATTAAGATACATGATATATTAAAGAGTGTGAAATAATGAATCAGAGAAGAATTATTTAACTCTTCAAAAGTCTGTCTAATTGGAAATTTGACCACCGTGGCCCGGTATACAAGCTTCATAACGACCAGCCATACTGTTTATGAGATGGTCAATAAATAATTGGGGCAACAATGCCCATTCCTTAAAAATCACGACTTTTCATTTCTAAGGGTTCTTCGGAGGGGGGATAAGCTGAAAAATGTGGCTTTTCCTATACCATCTCAAACATATTCAATAGAACTGTGATCGGAGACCTCGACGGCCAATCCATATGGCTAACATACCATCCCAAATGAAATTCATCAAAAGTGTGAGTTCTGTGTGATTACGCATTTTCGTGCATAAAAATGTAGTTATTATTTATTATTATTTTTGTTTCTGTCTTTCTCTCTCTCTCTCTCTCTCTTTTTTTTTTTTTTTTGCTCTGTATGGTTCATTTGTATTGGATAATCTCATCATTTATTATTATTATTATTTTGAATTTGTAAGAAAGTCGGAATATGTGTATATTCTTTCTTCCATCTCTTATACTCCTTATGTTTTTATTATTTTTATTATATTTGCTATGTATATTTGTATTACTTTCACGCACACGTATGTATATAATGCAGTTACCTTTAAATTTGTAAATGTCATTTTACTGCCTTCTAATATTTATAAAATGTAAACTTTGATTTTTTCAATAAAGTCTGGACGTGGGAATTGGTTGTTTTCCGAGGGATCGGTTTGCAGCTCTAAACTCTTCTCAGGTGAGCTCGGTTCCTTTGGGCATTCCTCCTCCTCATAGCATCCAAACAGAACTCATACAGGTTTCCAAGATCTCACCCATATAGCGCTGTGAGTTGACAATACCCGCATCGAAAACACGCAGTGTTGTGCTACTACCCAACATTATGCCACCATACACAAGAATTCCCTTGCCGCCAAATCTGCCACTTTTTGTTGTGCAGGAGGGATTAAAATTAGATTCACTTTTTCTCCAGATGAAAACTCGACGAGAATCACTTTGTCTTGGGAATTTCGACTCATCTCTGAAAAGAACACGTCCCCATTCTTGAGGTGTCCATGACTGATGTTTTCAGCTCCTCAATATCCTATCTTTCCTGTTGGAGGCAGTCAAAGGACACTCAAAACGTAAAGGCGTAAAGAACAATCTCTGCAAGACGGTTGTAGAGCGTTTGTCTGGAAATTCGAGACACAGCAACAAGGTTACGAGTAAACTGAGGACCCTTAGTCCACTTAATTCGTCAAACGCTTAAAGACAAGTAGCGATAGTGAGCAGATGTTGATGCTCTGTGGTGACCTTGGCTGATCTTCCTGGTGACAGTACCACTTGTTTGACAGATACCACTTTTCGGCCACTTGTAACCTCTGAACCGCTTGACATTGGTCAGCTTCAAGCTTGCCAACTGCTCTCCATTTTAATTAATCATCTAAACGATTATGAGAAGTCATCCTCACTGCTAACAGGCTATGAAGTTTATTTTAATGCAATATTCACAAAACTGCAGGAAAAAATCTCATACGCTTAAATGGTCTCAATCCAGTAATTCAGCAAAACCTAACGTTCAACAACGTCTTTTTTTAAGGCTGTTTTCGGCTAATGTTAAAGTATAGGACCCGAATTTGAAATTTTTTTCATGTAAAAGAGTACTCACACAAACATTAATATTATATTCTGTCTTCACTATCCTGTAGAGAATCACTTATTTTCTCATGCTACTCAATTTTATTCGAGTTGATATATATATATTTTTTTCTTTTATAAAATGTGTTTCGCATTTTTTCTCCTGAACCGTAATTCTAAATGAGCTATCCCTTTACATGTTAAAAGGAAAAACTAATTATTTATGAAATATTTTGAAATTTTAAAAACACTATATTATAAACAAATGCATGAGTTACAATGACACAAGTTTTTATAAAAATTAAAGTATTTTTTCTATCCGAAAATGTGCTCCACGTTAAGTTCACGCTCTTGTGTATACGGCAAACATTCTTAAACTGATGGCTGTTATGGTACTACCGTTCTTCAAAATGTATGAAACACAAGTTCTATTAGTTTTTCTGGAGGTTATTTAAAATTATGACGGAAAACATGTTTGTGAAAATAATTTTGGACATGGATATGTATGTAATATATAATTTCATTTTGTAAATGTTAATATTTATAGATTATATTTTTTAAATATCATGTAATGTGGTATAAGAAGAAATTCTCTCTAGACATAAGATGGACTACCATTGAATAGCTTCCAGTGGATGGTGGAAAACACACTACGCACCAAAGAATAATCTGAAAATCAAATTAATTTTAAGTAATAAACTAAATGAATGTCTTTTTTATAAATCTATATCCCAATCCTCCAAATATTTTAACATAAGATTGCTAGAAAAAATTCGCTTTGAAAAGGCTAAATTTTTCAAATCTGAAGAAATGAAATGTTATTGTGCCCCACATAGATAAATACAAACCATCCAAAATCTTACATAAATCTAAACCTATTAATACATTTTAGTAATTAAATATTTGACATTCTCATCATTTACCCTTTAATTTAACATCCATTGACCTTCGGTTAGCTTAATCCAAAATTAATGAGGCTCTTTCTCATTCATCAGATGCCTTGTGTGCCATCATTAAGCAGCTGCACTGGAGATTTTCTTGATTGTCAATCTTCAATTATGTTTATAATGTTCAGAGGAAATTATGAGCTAAGAATAAAATCTAAACCACTTCCTGAATGGTGACATTGAAACTGAGTGCTTGCTTCTAATTTTTATTTGGCAATAGAACGTACTGCAAAAGAAATGAACATTAAGTCGAAAAAGTACTAAAGTAATCAAATAAATAAAAAGACTGGTATAAATATTCGTTATCAAATTTAGTTATCTCAAACCAAGTTCTAATGATCTAATTGGGCTTCGATATTGGCTACTTTACCCCAAGCTCGACAAGGCTATCAACTACTAATTTCATGTAATATAATGAAAAAGGAAACAGTAAGTGAAAATTTGATTTGAAAATACTTATATGAAAGTTTGCAGGTAATGATCTCCATTAAACACCACAGTATTAGAAAAAATCCACGATGAATAAGACAGAGTTTCTTAAATTTTAAGGTGTGCTTCCCTAATGGGGCTTGATAACCCAACAAGAGGAGTGCGAGAATATCGAAAAGTCGAAAATAGGATGTTATATAAAAATATTATTAATTTACTTAAATGAAGCAAAACAAAATCAAAATTAAACAAATAAAAAAAAATTAAAAAAACATAATAAAAAATAAAATACGCATTTACATTGATATAATATATTTATAAATGTATCAGCACTGCACAATGTACTCACTAATTATTTTAACAATACTCAATTAAGAACAAGTTCAGCAATTACCAGTATACCCATGAGATTGTTATATATACAATTATATAAAAAGTTTTATACCAATCTTCATAATTCGTTCGGTTTATAATTAAATTAGTATTGACGTCAAACTATGTTATTATACAGAATTCAATACATTTTTATTGTATGGATGGGCTGTAGGCGCGAAGAAATATAGGGTGAGCCTGATTAGACCTACTAACTGTTAAACACGGGTAACTCTTGTAATAATAATTTATTTTGATTATTTTTTATACATTAAATATATTTTATGGAAATTATGTATGAAGTATGACATTAGACAAATGTCCGCCATTTTTCTTGATACAGATATTGGATCTTTTTAAAGCGTTTTCCATTCCACGTAATATTTCTGGTTGAAGGCTCAGTATTTCGTCTCGAATATTCTGCCTCAGCTGTCTCTATGGTTTATTAACATACTATTTGTCTTTTAAGTATCTCCATAAAAAAGTCCGGTGCAGTTAAATCTAGTGAATGAGGTGTCCATCGGAAATCTGAATGTTTTGAAATCAGACGTTCACCAAGAATTTCACGCAGCAAGTCCATAATTTGCCTAGCAGTGTGCGCTGCTGCTTCATCTTGTTGAAACCACAAATTAGGATTCTGCTCAACCATTGGCAGCAAAACATTTCCAACCGTTGTTCTATAAGAAGCTCAGGAAATCGTTTCCAGCGATCCATCCTCATTCTCGAAGGCATCTGCCGCACAGTTTCCACGTCGTCTTCATTGTGAATATTTCGAGGGGCATCTCGTTCAGGACGGTCGGCCACTGAACCTAGTTCCTAAAAACGACTGACCAAACTCTTAATCATGAAGGCTTTGGCTTGCTGATATTGAATTAGAATGTTATCGATATTTACTCTGTGCCATAACAATTGATCGTTGACTAGATTAGAAAAACTCGAGAATTTTAACGCGTTGTTTTGTACTGTATGGTTCTATAATAAATTTCCAAGAATCCAATTATAACCTACACAAAGAAAAAATAATTATACCAAAAAATAAAAAAAGTTATTTGTGTTTGATATCGTTATTTGTGTTTGATTTAGCCTAATAACGACTGAAAATTGGGTAGGAAATATATTGAAAGTTTGAGAAGCACTTGTCTAAGTACACTTGCATTTCACTTTTATTATATATATATGTATATATTATCCTTATAACTGAATATTTTATATATATATATATATATATATATATATATATATATATATATATATATATATATAAAAAAATAATTTATATATATATATATATATATATATATATATATATATATATATATATATATATATATATATATATAAATCTAACTAACTACAGTCTTATCGACATTCTTACTTCGCAATAATTCTTTCGTTTCTAAATCCCCCGTAACAGACCTACTAAGACAAATCGATTCCTATAAAGTTGGGATTATTGTGTTCGGAAATGGATGGAACGCAAAGGATGATCGAGAGATTAAGTTCAATTAGCCCCAATCCTATAGAAGATCTTCGTAATCTTTTAATCCTTTTCGAAATAGTAGCCACCCGACGGAAAAGGCTTTTAAGTAAGACCAAAGTCTACAGTTAGGGTGCTTATCTTCCGTAAGTTCGTCTTTTAAGCGACAGAAGGTTTGTTTTAACCGCAAGAGATGGGGTGTTGAAGCCCATATCGTCGAGCTTATATATGAAGATAAATGTTTTGTAAAGTTTATTAAGTTAAATATATATTATACTAGTTATAGTTAAACACTATAAGAAAATTTGATGCACTTAAAATATTATTTAATAAGGTGCGCATTCGTAAAACATTTCAGTAAACTTGAATGTAGTATTTATTTTATTTTTAATTATTTTTAATAATGACTCATGTTGTAATCAATTTAATGTTTTATTTCATATTTTTCATGATTGTTTTAATACTCTTTTTTCTAAGTTTATATTTTATTAAAATATTTAAATACAAGGAACATGGGGAGTGAGAGGAGTTTTAATTACCATCTTCATCCAGGACAAAAATATAATTCCTATCAAATCATGCATATATATAAGAAACATAGCACTGATTGAAAACGGAAATACACTTAGGACAATTAAATAAACGGTTTGATCTTAAAAATTAGCTTTATTGAAAACAATGTACAAGTACCTTTTAATCCCCTTCAATATATACTTCCCTTCCCTATCAATACATGGATGCATACGATTTTCTACCGTTTAAAGTAGTGCTGTGGCTGTGTGATTAGAGGTAACCATCTTCTTTAAGTCTTCTGTTTTGTTTCAAATAATCTGCAGACTGAAAATGTGTTCACATCAAGGCTTTTTTCACTTTAAGAAATAGGTAGAAGGGTCATATGGTAGGATATCTCGGGAGTAAGATGGATCCTCGAGCACAGGAATGCGTTTGTCCACCATTAACTCTTTTGCAGAGAGTTCAATGTGCATCGGGGCGTTGTCTTGGTACAAAATCACTTGATGTTGCTCTGCAGGTCTAGTCTATTTTTCCTCAGGACCTCAATGTAGTTCTGCTGTCTTATCGCTTGACCTTCAGCTACCCATTCAATCTTGATGAAGCCATTAACATAGAAATAAAACAATGACCATGGGCAGTTCATGAAGTCACAGATCGACCACAACGTTCATCATCTTCAACAACATCTCGATCTTCCCAAAATCGTTTGTGTCATTCAAAAATTTGATTACATGACATACAATTATCCCAAAAACTATTTTAACAATTTAAAACATTCATTTGAAGTCTTTTTTCAATTTCTACTATTAGCTGACACTCTCTAAATATTTATTTATTTATCTTGGTGGAATTTTCAATCTTTAATAAAATACATTTTAAAGCGTTCAATTGAGTTGAAATTTTATGTACATGATTATTTTGGATGACAATACAATAATTTAACTATAATTAATAAAAATTAATTGATTAAAACTAATTATTTAAAGAATTTCAAATACACAGACACGTTGGCTTCCTTTTTGGCGACTTAGTGACCATTTTGACGACGAGTAAAAACTTGAAAAGGTCTTTTTCTCGTATTTTAAAGCGCTCTTTTGAACTCAAATTCTCTATACACTATTGTTTGGGGCAAAAATACGATAGTTTAATTATAATTAATCAAAATTAATTGACTGAAACGAACTATTTAAAGAATTACAGACACAGCCACGCTGATTTCATTTTCAGCAACTTGGGTCAAAACTTTCAAAGATTTTTTCCCTCACATATTCAGTTGAACTGAAATGTTATACACACGATTGTTTTGGATGACAATACGATACTTTAATGATAATTAATAAAAATTAATTACGACTTAATATTGTGTTTCTGTAATTATTTAATAAAAAGTAGCTAAAATGAAATTTTTCTTTGTTGATCTAAGTAGGAATTGACTTATTTTATATATATATATGTGGCGGTGGATATCTATATGAACTAGTACCAACATCACGCGTTGACGATCGTTTTGGCGTGATTGGTTACGTACTTGCGTTCGAAACGGAAGGTACCCAGAACGAACCTTCCTTCCTCCTTCATATATATATATATATATATATATTTAATTTCACGAGGAGTTTCATATTTATGCGCTACTTGATTTTTAGTTTTATCATGATCTCTGCACTTCGACACAACAACATCTTACACAAACGAGGATGAAAAACAAACTGAACTAGATAGAGGGAAGGGGATGGGGGAAAGAACGTGACACAAGCACCAGAGTGATCAACTATATTCTATTCTTACTCCTTCACACGAAGCCTAATTGTCACACCATATATTGAGAAGTAGCGTTTTGTGTGCTCTAACGTGTTATTATCTCCTCAGCGGTAACATGATATCACTATTGAGTAAAGAAGTTGAACAAAAGATACTATCAACAAAATACTATCAACTGCTTTTAAAATGCAGATACCAATACATATATATATATATATATATATATATGATTTTAATTATATTTCAAGAATTCTCTTGAACTGAAAATCCTCTTTTTTTACTGTTAACCTTTACACTCCGGCCAATTAAAACATCTATCCCTCTTTTTGTTATATAAAAAAAAAAATGGTGATTGTCGTATTTTATTATAACATCTGCATTTTTATACAGAATGTCAAAATAGAAGGCGCGTGGAACGTAATGACGTAAAAGGGAATACTTAGAAAATAAAAAAAAGAGGCTGTCAAAACAATTGGTGCCAATGGTAAAACATCGGGGTGTATTCTTTTATTTTTTATTGTGTGTGTGTACCGTGTAATAATATGTTACTATGCCTTCTCACATCTTTTATTCCGTAAGTATAATTAGGTGCAATAATGAAAAATATATACGAACAAATGAATAAAATTGTCTCATAAAACTTCAGATTGATGCAAACTGAAATGATAGATAGAACTTTAAATAAACTAGACATTGTTTTGCAATTTTATGATTTTCCTTCATTTTACTCCTAAATAAAGTAGAATAATTAATGGCATATTAATACTTACTCTTAGAAACTTGCTGCTATAAGAGTTAACTCTTTAAAAGTGCAAAATCCAATTAAATGTATTGGTTTTCCTCTATTTTCTGGAAAAAAGTATTTAAATAAAATGAATGAATTTAGAACGTAGTTTTTCACAAAAATTTGATTCTATTTTTTTTAAAAACAATTTATGGCTGGACAGAGAATAGATATTTTATGAAAAGGAATTTTATATATTAATATAGGCTAATTCTCTACAAACACAAAAGATAACATCCAAACAATAACATTCGAAAAACACATAGACAGTAGTAAAATCACACAATGAAGGACATACGAGTAATCGTTATTAAAAATTATAAAATGGATGCTGCAGTGTTATAAACATTACTGACTTAGGACAACTAATATATAAAATAATTTATATAAAAGTGGGGTTGAACATGTTTTTGGGCCAGCCAACCTTCCCCCTTTATGTAAATAACACTGAGCAGAAACCAATAGAAAATAATGGATAGGAATATCTAAATACATTACAAGATAGAGGTAACTTACCTAAAAATTGCACTTACAAATGCAAAGCCCGCGCTAAATCTGAGTGCAATAAATAAGTTATTGCCAGATTCTATACCTTAATACAGATTTAAATCAAAAGAATGGCTTAAATGTAGCACTTAACAAAAAAATAAAAAGAATGGGAAAAAAAAAATTAATAAGAGTTGCATATTATAGCATAACTATAATAACACCAAGTAAATATGAATAAAATAATAGTAAGTAATTTCTAATCTAATATTAGATTTTTAATAACTAAAACAAAATATTTGTTTATAGTAAAAGCTATTATCAATCCATAATTTTAACCTAATTTTTTTTGAATAGCTTTATTTATATAACTTTTAAAAAAAAAATTAATTTATTTCTGTTTAAGCAATATTTAGTAAAATGTTTATAGTTATTTATAATGTTGATTTTTTAACACCAGAAATTTATTCGTTTTTTATAATTAATAACTATATTTCTAAATAGAAACTTTACATTACTCAAATGAGGAATTTTTATAATATTGAAATTAAATTCTTCTCTTTTATATAAATATTAGAAACTATTACATTATCTTTAATTTGACATGTAGTAAAAAAATTTTTCAGTTGTTATTTTTTCTGTATTAAAAAGATATTGGGAAAAAAAATTAATTTTAGGAAAATTGGCTTAATAAATCATAAAACTTTTTTCTTGGCATATATTCAAATTGACTTTTAAAGGGGGAAAGTACATTCAATTCCCAAAATCTAAAAAAATAAAATTTTAAATTTTTTTACCCTAAATTATTCTATATAAAACTTTTCTATAACCTCACAAAATTTAAAAATTCAAAACTAAAAAAACTTAGAATTATGATAACTTTTACGTTCTTTTTTGTTCACACCCCGCAAATCAAAACTTTAACTTTTTTTATCTAAAAAAATAAAATAACTAGTTTGTTTTCATTTAAAATGCTAGTTTTTTTTCTATTGTGCCTAATGTTGAATTTTATTTTACCTATTTCTAATAGTATTTAAAAAAATTGGTATGCTTTTTTGAATAAAAAGCAAAATTTTTTTTTTTAAAAATAATTGAACTAAATTTATCATTTTTTAAGAATTTTCAATAAAATTCAAAAAAGATGTATTGTATGAATCCCAAACATGTTAACGTAAAACCATACCAACTTTATTTAACATAGTTTGACTTCTTAAATCAAATTTCAAAAAATAGTAAATTTTTTAGGAGGGTTTGCATTTTTTAAAAACGCATCACAAGTTTGAAGTTTTTCCTTAAAAAATTTCATGGATAGATTTTTTTTGAACGAACACAAAATCTCTTTAACATAGATACATACATAGAGGAACCCAACAAATTTTAAAAAACCAAAATTAAAATTTTTTGCTTAAATCGTACAATGTCCCCAAAAGCTAATTTTGGAAAATTTTTTTTTTCTGGGAAAATTTTAAATTTTTCTTTTCTTTCAAAATTATTTTACATTTTTATTCCAAAATTTTTTTAGCTATATCGATCGAATGTTAAAGACAAAGGAGAAAAAAAAAAAAAAGACAGCTAAAACCATTTATTGACGGAAGTACCTGAATTTCCTATTGGCACCACGTGCTTCTACAAGTTGCTCCATTAATGTTGTCCGAAACTGCGAGAATAGCCCCCCATCGTCCAGTGAACCGTACAATTTATGTTCTCGGCTGTACATAAAAAAAATCCTTTTCGAGCTCATAGAAAATGTCCAGAAAAACCGGATGAATATATAAAGTCTTTTATATCTAGCTCTTCGAGGAAAGTAATACCAAGATTCAATTAGTTCAATGCTAATAAAACTTTCAATCATATTTTAAATCTCTCCCCTCTCCATACAATAATAACGTATTGAATTCAATAATACTATACTTTGATTCGAAAGCTACAATATGACTTTAACCTCTTAAGTGCCATCCGACCGGCGTATATTTACGTCTCGCTCAGCCAAAGCTTTAATTACCTCGGACGTATATACACGCCTTTCCGAAGTGCAATCTTCTCTGAGAACTGCTATCCAAACAATTATTCTGAATGCTTTGGAATGCAATAAAATGACCTTGACAGGGGTTGTGAAGAATTTACTTACTTGAGAAAACGTTTTACTTGTTTATTCCTTTTCATCTCCCCCTCAATATATCACATGCGTACGCCTACGTGCAAAACGGTGGCATTGGCAGCGAAACGCGTTACTTTTAATTGGCAGTTAAGGGATAAACCGTACAAATTATCAAAATAAGTTTTAATTTGTGTGTATAATTTTATATATGACAAGCACATGGGGCAATGGTAATTATGAAACGTGTTCTAAATTTAGTGTTGTAAAATTAATTATTAAATATATTTTGAAGTACTGATACCTTTAAAAGTATAATTATGTCTTTGCAAATGTGTATTTTATATTTTATTTTTTCAGAATGTATTTTTAAAAAATAATCTTTTGTTTCCGATTTTTCAATATTCACGCACCCCTCTCGTCGAGTTATCATGCCCCTTGGGGCGCCTCACAATTTGAGAAACCCTGACTTAGTGTTTCTGCAAAAAGTATTAAGACTTCTATGAGGTTAACCTGGTTTATAAGAAAATATTAAGTTTCTGATTTACGTTGGGATTTGTCCCAGTAAAAAGGAGATTTTATTATATGGATGTTTATCTGATTTTGGCTTATTGGCATTTGATAGCGTATTTAATAGAGAGAAATAATAATAATAATAAACAGTTTATTTTGTTTCTTGGTATAACCTTTGTAGCAAAAAAGTAAATTAAAAGCACAAAACACAACGACGATAAGAGTGCTTTAAAACAGTTATATATACAGTCGGACCCCGATTTAACGAATTTGTCGGGACCAAACATTTTGTTCGTTAATTTGGGGTCCAAGCAATTTACAAATTTTTTGATCTTATCTTTTGGAATTTCTACAATAAGCAACCACAAAAAACAATCTATGTATTTTTGGCCGTCAAAATTTGTTACTTACAAGAAAAATCTGTTTTCTGTTCCAGATAAAAAAAATATTCTTTGAAAAAAATTCAATTTTTTTCCAACACAAACTAATAATAAAAAAATTCAGCTGCTGAAATAATTCTTTAATTCGAAGTTTTATTCGTAAAATCGGGGTTTTGGGGGAAAGTGGAATCTTCGTTAAATTGCGAAAAGCATTAAACAGGGGTTCGTTAAATGGAGGTCTGACGGTATTTAAGACAAACTGCATGTAAATAAAATAACAAAAATATACCAATTTTGTGTAAGAGACATAACTTTTTTTTATAATAATTTAATAATTAATAATTTTGAACGAATACTTTTTTGTTACTACTACTACTACTGTTATGCCACATATCACTAAATCATTTTAGGAAATGTATACAGGGTGGTCCCGAATTCATGGAGCAAACTTTAAAGATACATACAGGACACTGTATTAATCATTTATTGTACAGGAATGGATGGGCGCAAATGACCTGGTAAGATACAAATAGGGGAAGTAAAAGAAAAGAGAAAAGGAGTTATCGGTTGGCTGCATTGCCGGTAAGGGGCAGTAGATGTCTAGCAGCTGTTTAACATGAGGCGTCTCAGTAGTAGAAAGTGCAATTCGCAATTGTGCTGACGTTTACGATGGGAGACTTTAAGTATGTCGAAAAAGCAGACATGCATTACATGTACGGGCGGGGCAAACTGTAATGGTAGAGCTGCTCTGCGAATGTATCACGCACAGTTTCTTGATCGACGAATGCCGAATCACAACATTTTGAACATTGCGGTTGATAAACCCTAGTCAAGTACCAGATCTGGTGCTCATCACGTAAGTGTGAACCATCAGATCAGCTGTAGAGTATTAAACGAAAATCGCATACACCTTATCCATTTTCAGCGAGTACAAGCTTTGAATCGGGCACACTGTATTTTCCGACTGCCAGCAGGTGGTATAGCAAGGTGCTCTGAAGCTGGACTTCATAGCTCATGTGCTAAACAGTTACGAACAGTTATTATAAACATTACACTTGTCAACAACGCTTTTAATAAACACTTTGTCTTTCTTTTCGTCTCTAATTTCTTGTGATTGTGGCTCACCGCGTCACTTGCACCCATACATTCCTATACAACAAATGATTATTACAATATTCTGTACCTACCATTAAATTTTATGCCATGAATTCGAAACCACCCTGTATTAAAGTTAACGAGAAATAGATGCAAGTGCAAAATACTTGTACTAGTATGTATTTCTTTTTTCCCATTATACCTGCATAATTTGTAAATGTGCTCAAAAGGGTCAATTTAGAATTTGGAGAAGATTTGGAAATTTTTCTATCCCTTTTTCTTCCTTTTCCAATAGGAATTTCATTTAAGACACCATCTTACTTGAAATTTTTACCAAGAATAACTTCTTAAGAGATTTTGTTCTTCAAACCATTTTTAAGTTCAGTACACTAAATATAAATATCATTCCTTTCTTTCATTTGAAATAAATTTATTGATCATTTCATCTCACTCTCTTTGTCTAAATATCTATGCTGCCCTCCCCTAAAATTCTAATAATATCTCGAAAACAAAATAGAATGCTATGACTTCGAAAACCTTGTGCTATGTATGACAGCATTTCGCAAACTGTGGGGCGCGCCCTCCTTAGAAGAGCGCGAGCATGTTGAAAAGTCGAAAGCAAAAGATTATTTAAAAAATTATTAATTTACTGAAAGTAAACAAACAAAATACATTCTGACATGATAAAAATATAAAATAAACATTTACTTTGATATAATACACTTATAAATGTATCAGTACTGCACAGTTTATTTTGTAATTAATTTAACAATACTAAATTAAGGACAAGTTAATTAATTACCAGTTACCTAATGGGGTCATATATGAAAGTACATACAAAAAATAACGCTTATTCTGATAATTTGTACGGTTTTTAATTAATTACTTCACTGTGGGTTAAAAGTTACGCGATTCACTCCCAATGCTACCTTTTTCCACTTAAGCGCGCATATGTGAAGCACTGGGGGGAGGGGGAGAAAAGGAATAAACAAGCAAATCCTCTGAAATAAGTAAGTCCTTCTCAAACACTGTCAAGTTCCTTTTATTGCACTCTAAAGCCTTCGGAATAATTTTATGGATAAAAGTGCACAGATAAGGTAGTACTTTAGAAAGACGCATATATACGTGTGGAGCAATTAATGCTTTGACTGAGCGAGACTTTTATATACGCTAGTTCATTTAAGTGGTTAAAATTGTATTGTGGCTTTAGTGTCAAAGTATAGTATTATTAAATTCTATGTTGCTCTAAAGAGGTTGGGGGCACAGAGGAAAAGTATGATTGAATATTGAGTCAGAGATATTGAAAGTTTGAGAAGCATTGACGTATCTGATTGACATGCTCATGTGGAGGATGGGCTAGTTCTAAATCAGTGATTTTCAACCACTGTGCAGCGGCACTTATGTGTGCCTGGAAATTTTTGAAGTGGGCCGTAAGATTTTTTTATTATTATTGATTGTACTCTGAGTGATTGATTGATTGAATATTAAAGTCGCACTGTTCAGCTACACGAGGGCTTTTGGCGACGGACCACGTAATTTTGAACCATGGTCAAGTGACGTGGATGACACCTGAGCTGGCACCCCCTCTCCTAACTACCACACCACACCAACGGGAGGACGTTTCAGCTCTCGATTAACAGATTTAACGTGCATCGCTGCTCTACACGGTGGGTCTTTAGTGGTACTGGTCTCGAACTCGTGACAAGGCAAGCCATACCTATACCTCTCGGCTACCGTGGCCACGATTGTACTCCGAGAAGAAAAAATAAAATAAACGAATTATTCGTCCGTTTTATTGAAATATATCATAAGTATCCATGGTATATTTAACTCATATTTTGGTGAATCGATGGACATGAAAAAATTGATTGAGTTCGGAATCCGTTTGTGATAATGGATATATTTGTATATGAATTAACTCGGAATAAAAATATAAAACTAATTTCACTATGTGTGTAATAATCGAGATTTGATTTTAAAGCATTCGGAAGAGTCAATTAATTCATTTTTGATTCAAATTAGAGGCAATTATATAGAAGCCTTATATAGAAGCTTTAAAAGTATTGTTACAATTTTCTACATCTTAGTTGCATGGATTGGGATTTTATAGATTGAAACTTTTAAATGTAGATGAGGAAATGAGAATGACGTAATCATTTTGACGATCCAATATCAACAAAATGATCAAAACTCATCAAGCTCAAATTTCGCATTAAAAAAAAAGCATTCTTATAATTAACTTGTAATTAATAACTCAATAAACATTTTGTTGTCTTTTTTGTACATACTGTTTTATTTAACATCGAAAATTACTACCATAACCTATTTTACGCAGTGTATTACAGATCCCAAAAATTCTTTTAAACTTATTTTATTTGTTATAGTTCTACCAAATTTTTAAATTGTTAAAAGTGTACTACTACAAAAAAACAAAAAAAAAAAGTTTGAGAATCGTTGTTCTAGATAATGGCGTAAGTAAGTGAGTTCGTTTTTGAGGACTAATCTTTTGTACCCATTCCATTTTAACAAGGGACTTATATTGTTTAATGATGTACTGTACAACGTGTCTCTCAATCATTTTCCATGACGTTTGAATTTGAAAGGAATTATAACGGTATTTTTGAAGAAGAAATAGTTACTGGGAATTATGCTCAGGAACAAATTTTGTTTGTGCTTGCAATGTCTTCTGCACGTTTGTAAAATATTACTTCTTTATGGTTGTATTCGATTCAATCTTTATTTAAAAACTAACAAAAGGAGATTTAAAGTTCTTTTTAAGCTTTCTATTGCATAGTCAAGAAAAATAGTAATGCAATCGATTGTAGAAGCCAGTCTATTTGTTAGTAGTTAGCTACGATTTTGAGAGAGAGTTTTTTCCTTTCTTTTCTATACAATTATAATGAAAATTTTAAGGATTTCAATATATTTTTGGTACTCATTGTATAAACATTTTTTTACAAAAAAAAATAATAAATAAATAAATAAAAAATACAGATTTAATTTTTAAATAAATTTAAATAAATTGAAGTTACAATAATTGCTAATTTTTTAAAAAAAAATCCTAATTAAAATGCCATAATATAATTATTAGGAACGGAACCCCCCATCTGGTATAGTGGTTAATGACACTGGCTTCTGTGCCGTAAGCGAATCCCGGAGAGGGGGTGGGTATTTGTAAATGTATAGTGCCTTTGCGGGATGAGAGTACTCTAAATAGCCATCTAGCCTCACGTCGTCTCGTGAAATTTGTGGAAGATGAAGAAAAGTGGGGGGCACCTGACCACCACATTGTCATTGAAAATCGGGGTGTTGTATTGTTGCTGATGTTTCCAATCCCCTTGGAGCCAGAAAGTCTACACCAATTCCATTTGACCTTTCCGCATAACAGTATAACGAGCCAAATCTAGATCTCGAAACGACTGTCCCAGGGAAATTTCGCAGCAGTCCAGAAGATGAGCAGGACAAGCAGGGAGAGAGGAAGAACTGTTATAGAAAGTCATTGCTCCCTGCGCAATGGTCATACCAAGCAGGTGACCGCTTTTAAAGCACGCCAATGTTGTCTGAAGAACCCTGTATCTCCTGCACTGTAGAGATAGGCCAGGAATTGGAAATTAAGGTGTAACCGGTTTAAATCATACTGCCACCTGTATGGTGCCAAAATCTACGGCTAATGACAGGCGTACATCTAGCTCTTTGACGCAATGAATTTCGTCGGCTTCGATCTGTCATCATCAGACAGGTGATATTAGCAACAGCATTTATGAAACAGACCAGAAATTAAAGGAAAGACTAAATTAAAAGCAATGTACAAAAATAGAATGAAAAATTTTTGAAATCAAGTTTACCGAAATGTACCATTCAATATGCAATTGCTTCATCAGTGAGAAAACATTCTAAAAAAAAAAGATATACTTGTTCGCTTGAATGAGTATCTCTGCTTTTATGAGCTCTTTAACTGGTCTTCCAGATACATTTCAGGATCTCTGGAACTGGTCCTATTATCTGGTGACCATTTTTAGAGACACATTTAAAATACTTGTGTCTTTGTTTGGAATTGGTCAGCTTCCAATTTCAACATTTCTATCCATCTGAATCTATTACTATCCAGTCGTTGTCTATGTGTCATTGTTTGCAAAACATTCGAAACATAAAAAAAATTAAAACCAAACAGAAATGGGACAAAGTATCAATCAGTGTTTATTTTTTTTTACAAAAAGAAACATTAAATAAATGAAATAAGATCGCGAATTTGTTTGTGAATAATTAAGAAAAATCATCTTATTTATTATGTTATGCCTAAACATTTATAAATACACCAAAATAAACCACCCGATTACAAAATTTAATAATTATCAGATGAATAAACAGACAATTATCATTAATATGTCACTGTAAAGATAAAGTATGAAATTTTAAGATTATAACATTGTTTTGGTCAAATAGGTGGCAGCACAGTTGTACTTGTGCACAGAAGTAGAAATGGCGCCACAAAGACGAAAGGCTTCTTGTGTTCTCTCGTTTGTAAAAAGGCTGTCAGTAATCACGGTTCAACGTGAATTTCGGAGAAAATAACATATATATGTACCGATATCTAAGAATATAAGAAGATGGTATAAACAGTTTCAAGAAACTGGATGCCTGTGTAAAGGTAAAAGTCCAGGGTGGCCAGGTTCCCAATGATATTATACGGGTAACTAAATTAAGTCACATTAAACATTTGTGAAAACAAATTTTACTCAACGCCAAGAAACATTACGTAGGAAAACAATTTCACATTTTATCTTTACAATGACATCTTAATTATCTTTTTCTGTTTTTTCATCTAGGAGTTATTAAATTTTGTAATCGAGTGATTCATCCCTGATAACCTTGTATGTCTCCATTTGAGTCCAAAGACACATTTTCTGTATCTTCAATTATTATGTTTCGTGGAATCCAATTTCTTTCTTCTTTGGCCTTGTAGGTTATACAACTTTCTCACTTAGTATTTTATTTTATTTTTATACTAAATATATATATAAACAAACTATTGCCCTCCCATTTCAATGATAAATTGGAATTTCATAAAGCTGTATGCCTACAGACTGCTTTAAAACTACTAATATCTAAATCTTAAGCCATTAAGCCGTTGATTGTATTGAAGAACATGCATACAACTTCTCTCCCCATGTTTTAAGAAGAACAGGACTTGAATTTCTAAAAAAGAAGGATAATTATCTTCGACATCCCGGTAAAATTCTTACCGGAGTCTATTAAAAAACATTTGTAACGAATATCTCTACTGAACTGAAGAAACGCGATTGCCAAATTTCAGTCTTGTAGGTCTAATAGTTCAAAAACGGGATATCGTCAAAACGTTACCACAACATCATTTAGCATTGATTTGAATAAAACCTATTACTAGAAGATCTGTACTGAACAAAAGAAGCATGCTTGTCATATTTCAACTGTGTTAAATGTTATGTAAGTGACGCGAGAAGTGTGGCCTAATGCCCATGCTTGGAAGATTGATTGTTACTTTTTACTTCTTGTAAAGAGGGACCAGCCTCCAATTTTTATGTTCAGTATCTTCTAAATAATGTATTTTTACTGCAAAGGAATACCATTTAACATCCTGATCAAGGTAGGATCATTTTTATTACATCTTATAATTAACTAATTATTATAACTAATGACTGAAATCCAAAAGATAATTACTATGGCTGATAGATGTCTTAATGTAATACGAAAAAAATATGAAATCGAAATTAATCAAACAAAAGCAAGCAAACAAACAAACAACGGTTCTGTTGTATAAGATCTGTTAAGATCAGTATTAACTTATGTATGTGAAACTTGGTCCATGTCTCGAACGGATGAGAATATGATAAGTATCTACGGAACGAAAATTTAAGATTTATTTTTGGAGGAATTCAGGAAAACGAAAAGTTGCGAAGAAGATCAAATTTCGAGTTTTATCAATCGTATAAAGAATCTGACATAGTCAACTTCATCAAAATACAACGAATTAAATGGGCAGGTCACGTTGTCGGAATGGACGAAGACTGCACCACTAAAAAAGCTTTCAATGCCCAACCAATTGCCACAAAAAGAAAGGGCATGTCAAATCTTAGATGGACTGATGGCCTGTATAAAGATCTCCTAGTTTTGAGAACTAAAAATTGGAGAACACTAACCGGAAGTAGGCTTGTCTGAAAAAGCCTTTTTGAGAGGGCCAAGGCCCAATCTATCGAACAACTGAGGAAGTAAGGGATTTTTAACTAAATATGAAGTAGTTGTCACCCCCTCCTCCTAAACCGCTCACATCTCATCTTGTGAGTCGGGTTCCTTAAAATTCGTTTTCTCTTAGCTGATATCTGCAGAACAAGAACAAACAAACATTAAAACATGCTTACCAAATTTTAAATCTGTAAGTCATAGTTTCGGAAGATTTTATTGTAAATGAGTTCCTTTTTATACATGTGTGTATGTGTGTTTGTGAGTGTGTGGTATGTGTGTGTTTATATACAGTATTTTTGGATTTGAAAATAGATAATATTAAAAATATTAAATGAGCAATTTTGAAATGTGAATCTGATGCCTTACTTAAATTAAACTTTACCGACATTTTCCGATTCATATATTCTCTGCATCCGTTTTCCGATTAATATCCTGATCTTCAGTCTCATTTAAATCTTCTGCTTCGAATAATTATTGGCTTTGCTTTCAAAATTGCCTCTCCGGAAAACGATTCAAATATCGGATGTCCCAAAGGACTCTCCCCCGTTTCGGAAGGTTGTATCCATTGTACAAATGCATATTGCTCAAATATTTCCCTCCGCGTCGAAGTCGTATGTGTATCAAAGAAGAATTAGTGCCGGGGAGGTCATGCTTTGGAACATTTCACTGAGGGGATTCTGTTTGTAGTAGAAGTTTCGTGTTGTTAATGTACTGGTTCTGTTCTGTTCATTGTTATATTTCTTGGCATTAATATTTGTGAGGATGTTGGGGAATTGTTATGACTGAGTGTAGAATTGAAAGAATAAATTCAATAGAAACTTTCTTTTTAGTTTAAGTTTAAAAAATATATATATATTTCTTCTTTCTTATGTGCTTTAGCATAAATGTTTCCTGATCTAGTTTATGAAACTTGATTTGTCTTCTTTTTTGTGTCTTGCGATTACAAAAGTATTGCTCTGATTTACGTATACACTTCATATCTTCTTGAAAAACATTGATATATTTTTTAATGTAAATAAGTTCAAGAGTAGGTGATGTTTAATTACATCGCTCTCCGAAGCTACATTATATCTATTGGCAACGGATCTTGTAATTTGGAAGCATAGTCAAGTGACGTGGGTGGAACCTGATATAGCACCCTACTCTCTTAACTTCCACTGCACGCCATCAACATGACTTAGTGACTTTAAAGTAAGTTAAGAGTCACTTATAAATTTTCAATGCATTTGATTCCATAATGGAAAGTAAATTTCTATTTATTCCACTCATATTTTTAACACGTACACTACTGTTCAATACAACTAATTCTAAATGAATAAATTAATAAAATATTTGGGGAACATTCTTTAAAGTTATTTTTAAATAACCGCGTATCCTAATAATCTATGACATATATCTTAATAGCATAATATATGCCAAATATATAAATATTTTTCTTCTTAAATATTTTTATATTAGGAAATATTACATATTTTTAATTACAAATTTTTTTATAGTGAAACAATATGATATTGAATAAGGGTGTCAATTGGTACGGTTTAAACAAAAAGTTATGATTTAATGGTTTTTACGATTCTTTTGCTTGTAACCAAAGTATATGGATTACGTAATACAGCTTTTGTGTTCAAAATACTATAAAAGATTAACAATTTCATTTTTTTGAAATAAAAGTTTTAAAATTAATGAAGGGATTTTAAAACGCTACTCATCCTACAATAATTGACGACTACACATGAAATTTGATTAACAAATACATTAAGTTATGCATGACAAAAGTTTGAATGGGTTTTCTGATAGCGTGATTGGCATTTGTAAAATAGATTTTTTTTGAAGGCTTAGAGAAAATTCCATAAAATATGTGTAAATTCTAAACCCAACTTTTAAAAAAATAAGTATTGCTTTGATTCAAAAATGCATACCAACTTTAAATGCATACCAACTAAAAATGCAACTTTTATTATTTGTACTAATAGCCACAGATGAAAAAATATCAAAAAATTTGGCACAATATAAAATGCCTTAGCATTTTAAATGAAGATAAATGAGTTAGTTTTCCTTCTGAGATACATCACATTAAAGTTTTTGTATTTGTAAATGAGATGTGAATAAAAACGAAAACAAAAGTTATCATAACTCGAATTTTTTTAACTAGGAGCATTCAAATTTTGTGAGATTATAGAAAATTATTTAAAGAATAATTTAACCTAAATAATTTTTATTTGAATTTTTGATTGATTTTAGTTAATTGAATCGTACTGTAACGTCTTAAAATTACATCTCAATTCAGTGACAATCAAAAATGTACAAATTCAAAACACACATGCTTTATGTTTCGATATTGTACGAGAAAAGTATTTCTAATTATTTCTACAAATTAGTAAACATTTAAGCATATGTGTCTGTGCCATATTGTCTTTTGTATAACATAATTTTTGAGATTTGCACTATTTCGTTATGTTTAAGTATTAATTAAATAGAATTTTTTGTAAAAAAAAGTTCTTCTAAATGCAAAATAAATAAAACGTGGCTAACTTATTTCTAAGAGCTGAAAAAAATTATTAATTTTTATGACTTGCTTAATTTTAAAAGGACATTTTAGAGTGTCTTTCTCGTTTCTCATTCCTTAAGTTAACCCCTTAGCTACCAAATAAAAGTTACTCGATTTGCTCCCCAATGCCACTGTTTTTCTCATAGACTGGCATACCCGGTATTTTGGAGGAAAAAAAAGACATAAATGAGCAAATTTTTCTTTGAAATATGTAAATTCATATCAAACACTGTCAAAGTCATTTTGTTACATTCTAAAGCATTCCAAATAGTTTTACTCATAGCTGCTTCGGAAAGACGTATATACACGTTTGATGCATTTAACGCATCGGTTAAGTGAGACGTATATATAGGCTGAAAGCACTACACGTCTGAGGCATTTAACGCACCGGTTAAGTGAGACGTATATATACGCTGAAAGCACTTAAGGGGTTAAGATAACCTTGACATTTTTACTAAAGTAAAATATTAAAATCAGCGTCGTGAAGTGTCTGTTTCATTATTTTCTCTTGTTTGATAATAAATTACTCTTTGTATCCGAAATTGGATTATTTTCTTTTACATTTTTGACAAAAGCAATATTACTTAAAAAAAAATTTCTACCAAAAAAAAATTATTATTATTTGAATGATGTCGGAAAATTGGATAGAGATAATTGTAATGTATTAAAAAATTATTGAAACTCAGTGTATCATATTTCCTACGAAATGTGCTAAATTGGAAAAAAATATCAATTACAGAAAAAAAAATATTTATATGTTTAACCATAAATATGAGTGGTAATCATAACAAAACTAAATAAAATAACACCGAAGACTGCTTTAAAGAGAGCCTATTTAAAAATCAAATGTTATATCATTTGTTTTAATTAAAATTGATTTTTGTAAAATGACGCCTTAATACGCATGATTCAGAAGAAATACATATTTTAATTCAAAAATATCAAATTAGGACGTATTATCCTGTACGCGTTTAAACTTTAATACGTTTACATGCACAATTGACATTTAATTATGTTAATTAAAAATACAACTAAATATTTAAAGTTTTATATGAATAAACCTCAATGATTTAAAAGAAATTTCAAAAACAACAAAAATGCTTATTTATGTACCATATTTAGGTATCCAACTACCCTAAAATCATAATTTGTTTTAAAATTTGATAATTTTTTTATGATTTTATTTTATACGCCCCATTTTCTTTGCTTTATATAAATACGAAGTTTCTTATTTCCCATTCACTAGAACAAAAACTACAAGTGTTTAGGTAACAGCAGATGCCATAACTTAACATAAGATGTCAAACTTTAAATTGCGTTTTACTTGAAATGAGTTTTTTTCTTCAAAAAGCTCAAACGGGGACAGCGATTGATCAAAAAAGTTTAAAAATAATTTTCTGTAATTTTTTGTGTATGTTCTGCGTAACAGTAGAAGTGTTTTAACTTTCAGATTTATCTACGACTGTTTTATTACAATATTTACAGTTTTTTATGCGAATATACTGTTTTTTTAAGCAATTTAAATATATAATAATAATATTAATTTTACAAAAAAAAAATATCTCTTATCCTGAAGGTCATTTCAAAAAGATATAGCAAAGTTTGATTAATTAAAAATTAAAAAATTCAGAATTTCTTTATTTACTATTTGTACACAGAGTGCCCGTTTATAGAAGTTTTTTCCCTTCTTACCCATTTTTCCTATTTTAGAAGTAATCATTTATTTTTCTCTTCTTAATTTTAGCCTTTTTTCTTAAAATGTACTAAACAGATCTAAAACCGCCCTTTAAAAAAAAAATCTCCATATATTCATTTAAAAAAAAAGAAAAAAGTTGTCGCAAGCAATCTAGGATATCTTAATCCTTTATCCACCGACTGTACTTATAAGCACCACTCACTTTAAAATTACACAGAATAACCATTTTTACGAATATTCTGACGATACTAAGCAGGAATATTTTTTTAATCCACTCTTCCAAGATATGTGGCTACACGGGCTCTATGATGAGAATTTTAGTGGGGAAGGCAAATACTTTTATAGTAGAAACTGCGTTCTCAGCTGATGTCGTTTTCAGCTCATTGCGAAGATTGTCAATTTTGTTCCGAAAAAATAGTTAATGTCAAAATGTGTATTATTTTTTTGTATGGTAGTTAATACCTTAGAAAACGATTTGACTATTTTAAGTGAACATTGCATATAATTAATTTGAAAGCTGAATATCTTTAATTATTTAATTACCTCTAACGGATTAAATTTCCCAAAGTTGAGTATTTTGTTTATGTATATCCCTTAGTTTTCAATGTAGTGATTCAAGAAAAAAAATATGAAAAAAAAACTGCAAAAAATCATAATACGGTAGATAAAGGGTTAAATCAGTGTTTCTCAAACTGTGGGGCGCGCCGGGGGGCGCGATAAACCTTCAAGGGGGGCGCGAGCATATCGAAAATAAAAGGTTAAAAAAATTAATTTACTGAAATGAAAAAAGATAAAATACTTTCTGATATAATAAAAAAATACAGATTTACATTGATATAATTTATAAATATCATCTGGTGAAAAAGGTCATCAAAAATAAAAGATTCTATTTTGAACGCTCATTAGCTATCTTTGATCCTATAACTAAATAAAAAAATATTTTGTTTGCTTTGCTGTAATCCTACGATGAGAGATTTTTTTATTACGTTTCTTTTAACCTAAAATATTACTTTTGCTAGATTTGAACTTACTTGTATGGTTTTCTGCATCCCTTTTTTTAGGGAAGTTGTAAATTATATAATTCTGTTGCGCTTTTTTTTCACAATGTGAAAGAGTTTTATGATATATGGATAAGCATATTGAGCACTTTGAAGGATTAATTGGCCAAGATTTATTTTTATGAGTATACTGAAACATATAATACAAAAATCGTTAATTCTGGGAAAACTGTTTATTTGGTACCAATGACCTTGACAGAGAATCCTCTAATATGACAGTCTTAATGGGAGCTAAAATGAATTGATAACATATTCCTTTTTGGGAGTGCAAACGTTTTAGAATCTTAAGGTACCTGTTTTGACCAGTTCCCGGCACGACCACTATTTTTTTAAAAAAAATTTTCTTGAACATGCTGATTTTCCTCTATGAATAACTTAGGGTTGTAATTGTGATGTTGTACGACTGATTATGGTTTATAAATGTAAATGAGCAGAATATAAAAAAAGAATTGGTCATTTGTGATCTCTCTGAAAGATAATTGAAGCTGATCAAACAAGGGAAACACTTGCTGAAATAATGCATATTAATCATGATAGCGAAAGTAAATTTGAGAAAAGCAATAAGCATGAAACGAAAGAGGAAAATTTTCAATAGCTACATTAAGAACTTTATCAAGAAAATATGAAGCCATAAGTGTACCGCAAAATGCACTTCGCCCTGTCAAAAAGACACAAGCAAGAAAAAGTTCAACAGGATATTTGTCGATCATTCAAGGACATTAAAATAACAATAACGTGAACAAAATGTGACAGTTTTGCTTGCAAATAGCTTTCCTGTAATGTTAGCAAAACGTGTCTGTGATTTGTGTCTTTATTAAGGTTGCGCACATTTGGAACAATTTAGTTCAGTTTTATTGGATATTTTCTCAAATTATGAAAGACAAAAAGAAAAATCCTAGAAATAGGTAAGTATATTTTCTCTTAGTTAAATTATTCACTAAAATTGTGATTTTTATCGTGTAAATTGAAATTAATTATAAAAAAAAGAATTGGGATGCATCACTCCCCGCGACCTTTAATGTTAGTATCGAGTGCATACCTGATCCCGGGCTTTCTTCCTTTAAATATTAAAAAAATAACACAATTGTTATTCATTAGAATTTTATATTCTTTTTTTATTACTTAACATTTATTCTAAATGCTAATTCTGCGAGGCTTAAAATTACAGTTCATTCAAAACCGTTTTTATATGAGTATTCATTTCAATAAATTTTATATTTTTGTATACATTGTCATGCACTTGGTTTTACTCTCCTTACAATTAAGCTATTATATCAAGAATAATGTATTATCATTTTTTAAAAAAACAAAATCGTGTTATGAGAGGGTACTTCAGCCAGTATAATATCAAGTTTAATAAATATCAGTGACTTCCATGGGTTTGTCTTGCAGAGCAAAGTTTTTCAAAGGAAGGCTAAAAATTAGAAATTGACACTCAGAGTTATTTTTTGATATTTAGCTCAGATCTATATTTTGTCTTCAAAGTAGCCATCGCAGAAAATCCGGATTCACAAAGGTATGATGTTAAAAATGGTAATAGTATACGAAATGCTTTGTTTTCAGTGCAGAAAAAATCAGCATCCACCTCTATCCAAAATTCAAAGCGTGATTTGTTACAAAATTGCATTTTAATTTCATCACTGGATGTGAAATCTATGAAAATCTCTTTTTCGGCAGTTGAGAGCTCTTCTGAAGTATTTTGAAATGGATTCCTAACCCATTCGTAACTTACTATCAATTTGCCCTCGTCTGTGTACTTGATGTTTTATTATCGTCGAATGCTCGCTGCGATTTAAAAATATATCTATGATTTTGTTTTAATCCACTGCCGTAAATACTTAATACCGTGAATTACAATTAACGCTTGAATTATGAAATGTACATTCAAGAGAGATTCAGTGGCTAATCGATTCAGCCAAGACTGACTAAAATTGTACGAGGTATAGCATTTTTACATGTTTTGTGCAGACGTCCGTTAGGTTGCCTAGACTCACGTGAACCTTCGTGAGAATGCGAAATGTAATGGATATGATAAAGAGCAACATAGATTAGGCTATTTTTAATGCTATTTGTACTTTTAGAAATGGATCTTGAAGGAAATAAATCTTCAATTAAATATTATTTCTCAATCTGTTTCAATTTAAAAATTAGAGAAAGAAAAATAATATAATTAACCTACTACTTAAAAGTAATTTACTTAAAACACATATATTACTTAAGAGTAACATATATAAAAAATTTAATACTTATCTTATTAATACTGAATTAAGAACAAGTTTAATAAGTATTAGCGACTTCCATGGGCTTGTCTTGCAGAGCAAAAGTTTTTAGAAATTGACCTCTGAGTTCTTTTTCTATATTTAGCTGATATCTATATTTTGTCTTCTAAGCAGCCACCGCATTTTGCAATATGGTCCAATTTAAAAATTAGAGAAAGGAAAAAATAACATAATAATATCCTATTACTTAATTTTTGTGTGTTAAAAAGTAACATACAAAATTTAATACTTATGTTATTAATTTGTACGGTTTATAATTAAGATCGTGTATTGAAGCTTTAGCGTCAAAGTGCATTATTATTGCATTCAGTAATTTATTAATGTATAAGGGGGGCGCGATAAAAATTGTGATTGAAAAGTGGGGCGCCAGTATTGAAAGTTTGAGAAGTACTGGGTTAAATCAATTTTATATAACTTAGAGAAGAAAAACTATCAAAGGTAATCTTGTAATCTTACTTTATCATAGGATTTTATGATACCAATCTTCCTTTTATATTCTTTCAAAACACCAAATAAAACCATAAAACGTTATTTTATTTATATTTGTAGTTCTCTAACGCACTATAATAATCTGCAGACAAGGAAATCAATATTTTTCCCAACCTAGATTGTGTGATCATTGTATTTATTTTCCTTCTTTTTTATTTTTCTACATTGCTGTTGTCTCCATTTTTATCTTTACGTGCTGTCAGATCTTGTTCTGCCGTCAGGGCTTTAAATTTGTCACTTCCGCTTTACTTCACTGTGTTTTTTGACACCCGTTTGTGGAAGGAATGCCTCTTCAATTTTTTTGAGTTGTTCATCCGTGATGGTCTGAAAGAGCAAAAATTTTGATTGGTTACTTCACA
The DNA here is from genome assembly GCA_019973955.1 of Trichonephila inaurata madagascariensis. Classification (NCBI taxonomy): domain Eukaryota; kingdom Metazoa; phylum Arthropoda; class Arachnida; order Araneae; family Nephilidae; genus Trichonephila; species Trichonephila inaurata. Next base: position 311,265 of record BMAV01000834.1, read on the forward strand.
TAATCCTGGAAGTGATTTAATGCGATGGTCATGAATAATTAATACAAAAAAAGAAAGATAAGTGGAATAAAGGATTTCCTATTAAGAAAATTACAATGATAATCGAATCTATCAATAAATGCAGATTTAATGCAAAATTCCCTCTTGGGTTTCGAAACACTATACATGTTGGGAGTTTGGAAAGTAATTTCATAATTTTGTGTGAAAATGAAAGACAGTTTTCATATTGTGAATAAACATTTATTAAATTACATAGTATTCATTATGGCCCAAACCTCTTGCCATCTTTCTGGCATTAATATGATTCCATGATCATAAAATTTTTGTTCTTTGCAGGCAAAAACTGACCAAGGTAATTTTTGACCACCTTCATTTAAAGTAAAATTTTTACCATCTAAAAGCCTTTGTGGAGACTTGAACAAATAATAATCAGAAGAAGCCAGATCTGGAGAATTCGATGCATGTGTCAGTATATCGCATTCAATCTGTAAAAGCTTTTGGCAGTTACCAAACTTGAGTGAGGTCTCGCATTATCTTGGCGGAACACTGCACCTTGTCTGTTGATCAGTTCCGGATTTTTTTTTCTGTTTGCTTAAGTGAATCCTGTTATCTGTCCAGCTGATGACAGTGCACTTCAGATTGAATCGTTGTGTTGTCCAGTATATGTTACAAAAAATTATTCCTTTGAAATCCCATCAAACATTTAGCATCACCTTATTTTGATTGACAGCTTTCGAAATGCTGAACCGGTTCATCTTTTATACTTCATGATCTATGGCATTCGACATTTTTATATAGAACCCATTTCTTGTCTCCAGTGATAATGCACTTCAAAATGGATCATTTTCTTGACGTTTGAAAAGGAAATCACGGACATCAACTTGATGACACAAATTTCTTTACGCAAGAACATGAGAAACCCATATGTAATGCTTTGAGGTTAAACTTAGGCCTTTCAATTGGTTATTAACAGTTGAATTCAATAAATTTAGCCTCTCAGTGTGATCTCATGAGTTAAATATTATTCAGCAGTTTGTGCATCAATTAAGGCCTTTATTGTGTTTTTACAGCTTCAACTAGTCTTTCAGACTGTGGTGCTTCTTCAACATCAAAATTTCCTGATCAAAATTTTGAAAACCAGTTTTCACACTGGGGTACTGTCAATACATCTTCTTCATATACATCGGCTAATTTTTCTTCTTGCTTGAACAGCATTTTTACTTTTCCGATAGTAAGAAAGTAAAAAAATGCTACAAAGACTGCTTTTCATTCTCTATATTTGAAAAGGCACTAACCCAAAAAAACTACGTAGAATGAATTGGACTTTTATATACGCAAACCTTGCTGTATTATTTCTTAAAACATATAATTATTATGTGGCTTAAGTCTGAAGCTGGGTTGAAAAAATACAATTAAATCCTCTGACGGAAAAAAACGAAATTACTTTCCTAGCCATCCAATAATGTAGTAAAAAAACGAAGACGAATACAGTATAAAAAGAACGTTTGAATGAATACAAACATAATTAAAACTTTATTTACATATATTACAAGGGTTTTATATATGTGAAACATTTGTTACATGACATACATCAATGTCATGTCTAGTTCCTACCACACTCTTCTCAATATAGTACTACCAACGTTACTGTCAGCACGTGTTATCCGTATTACCCAAAAACAGTGTTGTACAGAGGACCAGGTTTTTGTACCCCTTTTGCAACATGGTACAGCAGAAGAGCTTGAAAAAATAACACTTACTGTCAGAAACGTTGATAGTATAGTGTGACTGGAACTGGTGAATGTATTGATATATGTCGTGCAACCAAAGTTTCACATACAGAACACCTGTAAGGTATTTAAAAAAGAATTGAATTGTTTTGTATTCTCTCAAATGTTCATATTTGATGTATTCGTCTTACAAGGGGAGAGCACAACTAAGGAACTCCATTTGAGGACGTGATTTTGTGTAACATTAGTACACTTAGGGTCTCAATGTAATGGCGCCAAAAGGCCACTCAATGCGGAGAAAATAGCCTTCGAAATTAAAACTTAGCTTTTATACAACAAAGTTTTAATTAACTACAGCGTTGCCATATAACAGATGGTAAGGTAACTGCGTACCACATGATCGGATAAGGACCGATTCGCGAGATGAGCTTTTCCCCCCAATTCATTTAATTATTTTGTTATATTTTTTAGTGTTTCTACTATAGCGTTTTGTACCCTAAGTGGGAGTTATGAATAACCCTACATTTATGTGATTAATTTTAGCGTAAAATAATTTTTCTTTCAATTGTGTATCCAAAATAACAATATATTATTTAAAAAAAGACATAAATAAGAGACTTGCATCCTTAAGCTAGATCAACGCCGCATCCCAATTGAATGTCACCACCGAGTAATATACAGTTAGTGAAAAAGTAGTAGACTATTACATATAATAATGAATTGTTAGATAAGATAGTAGATAGGACCTAGAATAACTCCCAGAAGCTGGTATCTTTGTTTAGTGCGGAACCATATAAGCGGATACCAAACGCCGTAGATAATTTTGATGCCGATTTCCTCCCCTAGAGGGAGGCACCTGAGCTCTGAAGATGCAAAACTAAACTAAGATTTAATTTTGCCGAGAAGACCAAAGCCAAACAGATACTCTAGGGATTTTTTACAGGCCGTATAGTCATACGACATGGGGCTGCTGTCGATTTTCTGCATCATGAAAATCCATCGACTTGGGCCGGGGTCGAACATGAACCTGACTATAATTGACTTCTGTCTACACCTCACATCCTTTTAGAATCATTCTGGGTCCTGCTTTTAGTTGTGTAGAGCAATATAAAACTTTATTTTTTTAGAAAATTTTTTTATTCCGGACACATTAAGGCATGCCTATCCATAAAAACAGCAGTTTTACAAACAAATTTATGGAGGAGTTTCCCCCTTTTTAAATCAGAGGGGTTAAAACTTTTCCAGATAAGTGCTTACTTTTTATCCATTCTTACATTTTAAAAATCCGTTTTATTTCGGGTTTTTCCTTAATAAAAAAAGTTTAAAAAATTTTGGGCGAATCAATTGGTTTTTTGATTAAAGGTTTTTTAAACCCCCATATTGCTTACCAACCCTTTTCGAGGAAACAAACAAAAGAGGGGAAATTTTTGCCTCAACCAAACATGGGGAAGGAAAAACCCAAGGGAATATTTAAAAACTTTTTTTAAACAGTTTTGGCAATTGTAACATTTAAACATTTGAAAATTAAAATGTAATTATAATTTTGTCCCAATTAAATTTTAAATGGGGTTTGCATTCTTTTCGATATGAATAATTAATAATTTATTATTATTATTATGTTTTTTTAAATTTTGTATATTTTTTTTTTAAATATGATTGTAATGAAAATAAAAATTTTAATATGTTTTATTGTAAATTTAAAAAATTCCTTCATAAGAACTTATTTCCCAAATAAGAAAAAAAAAAATATATCTTCCCCCCAGTTTTTTTCCGTTTTAATTTAAAAAAAGCATTACTCCAAAAATCAATTAGTTAACTATTGTAAACCCTTTTTATAATCATGTTAAGTATAATAGAATTTGAAACTGCTTTTTTAAAATGTCAATAAACCCTTCATATAAAACATTTTTTCATCTTTCGTTAACATAACAAAAAAAAAAGCTTTTAAGTCTAGGAGTTCAAAAAAAAAAATTAATGTAAAATTTTTTGCTTTTTTTCCAATTTAGTTGATTTTTTATTTTTTTAAAAAAAAAAATAAAATTCAAAAAATTTTTCCCGAATATTCTTGGATATTTAAATTTCCTTTGGAATTTTATTTTTTTTAAATTTTTTAATTTTTAATCACATTTTTTGGGAAACCCATTCCCGGAAAAAAATTTTTTAAAAAACATTCATCTCTAAAAAATTTAAAAAAAAAAAAAAAATTGTAAAAATTTTTTTTGACTGACAGTATTTTTAAAAATTGTTTTCCAAATAATATAGCTGCATTATTTAATAAAGTTAATGAAAAGCCTTTTTTTCTTATAACGCAAAAAAAGCACCAAGCCACAAAAAAAAGAAAAAAAGGGAAACTTTTCGTATGTAAATTTGGGCGAGTAAAAAAAAATTTTTTTTAAAAATAATAATAAAATATCAAACTCATAAATAAAAAACCCTACATATAAAATTTTTTACTCTAATATAATAGTACTTATAAACTTTTTTTAAAAATTATTATTCCTACAAACATGAAAAAAAAAAAAAAAAAAAAAAAACAGAAAATTATACTTGTTCCTGGAGATCCTTTTTTTAATTTTTTTTATAACGAAAAAAAACAAATTTTCAAATTTTTAAAAACCCTTTAGCGGGAAAGTAAAAACTATTTATCCTCCCCAATATCTTCTTTTTTTTTTCCGAAATATAGTAACGTACTGTAAAACCCAAAAAACAATTCTTCAAAAAAATTTCAAAAGTTTTTAAATAGCATTTTAAGAAAAGTAAAATTTTTAATATTTCTATGAAAAAGGGAAAAAATGAAGAAAAAAAAAAAATACTTTTTTTTTTAAAAAAATGAAGATTAGAAGAATATTTTTTTTAACAAAAATTTTAAAATTTTAAAAAAAAGGGAACTCAAGAAAAAAAATAATTTCAAGACAGTTTTAAACAAGTAAATGCTATTTAAAGAACCAAAAAAACCTATTTTCTTGAAAGGTTTTGCTGGTACAATGGGGGAAAAAAAAGGAAAAGGATTTTTAAAAAAAAAAAAAAAAAAGGTTTTTTTTTTTATACCGGGTAAAAATTTTGGGATTTTAAAAAACTAACCACAAAAAAAATCAATCGAACCCCCATGAAATTGGATTTTATTTCGTTTATTTTTTCCTTTAAAATTTCATTGCTTTTTAACCCTTTAATAACTTTCAAAGTTCTTTTAAAAAAAATATAAAAAAAAAGAAAGTAGTTTTATAATAATAATAAAAAAAACTTGAATCATTATAAAGGATGAGAAAAACAGAACCCCCTTTATTACAAATTAAATATTTTTACAGAAAAATCATTTTTTAAAATTAAATTAAGAGCTTTATTAAAAAAATCAATGATTGTAATAAATTTTATGTTTTTTGTTGCAATTGTAAAAAAATCTAAAAGAAAAAAAAAGTTTTCCAAAAAAAACATAAAAAAACAAAAGAGAATTTCTGGGGTTTTAAAGAATTATTTATTTGTTTACATGAGTTAATTTAAAAGTTTTACATAAAAAAAGTTAGTAAATTTTATATATTTAAAAACTAAAATTTTTATAAAATAAAGGTACATAAAACATCTTTAAAGGGCCTTTTTTTTCCCTTTGGGAAAATTTTTATTTTAAACGTTTTATATCATACCATTATTAAAAACTCACTGGCCCGGGTTTTTTTTTAAAAAACTTTGGGGGGTTTATATAGCAATGAAAAATTTTTTTATACAAATATTTCTGAGTAGTAAAAAAAACGTCTGGCCATGAAAAAAAAACAAATCCCTTTTTAAAAAACAAAACCCCAAACCATTAATAAGCGAAAACCTCATTTTGGGGGGCACGGGTTGTCAAAAAGGGTTTAATGACTAAAGCGTTCAAAACTCAATACCAAAATTTTTCCCGGACTTTTTTAGAAAAATTTTTCCACTCTTCAAGGAGCCTTTTTTCGCTTTTAGGTGTACGAACTTGCTGCCAGACATCCTTTCCCCAAAAAACCCAAAATGTTAAATGGGGATTAAAAAAGAGAGCAACACGCTAATCAATCCAATTTCCCGACATCCTCCCTTTTTGAAATTCCCCCAACAGTAACCGTCCGTATGATTGTGCAAAGCCGTTTACAAAAATGAAGGGCTGGGAAACCCAAAGGCACCTCGGTACAAACGCAAGTGCAGGAGGATAATTTTATCGCGAACGTTCCGTAATAATTATAGAAAATTTTGGGCTTTGGTTTTTTATTCAACAAAAAATTTGGGTCGGTTCCCCGAAGCAATTCAGGGTCCTGCGAAGGTTTTTTCCCGGTTGTTAGAGGGATGATAATTTTTTCTTTCCTTTAAAATTTCCCATTTTTCTGGAGCTGAAAATCGTTTTTTATACTAAAACGACTTTCATCAATACAATAGGCTTTACTCCATTTATCAGATGTTCAGTTTTTGTGTTCTTTAAAATCCCCTTTTTAAAAATGGGTTTCTGTTAATGGTAGGGCATTATTACAAATAACGTTATATCTTGTAATATAATAAAAAAAGTCTCAAAAATTTTTTTAATAGCTTTTTTGTGTTTAAGTGCAATGGAAATTTTATATAAGTAAAAAAGTGAAATACCCTTTAACGCGAAAATTGGGATCCGACTACGTTCGGGAAAGTGATTTTAAAAAAGAATTAATGGATAATGCTTTTTTTATTTTAGGGAACCCCAATTTATTTAAAAATGATAAAAGTTTTGGGAATTTTGACAAAAAAAATTTTTTAAGTAAAATTTTGGGCTTAAAATTAGAATAATCTTTTTCAAAAAGTTCTCCTTTTTTTGAAAAATGCTTCTATTATAAAATATTTTTACCTGTATATAGCTCAGACCCCCCCACAGAGGGTTTTTTAACTAGAATTTTTAAAAAAACACATTATTTTTCAGAGAACACCCATTGAAATAATTATTAATTTTTTTCTTAAAAAGGGGCCCCTGTTGCCCTAAAATATGGATAAACCCAATTTTTAGTTATATATTTTAAAAAAAACTAGTTAGCCTCTGTTGAGAGGTCTGAGCTATATACACAAAATATTATTAAAATAGAGGTATTTTTCAAAAGGAGAACATTTTGAAAAAAATTTTTTCTAAGTTACTTTTTTCTAAAAATATTATAATTTTAATTTTTTTCAAAAAAGTTTTTTTAAAACAATTTTATACATGTATACTAATCTAAGTGATACTAAATATCCTGAAAATTATCCATTTATGCGCTTTTGCAAAATCATGGTTCCGAACGTAGTCGGATACCTTAAAACGAAATATTTTTTTACACGGTCGGTTGGTTTTTACAAAACTACTATATATTTTCAATATAATTTTTTCCCTATACACTAGAAGATTTCCCTTTTAAAAATGAACAAAATATGAAAACACCAGAGATTTAAGAATGAGTGAGGTAGTTTCACATTGTTTTCATGTATTACTGGACTTTTCTACTGTATTACCGGAAGAATTCATTGCAGTAGATAATGGTAATGTGTGTACAGCCCCAATTATGGTAGACAAAACATTTTAGAGTTTGTTCAAAGCCACAAAAATATTACTGATTCAGATTTCGATGAAGAAAATGAAATGAATAATGCAGCTTTTGTTCTCGCGTCATCCGAAATGAAGAACATTCTGAAAAGTATGTGCAGTTATATAGATGCACATTCCAATGGTGAAAAGAAAAAGAAAATACGCGACATAGAATAACTTATTGACAACTTGATGCTTAAAAAAGATAATGCAAATAAAAATACCACATTATTTTCCAAAAAATCAATAAATATTTTGTTTTTTATGAAACTTGAAAATATTTCATTTGATTTCCTTAAGAGGACATGGTACGATTTAAGCAAAAGTTTTTAACTTAAGGATTTTTAAAAGTTTTTTGATTGCCTTCTATGTATGTATACTATGTTAAAGAGATTTTGTGCTCAAAATTTCATAAAAAATTATCCATGTAATTTTTTAAGGAAAAAACTTAAAATTTGAGAAGAGATTTTAAAATGCTACTCATCCTACAAAAATGTACGTACATGCATGAAATTTGATTTACAAGTATGTCAAACTATGTATAGTAAAAGTTGGTATGGGTTTTGCGTTAACATGATTGGTATTCATACAATACTTCTTTTTAAGAATGTTTATTAAAAATTCCTTAAAAAATTTATAAATTCTGAGATCAAATATTTTTAAAAAAATAAATATTGCTTTGCTTGAAAAATGCATACCAACTTTTGTTACATGTACTATTAGCAATAGGTAAAAAAAATTCAAAGCATTAGACGCAATATAAAAAAAGCCTTAGCATTTTAAATGAAGACAAACTAGTTATTTTATCTTTCTAAGATAAGTCAGTTTAAAGTTTTGATTTGTCATAGAGATGTGAAGAAAAACGAACGTGAAAGCTATCATAATTCTGCGTTTTTTAAGTTTTAATCTTTCAAATTTTGTGAGGTTATAGAACAATATATATAAAAGAATTTAGACTAAAAAAATTAAATTTGATTTTTTGACCGATTTTGGTCAATTGAATCGTACTGTGTCCCCTTAAGTTATTGTGAATGGTTTTGTTTCATTGACTTTATTAAATCCATGTATATAAACATATCTATGTAAATAAAACATTATTCTAATAACTTTAGTTTTGTTAAATACATGTTTTTTTAAAAAGCATATTTCATCACTAAAATATATTTCAGCCTTCTCAGTTTCATTTCAACAGTTTTAATTGTATGTAACTATATTACTTTTTTTTAACTATCAGTACGTAACAGTATTTGTTTTTATATATTTATTAATTTGACAAAAATCAACTAAGTGAAAATTAAGTTTTAATTGTCAATCCATCATTCAGAAAACAAACATCTTGTGAAATATTTGATATATATAAGCATGTTTATGAGATCTGTAAGATATAAACATGTTTTCCGCAAACCTATATTATAAAGCTATTTTTCAACCTGTATTAGGTTTTTCACTCAAAATATTAACATACATCGGCTAAATTTTGCAAACAAAATTCATATACAAATAATTCTAATCATATTTACCATGATTTAAAGTACTTTATTTTCCTTAAAGTACAATTTTTATAAGAATATTTTTGAAACTCTTATTCGAAAAGGAAAACTTATTTTTTATTACGACTGTAAACAGATGACGAAACAAAAATACCTATTTGACCTTCGTTCTTAATATATCTCATACTATTAACAGCATCCCATCGTCGCCACCATTTAAAGAGATAAAATTGAATTTTCGTAAAACTTCTAAGACTTCTAGTCAGATATTTTTTAAAACTATTATTTTGTTAAGGATTTAAGCTTTGGAAAATAAAGGAAATTTTTATTTGAACTACTCTGAAAATATATGCTATCAAAATAGAACGTGCTGCGAGTTGTATCTTATGCTAAAGTCTTGTTTTAAAATATTTTTCCAGTTCTATAAAATTCTTAAAAAATTCTTTAAAGATATGTAAACATGAAAACATGGCCCTGAGACTTACATTAAAAAAAAAAAAAAAAAGCAAATAAAATTTTAATAACAAAGGCTTGAAAATAAACTGTTAAACACCTATTGATGACAAAAAATATTGTTTTTTGAAAATAATTTTGGGAGGCTGTAGTACCGGAGCCATCAAGAGCACTTCTCCCAGACTCTGACGTCATCCACCTGCCTTTCCCTAACAGCCAATAAGATCGTCGTCTCTACAGACTTAGTGCACTTTGTTTCCCCATTCAGGACTAAACACTTTTCAGCGCACAAATACCTTTCAGATAGCGGATGGAGGATCTATTTTAGATCCATATCCCTGTGACGTGTAAGAACGTGTAAACACTGATAGTGTACATAATAACGAATTGTAAAGGGCACGTCACTCTGCGGTTGTACCAGGAAAGTTACCCGAACCGGTCGTTTCACATCAGACAACCTTCGCAACTGTGAAAAGAAGGTGACGTGAAACTGGTTCTGTAACAAGTTAACTGGTTTATGTTAGTGTTCGAGACGATCGTTCCTTCAGTTGAAGACCATATCGCTTGAATATATGTATCTTCCAGGAATATACATGACATGCCAGGAATCTTTTAGAACACAAGGCTCGAAACTACGGCTTTTAGGTCCCTGCATCCGAGTCATCTCTGAGCCCTCTACACACCGTGCAAACTTGTCGGTCCTTATTACCCTGTATAACATATAGAACAGGTGTCTTCCGTTTCAAAATCTACATTCTACCTCGCGAATTGGTTGAATCATTTAAAGTTCGACTCTATTTGAATACATTTCCAGACTGAGTTATTGACCAAGGTGTGAAAAGGTTCTGACTATTCATGGCATACCTCGCTCGGCATTGAAAATCTATACTAATGGCAACATGGGCGATGGTTTTATTCCTGAAAGCAGCGTGCACATTGAAACAACTGATGGTACATTTGACATCAAGATTAGGAATATTAACCACTGTTCTGTATTTATAGGTCTGAACTTATTGCAATATATAAGGGATTGAAATTTATTGACACTGCTTCTGACTTTGTCTTCAGGGACATTTGGATTTTAACTAACAGCCGTGCTTCTATGCAGCACCTTTCTCATTGGACAACTGTTAAGGATATGACAAGCCTGAATATTCTGGATGTTGTGGTTCGACTTTCTTCTAGGCACTCTATTTACTTTCAATACATCCTCTCTCATATTGGAATGAATGGTAACGAGATAGCCGATATTTTAGCCAAGTCTGCCACTGCTGACGCCACTTGCTGCTAACTTTTGCTGAACTCTCTTCTATAAAATGGATGGAATTGAATGCACTTTGA